>KK114196.1:22040-91146 GCA_000611955.2 Stegodyphus mimosarum | reverse complement strand
AATAAAATATAATATATATATATATATATATATAAAGGAATAATATATATCAAAGAATAAAATATAATATATTATATAAAAGAAATTTAACAGGCATAGATCAACGTTATATATATATATATAGTTATGGCGCACAATTTCTTAACATAAATATAACGTTGTTACCTGCCTGTCAAATTTCTTTAAAACATCTACAGATTATAAAATTAATTTGGCTACATCATTCTTCAACAGATCAAATAACACTAACTACACAATAACATACACTTTATTTGTTTCAGGGTATTTTAATTTTTCTATTTTATAAGCAAAACAGATGTAGTCTTTCTACACTTGAATCAGCCAATCAATAGCTAGAGCTAGCTACTCGTGTCCTGTCAACGAATTCTGGGAAAAGAACAAGAATTTCAATTACCGCTGGACCGAACGCTGCGTAAGTTAGTGACACCCGTGTGCTTCTCCAACAGGAAGGAAAAGGGTCAGAATCGTTGTCTTGAAATGAGATGGAGGCCAATGGAAAAGCTATTTTCTCGCTCCGTTCTAGAGAGAATGGGGCGAAAAATAGACTTCTGGATTTTCTGTAAAAATTCGGGAAAAACATGATAATGTGACTAGGAGATTGAACCAGTATTTCAAAGTGTATGTAAGAGAAAAGCAAGATGAGTACGTGAAAGATATGGGAACATTCTAGATCTCTATTTAGAAAAGCGTTTTTCGTTTATTTAATGAAAGACACTAGCAATGTTTGATAACTGTATTAGTTTAGAAGAGTTGACTACATACGTTTACACATATTCATCATTTCTGATATGCAACGAAAAAAATGAAAGTGCTACAGAAGTATTTGATAATCATAAAGGTTTAATATTAAAACCTGCTATAGTGTGGTCCATCCAAAGTGTCTCACGTTAAGGTTACACAGAGTTTCATTACCTTATGCAACGCTATGCTACCAGGGCATTTAAGAGCCATGTAATCTGACAAGTGTTGGAAATGTAAGAGAGATCATTAACTTCTACCTTGTCTGGCAAATACTTATTTCCAAAAGTAACGCTACTCGACATGGCATAAAATCTTAATCTTTGAAGTTATAATAATTGCACCTGTTTTTATAAACTACCTTATATAAACGTTTCATATATATCACTTAAAAGGTTTTATCCCTAGTTTTAATAACATTTCAACTTTATAATATTTAGTTGATATAATTGTTAATACACTCCTTATTATCCGCACTTCATAGACCTCAATACAATACAACTATCTCATATGCCCCTCCAGTGTTAAAATTACAATGTAACCTGATTAAGTTCGCTGAGTTTACTAATAATATAAAATTTGTTTAACAGAGGAAATACTTTTAACATTCATTTCAAAGCTATTGTTTCGTATATTAATTTTTATTTTATTTCAATTGCTTCGTAATGATAGAAAGTGAAATTCATATCTCAATGAATATGAAATTAAATCAAAGAATAAATTTGAAAATTTAAGCGTTTTAACGAAGGTGTGTCCGTAACATTATGGATAGCATGCGGGAAAAAATGACGCCTAATAACATGTCTTTCATATTTTTGGTTTAGAGAAAATTTTTGAAACAGTTATGAAAACTATTTTTCTGACTTTGTAAGCAGATGGAATCGTAAGAAGTAATATGTAATATGGATCATTATGCTTTCTGCTGATTACAGTAATCTCAGGCCTCCAAAGAAAATTTTCAAAATTTAAGAAATAAATATTCTTAGATTACAAAACTAGCCGCCCGGCCGGATAGTGACTCTGATTGATATAGCAGTGCTCCCGGGTTCGAATCTCGGAGAAGGCAAGGTTCTATCTGTTCATCCCTTCATAGGAGGAAACGACGAATACCTATTAGGTGCTTCCATAACAAAATTACCACCACTTCCGGCTTTTATAGAGGCGCAAGGCTAATAGCTATTAAATAATGAACTGGACCATTTAAAAAAAAGTTTGAAAAATTGTCCTAAAGTGAAATCGCAAAGTAGTCGGATGACGTACAGCAGTCCAGCCTCCTGCAGTACTTTTTGGGATTGTATTGACCGTAGTTAAATATGCTCAGCCCGGAATGAGCATGATCCAATGCTTCTTTGGAAAAGCATATCTTCTTTTCCATCGTGTCTTGAAATTTTACCTGCTTCTATAAATTATTACTATAGAGTATCTTAAGTGCCGTATTATTTCCTGAGGGTTAAGTTCCAATATAAAAATTTCGTACTTCGGTAATATTAAAAGAAGAGAGAGTTGACCTGTATAATTTTGTAATTAATTCAAATTTAATTTTAATTCCGCTAATACCACAGTACATGAAGAATTCGGTATTTCAGCAATTTTTATTAATAATTCAATTTTATGCAATGAAATGCACTAACTGCAGTTACAGAGGCACTGTTATACATAAAGCGAAATAACTGTAACTGTGTTCGTCTAATTTCAGGCATTTATTTAGAATTTCAATAGAGGTGTTTGCCATCTATCAACTTGCCAAAGCAGCTGCATGCATTTTAGTAGCCTATATTTTTGAAAATATTTCTTCTGGTGCATTGTTTGAAAATCATCAGTTTGTTGATCAGTTAAGCCTGTGCACACGAGCTTGTAAGGATTTATGTGGTTTTACTGACTAGTTATTTTATGTTAATTATTTTTACTGTCCTTTTATTTTTCCGGTTTTCTACCAGAATGCCAATATCTAGTTCGTGCGTATTCAAATGTGATAGACAGAGACAGTATTTGAAGGAAGTTTTAGATTGCAAATCCAGAACGTGTTCTGCCTGCTGAAGCCCACGTTACTAGTTGAATCTCTTGGTATAAGTTTATTTGCAGAGTCGCATAAGTCTCGCCCTTACACTGTAAAAAATTTTAGTGCAATGTTACACCATTTAATGGTTCAAAATCAAAGGTTGCACCAAACTATGGTTCACTTGAATTTACAGTTTCACTGATATTTGGTGAAACGATCCAATTAGTTCAATGTTTCACCATTTTTAAGGAATACTTTGCAGCCAATCAAAGCAAAGCATTCAGCGCATGCCTGGTCTTCCCGTGATTCGATCTTTTGAAAGTTTAATGGCGGCAGTTTTTAGTCGGCTGTGTATTCTATAATTGCAAGGTATGTATATTTTTGTTTTGTTTCCGTTTTGATTTATGTATGTGCATTAAAATTTGTGTATTATTGAAATGTAAGATACAAAATGGTGTCATTCGCAGTAACTTTTTAATGATTTTGTTGGGGTGAATCGCGATAGTTCTAAAGCCTATTTTCACCATGCGGTTATTACTACTGTGTTTAACGTAGTTGAATATAATTCTAAAAAGAGATTCCCGAACATTCCAAGTAAAAGCATTTTTATAACATAATGTGTACTTCTGCATATGTTACATGTGTATTTCTGTAAAATACATTATATTCATTCTGTAGAAAACAGAACATTCTATGTTTGTATTGTTCTATGTTAGTCTATGTTTCGTATGTATAAATAACTAGCTGGGGATGTAAACAGTGATGGAGTAGTATACTCACTCTTATGACCCTGAGTAAGTAATGTCTTGATACATTTATTAAATAATTTTTGAAATATTAGAAGATTGCATGTGTGTATATATATGTGTATTTTATGTACAGAATCATCGATTTTAGACTTAATAATGGAAAAAGTAGGAAAATTTACAACTATCAGAAAATTTTATTCCAAATAATAGTTTGTATAATGTATATTATAAAGTAATAATAAAACTTTATATTTTTGTCAATTTAACTTTTAAAAAGTGTTCTATAAGAATGCAAGTGATAAACAGAAACCCAGCATCAATATTGGAATGTAATTGCTGTTCCGTTTTTTGTGAACTTGAGAAATAAGAAACAAATAATTCGTCTAAAAAACGTTTAAAAAACATTTTTGACATGGAAATTTAAGTAGTGTTGGGTAAAACTAAATTTATGGTTTAATTTTTTTTCTAGATGAAAATCTTGGTACTGTGTCAGTCATCATTGAAAATGCTAGAAATTTCAGATTATGATCAGCTTACTGTTATTAAATATGCTTAATATCCAAGTTTTTATATCTCTGCATAAATGATTTCAAAGAATTTGTTATGAAAACTTTCCCCGAGGATCCCAGCAAAATTAAAAGTAATCGATCAACTTTATAAAAAGGCATTTGGAATATTTTTTTGAAGTAGCAAGTTTTTTTATTGCTTTGTGAAAACTTTTGTTTATTAAATCTTATTGTTTGATTAAAGCCATTTTGAAATATTTAAACTTTCCTTTTTTCAATAAGAATTTTTTTGATAAAGGTGTGTTGAATTTTTGTTATTTAACCATGTTGTTAAATATTCTGTTTGAATGCATGCTTATTTGGCCAAAATTAATATTTAAAAATTTTGTTTTTCTTTATTTCATATAATAATATATATTGAACTTGAACAGTTGTGTTTATTATGCACACTGTTATGATTGCTGCACCAAGGTACTACAAAAATTTACAGATTTTGTTCTAGGTACTGATTCAGCTTAGCATCAAACTGCCACAAAAGTTGGAATTTAAGAAATTATGTGCATTTTTTCTGCCAAACTGGGAGTAAATTTCTTCCGTACCGTATTCATAATTATCCTTATTAGTGCATTTGTAGATACAATGTTAATTTGTTTAATTTCTCAAGATGAAGAAAGATTTTGCAGACTGGTAGCATTTTTAATAGCCAAAATGACAAAACTAATTATCTCTTAACTCCTATGATAATCTTGCAAAATTGTATTTCTTTGTAGTTTTAGTTGGAACATAAATGAATTATAATATGGTTTCTGATTTTAGCAAATAACGTTTATGTTCGTACAAACTTTGCATGTAAATTTAAGAATTTAATTACTAGCATGTATTTAAAGTAATAATTAATAATTAAGATACTTTTTTTTCTGAAGTGGTTAAGATGTCTGCAAAATGAAGTTCGACTGTTTAAAAATATAAGTAATTATTTCTAACCAGTTAAAATATGATCTAAGTGTAATTTCTTCAGATGCCATTTTGTTAGTGGTAAATGTGGCAGAATATTAAATGATAGAGTGACTAACATTGTTTATTTTTTATTTGGTATCATCAATAATTCATAAATGTATTTACTTCTTTCATAATTGGAACACAAAGATTTAATTTAAGTACTATTTTTTTTAATTGTACAGTATAATTTATTGTTGTCAAGGGCAACAAAAATTTCTAAATAAGGTTAAAGTCTTTTAAAAAGCATTATAATAGTGCCTGAGAGAAAAGGGCTTACTATATAGGAAACAAATCAAGGTAATTGTGCAAAACTGATGCTCTGGAATTTCCTTGAATATTTTTACAAGTTGATTTTTGCTTTATATAATCTAAACCTTATTTTTCATTTGAATAACTTTTCATTTACTTTTACTTGTGAAGTCATCCAAAATAACATTTTGTTTCTGAGATATCCATTTTTAAATTCAAATAATATGCAGAGGGCTGTTTATACTTTACCTTTTTCGTAATTATTTAAGTAACCTTTAAGTGCTTATACATCAATACAAAGTTTAATAAATTTAGATTAAATGTATATGTTTATAGTTATTTCAATGTAAATATTAATATTCTTTCAAGATGACAGAAATAAAGGTAAATTTCAGTTTAAATTCTCAGAATATAAGTTTCTGATTTGTATTAGTTAATTGTGTATGTAACTGCTCCAGTTTTCTTTTTATTATTTGAAACTGCTGAAATATTCAAAATATTCAATTTTTAAGCTGTTGCATTTTAAAAATATATTACTATAAAGAGTTACATTTCTGAAAATTTCCTATTCCACCTTCTTAGTTAACAGTGCCTTTTTGCAATCATATCATTATAACAAGTGTTGCCACTGGGATCAGTAATGGCCCCCTGGTGGGCATGGAAATTTATAGGGACTTAATGAAGATCTGGGCATTGACAGCCGAATTTGGAGTGGCAATTAATCAGCATAGTCAAGATTCCATTGATTCTAGAAATGCACATGTATGCTAAATTTCAGATTTTAAAAGTCATATAAGAGAAAAATCCCAAAATAAAAGTTGTTACCGAACCAACATTGCTTTTTCCCTCTTACCTAGTATAGGTGGGCTTGAGTCAAGTCGGTAATTTACTATGGGAAAGAAGAAACAGGTTGAATGTTTCTGATGGAGGTGATTTAAGAATTGAGCAGTTTTATGCCAAATGAAAAAAAAAATTGCATCAATCCACACATCACATTAATTTATCTTTGTGCAATTAAAATTGAACTTCAAGTTAAAGTCTGTGATTTTGTTTCTGGAAACTTGTTTATATTTGTAAAATTAAAAATAAAAGTAATGCAAAAAATAATGAAACATGAGTCCAATAAACCTTTTTTTATTTTAGTTTATGTTGTTTACATACAATTATTTGTACTTTATTATGCTGCATGCTAAATATGATAGAGGAAAATGTAAGGGGTTTAATGAAAAAAAAACTTCTTCCAAAGTTTTTTTAAAAGGGTTTAATGAAAGGAAAAGCTTGAGAACCCATGCTTTACATGATAAGCAAGACCTAGCATCCGTTTTTTTACCTTCACTAAGTTGTATTAAACTTATTTTTAAATGTAATGTCATATGACATATAATTTTTTAAAAAAATGTTATTTTCTGATTATTCACCATCAAAAAGTCACTAATTGATTGCTGACTTTGGAGAAAGATTGTTTATTTGGATATTCCTTACGTCAAGTTCAAAAATACATCCCTGCTGCCTATTTTTTTCATATAAGATATGCACTCTTCTTGGTTTGTTGCATTGTTCTTTTCACATCTACAGCTATCTGCTATCAGTTTTTAAACAAGCCTCACTGTGTTGTATGCGTGGGGAAAGTTAAGTCTGAGATTTCGCCAAAGATGATGAAAACTGCATTATGCTGTTCACCGTTATGCTAAAATGCTAAAATTCCCAGAGGAGGAATCGTAATCTGCCATTGTACTGGTGAAATGTCTGGAAAGTCATTTGGGTTGCCATGGGCACACCTAAATTGCAACATAAATATATTTTGGCAACATTGTAAGTTTATATTAATAGAACAAACACTTTGGGGCCGGTAGAGCTTGTGATCTAGCTAATTTTCTTAATATTTTATATTTTTTAATGTTTTGTAATTCTTATAATTGTGTATTTTTTAATAAATGTACCTTTAGATGTGTATTAATATTAATATAACAAGGTGTATAAATTATGTATTTGATTTTTGTAAAATACTTGTAGACGGCACACTATACTAAAAACAGACCAGTAGACTGTACGCTCTATCAACACCAGCATATTTTCATAATAAGTACATGAGCACTTTGCGATATTAATATTTTTTGGCGGCATGGTGCGTTGCCTCATCAGTACAATTTTGTTTTTTGGTGGGTTTCGGGATAGTCAAACCCCCTTAAAAAAAACTGAATATATCAAAATATTGATGTTCGGCCAGCAAAATGTTTGGTATTCAGACCCAGTATTTGACAAAAAATTTTTTTAATGCATCTTCCTTTTTTATTATGTTTTTGTGTCTTCTCTAGTTATTTATTAGAAATTAAATGAACATATTACTATCAGTAATGGTGTGGTTGAGGCTGTTTAACTCTAGTAGTTCAACCTTGGTTTGAATCCATGCAAAAGGACTGCCTGCATGTTTGGTATTCCCCATATGTAACATGAATGCAACCCAGTTTCTCTATGAAAGTGCACATACCCTTAGTCAGTTAGCAATCAAGTTGCTTTCTATATCCAAATAACTGATCAAAATGAATATATGTTTCTCCTTTTCTTTAGGTTTCCACTGATGCTGAAATAGAACTACAAACAGAATCTAAAAGATGATAGTTTAGTTGAACATTCTGAAGAGTATCAATCATTGGTTGTGACCACATGAACTCGATATCCAGCCAAGATCAATGAATTATCACAAATGCTCACTTCTATGGGCGAAATAAATTACTTCACAAGGATTTCAAAATGCAGCCGATCGGCAGTGTGAACAAACATATGAACTTATTTAATATGATCCATTGTGATATTCTAAACGAGGATCATTTTCTAAGACCGTATACTGCTTCCCACCTAATTAGTCTGCAATCAAATCTGCAATCATGTACAACAGTACGATGCTGCCAAGTTAAGCAGCATTCGACAGCACTTGGGATGCGAACCCACATGACTTACTATTCTTGACTTTGTTTATTTTTCCAGCTGAAATTATTATGTTCAAAACATGTATATATGTATATAGACATTCTAGACTGCTACCTACATCATTTATCATGTTACTTCTCTTTCTTATTGTATACATTTTGAGCAAATTATGACCTTCCAGTGATTTCAAACTGGATAGTTCTACATAAATGTGACACCTCCTAGCTGGCTACGTGCCTAAGGTCATCCCATTTGCACTCACCATCAATTATTATTATGCGTAAAATAGATGTATTTGTTTGCAATTTCGTGTAGAACTTGCTTTATGGATTATTCAAAACAGGCTAAGAAAAAATTGTTCTCTTTCCTTACATTGGTAATTTGTTGTAGAATTATTTACATCAGTTTGAATAAATAAATTCGATAAAAAAATTCTAAATTTGGATTTCATGATGCTGTTTAATACTCTATACATTTCAGAAAACTTTTGATAAATATATTAAAATAACTGCTGCATACACGTGTGCCTTCTGAGATTTATTGGTTAAAGTATTCAAAAATGTGAACCTGCGAAATGCTTTCTATTAATATTATAAATAATTGAAACTAATGCACATACTTTACGAGTAAGTTTTTCTTATTTATTTCATACAATTAAATTTTCAAGTTAGAAAAATGTTATTAATGAATATACTGTTCCTATATAAGCATAATATGTATGCTAATTATTCAGAAATACTTGTTATTAAATTCTGAAAAATACTAATTAAAATATACATTATCATTTGACAGTACTATATGAATAGTTTCGTGTTATTAAATTAAATTTGTTAAGTAGAATATAAGTGACATGATTTATTAACGTATGCTTACATGTATGTTTGTGCAACATTCAGAATAAAGTGTTTCTGAAGTAATTAATTTTCTTATATAGCAGTTGCACAAAATTTGTCTACGTTGATTTAAATATGTTCTTGATTAAGGCTTTGCGATCTTAATTTTAAGCTTATGGTTTTTTCCTCTAACTTATTTTATACGAAATGTTTACGTTTCTGCATGACATGTTGATATGTTTAATCTGCAGAAAAGTGGAATTTGCTTTTGAATTTATTCAACAATTTGAGAATAGCTTTGAAAAATTTTCTTTATTGTATAGGTGCATAAATATTATAATTTATCATGCTTCAAAATACATTTTAACATATCGTAAATAAAAAATTACCATAAATGAAAAGTTAAAAAAACTTTATGGATTAGATACTTGTGATGAAAACATTTTAAGTGAAACTTGTTTTTTTGTGGGAAAGGGGCAAGGGAAACTTTACAGATCTTGACAAATACTTCTACAGAGTCTCCAAATTTTAAAGGTAAGTGTCATGGAATGAAAATAAGAATTATGCATGGAATAATTTATCTATATATACTATAATAGTTATCAGCTGAATATCTGTTAATTACACATAAGGGGACACAATGTATAATTTCAATTTTATTATGAGAAAGCAATTTCTGTTGTGAGTTTAAATACTGGAGAGCTTGAATCTTAAAGCTATATATGTCTGTACAATAGCAAATCAATATTATCTGTGATTTAGTTGTAAGATAAAGTTGTAGTGTACTGGTTAAGGATTGTTGTCAAGACAAATTGTAATAAAGCATTAGAATTCTATTAAGTAATGTGATAATATTAAAGCTCTTGCAATGAGCAGTTATATTTTAGCTTATTTTTATTGGTGTGTAAGGTGTTTAATTTTGTAAAAATATATTTTTCTATACATGCTAATATATTGCAAGTATGTATTTTAAAGATACATATTTTATACTGTAATTCTCTCAAAACTGAATCAATCTTATGCAAATAAATCAGATTGCTATGCTAGCCAAATTGCCCATAATTATTGTTATAGGTATGATGATTTGCATAAGCAATTTCCAAATATCTTAGCCGCAGCAGTAATGAATAAAATAAAAGTTACGAGGAGAAGGGAGCCATAGCAGTAATTGAATAAAATACCAGAACATGGATAATTTAAAATTATATGCCTGAGCTCTCAAATAACTTCCTATAATATACAGTTCATGGTAAACATAATTATTATTAATGGTTTAAAATATTCTCAATCCATATCGCAATAAAGCCATTTAACATATTTCTAATTTATGTTTCAACATTCCCCATTCTTGCTTCAACGTATCACCAATTCTTGGTTCAACCTATTACCAAATAATGGTTCAACTTATTACCGAATAATATTTCAACCTATTACCAAATAATGGTTCAGACAAAGCACCAAATTATGGTTCAACTTATTACCGAATAATGGTTCAACCTATTACCAAATAATGGTTCAACTTATTACCAAATAATGGTTCAGGTAAAGCACCAAATAATGGTTCAGTGTTTTACCATCTTTTGGTTGCAACTTTTTCAGTACCATAATTTGGTGAAACCTTGAACCAAATTTTTAACAGTGTAGATTTGTCATGCTGAAATTTGTTTTGAGCCAACTTGGCCACATTCTCAGTATGTAACCTTCGTGCTTACATACGAATTACTTAGTTAAGTTAAATTCTTTACTTTCGCCATATATGCTGGCCCGTTCTTTAAGCACGAGACGTCGCTTCTTGTTAATCTACTGATTTTAAGAAAAGTGTCTTTTACTCGCTTTCCAAGTCTTTGTTGTAATTTCCAAGACATAGTGATAATTCAGTTACGTTTTCCGGAGTTTTCATCTAGTTTATGTTACCAAAGAAGGTGAGACTGTACAAGCTTTATCTTCCATTGACAGAAAATTACAACCAACAGCTCCCTGAAGAAATTTGGCACAGGAATACAGGATCTCATCGTATAGCCTAAATTATTTAAATATCTTCCTGAAAAAATGTGTGTATGGGAATATTTAATATTATCCTGGCCAGCGCCAACAAACTCGCCATTCTAAGTTAATCTATTTCCCTTCGGATGACACTATGCTACCTGTTCTCTCCTCGTAAACTGACGATATTTGTCACTCCACAAGCTGAATGCCAATTCATCAATGAGAAAACAGAAGCTCAATTATCATCCTTCCCTGAATTATGCTGCCTGCTAAATATTAAATTAGCTGCATCGTTAAAAAATACAAACAAATGGTATATCGATTTATCTTGAGTTATATATCGATATACCTTGCGATATAAATACCGATTTCACTAAATTTCCGATGCATGGTTCATGTGGAAACATTTCTAGCAATGCGAAAAGCTCTAAAAATATTTTCCTTTCAGTAAGTGCGTTATGTCTCTTTGTTTAAAAAAAAAAAAAAGTGCGTCAAAACTCTCATAAAACTGGTGGCATAAATTTGAGGTCATACTGAATTGAACTCGCAAATCCCTTATAATTTGAACTTAGGATGTTTTAGTTTTTCAAGTTCCATTCCATCCATCCATCCCAAATTTAAGCTAAATGAATTGGAAAGGTGTTCTACTGGCATACAAAACAGAGTTAAATATCACAAACAGTTTCTTGTATTCGCTAATAATCACCAAAGATGGGATTGTCTTTTGGAGACATTATACAAAATACGTAATACACTGGTGTGCAAAAATTAAGGACAAGTCGAAAAATTAGCATATCAGCTGAACGAAGAGGCAGAGCGGACAGAAAGACCAATCAGAAGATTAAGTAAGGTGATGTACGGTAACACATGCGCAGATATGCAGGTAGACGTAATGGGGGAGTGTCTGAGTAGTATAAAGCATGTTGTCGGTGTAAGATCAGTATTTCTGGCAAAGAGATTGCACGCCGTATAGCAGTTAAAATCACACCGAGTTGCTGCCTCAGCGAGAAATTGCGAATAATCAATCTGCTAGACGCCATCTGGATGCTTTTACCCGAGGTCGAATCATTGGGAAGTTGGAGGAAGGCCACAGTGTGACAAGTGTGGCTGCAGTGTTCGGAATTGCTCACAGCATCGTTTCACGACTTTGGAGACAATTTCAAACTACAGGAACAGCTACCTGGGGGTTTAGTTGTTCCACGAGGAACCACCCCCGCAGATGACCGGTATATTGCCTTACAGGCCAGACGAAACAGGCGGCAGACAGCGGGAGAAATCGCTAGACACACGACACAGGCGTCTTAACGACCGATATCGCGTTTTACCGTGGCCAGAAGACTGCACGGTGGTGGTCTGTTTGCACGACGCCCTGTACGGTGTGTACCTCTAACGCCTGCCCATCGGAGAAGGCGTTCTCTGTGGTGCCGGGAAAACCTGAATTGGAGAGACAATGAATGGGGACGAGTACTCTTTACAGATGAGAGCAGATTTAGTCTGAGTTGCGATTCTAGACACATACACATCTGGACAGAGCGGGGAACACGCAATAACCCCTTCAACATTATCAAAAGGTACTGTTTTGGAGGTCGCAGAGTTCTCTTTCGAGCAGACATAATGCTTGGTAGCCGAACCGACCTTCATATCTCCCAAGGAGGTTCGTCACCTGGGACTGCTATTGTAACGAGGTTCGTCTTCCTTACATGCGTCTTTTCACAAGGGCTATGGGTTCTCAGTTCCTCTTTATGGACGACAACGCTCCACCTCATGGCACAGTTGCTGTCGAAGAGCTGTTGGAGAGTGAAGATATTGAACACATGGATTGGCCGGCAAGGTCTCTGGATCTAAATCCCGTCAAGCATGTACGGAACTTACTAGGGAGACCCGTGGCAGAGCGTAACTTATAGCCAGTAACGATTCCGAAACTGCGATTGGTGCTACAAGAGGAACGAGCAGCAGTGTCTCAACGGCTCATTAACAACCACATATCCAGCATGCACAAATGATGTGAAACCTGCCTAGCAGTCAGGGGAGATCATATCCCGTATCAAAGACCGAATGTTTCTTGCTGGACACCCATCACAGGGATGTTTCGGCCTTCAGTCGCATTGCGCTCCATGCTACTTTTTCAATAAAGCTTCTTTTTATCCCTCTGATTTCTGTTTTAGTAAGTGTTGCGTACATTACTCATGTCCTTACGTATATGGGATTATACGGTATTACATGTGTTGATTTGGAAAGCTTTTGTACAAAGTTATATTGAAAAAACCGTCTCGTCCTTAATTTTTGCACACCAGTGTATACAGAAGTCTCGATTTTCGCTTGTGTAATATATAAAAATTTTTATTTGAATGTTTCTAATGGATATTTACTTATACCATGTAATTTTTCTGCGGATTGTCAAGAAAAGTAAAATATGGCTTTAGTTTTAAACATAAGTGATATGTCATAAAATTGCTAATCACACAGTTAACATAAATTCATTATAGTAGTTAATATAAATGCATTTACTGTAAATTTATTTAAGAATGAAAATATGTATTAGATCTTAAAAACCTTTCTTTAAATTGCTTGATTTTTCCAAATGTGTTTTGAGAAACTACAATATAGAAACGCGATTTCTGATGTTCCATAACAGCGTTTAGTTAATATTGATTAGATCTGTAAACATTTAAAAAAGTAAAACTCAAGTAATTTAAAGTAGTTGCTGCAAATTCCTTCATCAATAAAACGTCATTCCTCACTGTTTCAAGTATCAGCGAACATCTAATGATTTTAATTTAGAAGATGTTATTTTATGGTTACTCGTACCCAAAAAAGGTTACTTTTATTATAATAAAATACATTTATATAGCGTTTTTCTGCCTAGGTTTTTTTTGCATTCTAAAGTTGTTCATACAAAAATTTCTTGTATTATCTTTGTTTTCTTGTATTATTTATTTTATACTCTTACATTGAAAGCTGACTTTTATTCAGAATGCCAAAATATTTCTACCTATAAATGAGCCGTTTTACTCTTGTTTCTTCATGAAAATTGATTCAAAGTAGTTTTTATTAATTGAAGATAATTAAAATTTGAGTGTTTCTTGATTTGAAAGTTCGATTTTCGGCAGAAAGCATTTATTACTATAACAGTCTTGCAAATTTTAAGAAAATATTTAGCAGAGTCCCGAGAAGCACATGTTGGTGTACGCTTAGTAACACAAAGTTTGAAGTCACACACGTACGCGAGGAAATCTGTAAGTTATAACTCATAGAGGTCACTCGTTTATAACCAATAAGAGGATTAGACACTTTGCAATTTGTGTAACTCTTCAAAGTCTCATAATATTATTTTGCTTTCCGCAATGATTGCCGCAAAATGAAAATTCTGGATGAAAGCTATTCTAACATCCAAAGTGCGTAAATGCATACATAATCATGCATAAAATACCCTTTAGATCTTTTTTTTATTTTACTTTTTGATAAAGCCAGGTAATTTTCTCGTAGTCAAGTCTGTGAAGATTTACCGTCTTTTTACGAAATTAAGACACTGTCTTACTTTCTTTTTTGGTCCAAAATACGCGCTAGGGCTTATTTTTGGGGGAGGGCAAAAATAAAAGTATATTTATATATTTTTATTTAATATTTATTTTACGCAGAATACAGAAATTTAAATTTATTCAATTACAGTCATGTCATCTTCTGGAACATCGTCATAAATAAAATTCTGAATTATATTCTGATTTTTTCTTCCAAATCCATTTCCTGTTGAATCATTGGTCCGAATCTCTCATGTCTTGCGATATAGCTATCGTTAAATGAATACTTCTTGCCTAAGTAGCCTGTTCGTAGTGCATTGGAAACATCACTATCAGTTATTTTGTCCCATGAATTTTTTACCCAATTCACAACTTCTTATAAGCCTGGTTTTACAAAATTACCTCGATGCTTTCTCACCATTCTATTTTCAATATATTCATTGATTTCCATCCGCAAATGATCCTTGAATGGCTTGTTTATTGCAATGTCAAGTGTCTGGAAGTAACCAGTCATTCCTGCCGGAATCATTATTTGATCCATCTTCCTCTCAGCAAGAAAGTTTTTTATGTCTTTAGTGCGGTGAATACTGGCTGAATCCCAAACTAATAAACCTCTATTCTGACTCCTCAACAGTGGTGGCAGCATAAAATCAACCCACTTTCTTATAACTGCTTGGGTGCACCAGGCTTTTTCACTTTCAATGATATAAATTCCTGAAACACGTTGAATTTGGTATTTTTTACCTTTAGTGATTAAAAATGGCGATACTTTCTTGCCATCTAGACGAATCGCCAAAATACAGGAACACGTGCACTATCGTAAGCGGTAGAAGGAGTATCGGTAAAAGGAACTTAAACTGATGAAGAAACCTTGCGGTAAACTGTCGTTTGAGCTCCTTGGCCTAGGAATACCGTGGTCTCATCCATAGCAATCATGTTGGAGAGTTGGTATTTCGAAAAATCGATGCCATCAAAAAAAAGCTTAAACGCAAGTGCACGCTTAACAACTTCATTGTCTTCCAGCTTAAACAATGTCGTTGATCTTTAAACAATGTTGTTGATCTCCTTAGAGACAGTTCATATCGTTTAAGGAAGTTGTCCAACAGTGTGGCGATGCTTTAAATTCTTGTGTGGATATATCAAATTCAATTGCTGTAGTATTCAATTGCTCAATGTAGACTGCTGCCTTAAGTTGTAACTTTAAGATAAATTCCAAGAATTAAATTGAAACGAACTGTAGAGGTAAACAATTAATTTCTCGGAGTATTTTGTTTCAAACATTTCTCTGAAATACGAGTATTAGGAAAGCTAAACTTATTATTACTTGTACTTAATAAATCAACAGCATTTTTTAACGAATTCTTTTTGTCACATTATTTTAACTAGGGATTATTTTCGGGGGATGTCTTATTTTACAAAAAGCTCCGAAAATCACGATAGGGCTTATTTTCGGAGGATGTCTTATTTTCAGTAAAAGACGGTATGTTACAAATTCTATTAATGTTTTCAGAGAAGACGGCAAATAGAACAATGATTCTTCTTGGAAATTACTGATAGAAGTTCCTTCAGTTCTTAACGGTTATTTTAGTCATTTATCTTGTAAAACGATGGCTATTTTTAATTACGTATGAAGAAACTATTTTCAAACTCTGCCTTTGTAACACCCTTTAGACAAGCTCAATGATTTTAAATCCAGGGGATTCAAAAGGATATGACAGACGCTCAAGCTAAGTTTTATGATTCTCAAAAACTCTGTTACCAGTTTTGTAGTGTAAATTGGTATACTGTCATTTTCATAGGAGTGCGATCTTTTGGATAAAATAATTAAACTTTTGTGTGGACCTAGACATTAAAGCCCATCAGTGACTCTCTACAACGATGTAATTGAGTGTAATAATTAGTGTTTTATTAGATACTTCTTACACTGGCCACCCCAACAGTCGTGAATCCTCATTTATTCGTCATTCTGAGATGATTGAGAGAGTCCCGATCAGTCGTTTTTCAGAACTTCTGTCTCTAAATAGAAACGATAGTGATAATATTCCCCGAGGATGAACAACGGATATTTTGTATCATATGCTGTCTGTGTTGTATCATATACTGTCAATGCTCCCGACACTTCTATAATCAAAGTTTAGCATGGATGATCGTAATCAGTGGCTTTTCTACAGTTATTACTATTAGCATCAAATATGTTAATCTCCAAACAAGCAGCTTTTTACAAAACTTGTTAAGTTAAGAAGAATGTTGAATGTTGAGTGAAGAATGTTCGTAATTTGAGAAGAGGATTCTGACTTTTGATATAATTCTATTTTAACACCTTAATGTTTCTTTTCCAAATATTACTTCTTCTCTAGACAGCTACTCTGACGAAACAAAGTTTTCTTGATTTTTGAGTATCTAAGCACAGCCATAGGTACCGCGGACTTCCATACATCCAATAGATCTGCTGTTCTTCGTAAGAGATACACTAGCCAGTACCTACAATAACACTAACAATTTAACACCTTTTAAGTTTGATACAATTTCCACTTTACAAACTAAAATTGTCAATGTTTTAAGTTCCAACCTCTAACACTGCTGGAAATTAAGACCGTAATCTCTGCTAATGCAGGTAAAGTTCTAATTCATTCAGGATTCCTGATTGAAAGATGGCTTGAAATCTGGAATTTTCTGTTCGCCAAATGCTTCGATTTCGTTGATTAAACTATAGCCAATCTAATATTAAAATTACAGTGGATTATAAAATAAATTTCAGTGGCATATGCTTCTCTGAATTTTTTATATAAATAATAAAAGCCTGATTTTGTTAAAGGATTATGTATATTTAAAAATGCAAACTATATATTTGTGTTACGTCCTTTATTTAAATTTCTGTAAATTTAGGTTTTAGAAACTTATGCGATTTCTAATTATGTTCTTTAATACACGTAAGTATGTATAAATGTTAGTTACTATTATAAAGAAAATTAGTTTCAATTTTTAACGGATTTCTACATTTTACACTGTAAAGATTTTTAATTAAACAGCATATTTCATGATTACCTGAATTCCGAAGAATTTTTGTCATCACTTAACATCTGAGGAATTATATTTCAATTTCGCTACCTTTTCTTATTTTATTTTTCTTTCTTTATTATGTTTTGTTTGCTATTAATTTTAAAATTTATATAGAAGGAATTTCATTCCGAACATTTTATTTTTTTACTGTTTGATTTCTCTCCTGCACCGTTCTGCGCAAAATCGTCAAATCTATCTTATTCGCAGCTGCATTAAAATTCTAGAAATACGCATTTCAGATTTGATTTCTCGGACCTTTGTATGTTTTGCATGTGTATGAGTTCACAAAATTTTTATAAAAGCATTGTCTGAATTTATCCTGGTTTGACAAAGTCGACTACAGGAAGAATGAGCAACAAGATATACTCTAGCTGCAGATGTGTTGAATTAAAATTAAAGAATGCATGTAAATTAAAATTATTCTGATCTTTTGCTTTTTCCTCCCAGCTGCGTTCTCATTTAATTCCTTCTGCCAGTAACTGAGCTGGATTTCTTGCATTTTTATTTTATTGGTTTTCATAGGAATATTTTATAACGAATTTTTGGAAAAATCCCTTAGGATTACTGTAAGACACATTAACGAGAAGAAATCTTCCGGCCTTTTAAATTAAGAAATTGTTATATTAAATATACGAACGACGATTAAATTCAGAAATTGTTATATTAAATGTACGAAGGACTTTTAAATTAAGAAATTTATATATTAAATAATTAAATTCTTCCATATATATAGGAAAACACATGCGCAGAAAATACATCAGAGAAACAGATGAGACATGTTTTAAGGAAATTTAAAAAATAATTGTAAAGAAAAAGGTATTGTTTGGTATATTTGGTATACCATGCGATACGGATTTTGCTATGATAGGGTAAGTTCAAATTTAACATTTGGCATCGCAGACGGTGCCCTAGTTAACACAAATTTACTGTCATAGCGATTGTGAGGGTACGCATTGAACTTTCGTATAATGCTTCGTTGTTGGCATTATCATTTCTTTGTACGCGATGTTACAGTTATAGTGTACCCTGAGCAAATTTCTCGTGACACGATTGTGAAAACATCAACGATTGCAGTCATCTGTAAACGAATATCAAACTGGAAAATTTTTAAGAGGAGATTCAGGAATTCAAATATAAGATCATATTTTGAGTTGACAATTTATTTTGCTATTGACTGCAAAAGTATTGCGTCGTTATTCACATGAAAATAGTCATTGATCTAATATTTGGATTGACGATTTAGTAGTACATATATCATGTATAAGTTTAGCTAGTTTTACATAAAACTGAAAATGAATAACCATTAATAAGTTGTGATATCAAAAGAGCATAACAAATTGGCAAATAAAATATTTACTAGTTGTGGTAGGGAAGCTGGCTTAGCTCTAGCTGCGTTAGAAACATAACACAAACATTTATTTTGTACAAAACTAAAAAGACAAATAGTTAATTTATTGTTAAATTACGGCATCGTCTGGACCAAGTAGATACAAATATATATAAATAAATAAGAGCAAATGAAATTATTATTGATTTCTAATCATAAGAATAAGCGCAAGACCACAGAAATCATGACTAAGTATTCATAAAAATAAAAATATCAAATAAAAGAGCGTTACTTGATCTGAATATCAGCAATACGCGCAAAGATAATTTTGTAAAACGTACTTAAATATTATTAACAACTTAAAGTATTCTTTAGTTTTAAGATTACGTAAACTACGGCGAAGACGCAGGGACACTTTCGACGAAACCTTTTGAAAGGAAACTATGTAGTGTTTTTGTTACGCTTAGTAAAAATAACGAAAACTCACATGAAGCTAGCCCAGTCGTTGACATATGAGTCCCAGGTGAACTACTGGTGTTGGATTTTCAGCGCCTTTTCACCTCTCTTCTGGGCTATTAAAAAAGTTTAGGATAAACCTCAAATGTTTAAAACGGGGATATACACCACTGCTTACTGAGTTGAAATTTTCTTTATGAATATTATTTAAAGTGAAATAAATCATGAGCTCTCTAGAAATTAATATTGACACAAGCAGAGAAGAAACTATTACATTAAATTTCTTCATGCATTATCTTTTTAATTGCTTCAAAAAAAGGGGGGAAAGAAAAGAGTGGGAAAAAAAGAGAGGAGGTATTTGCAAAATATTAAAGGAGATCGACTATACGAAATGAGATGAAAGTCAGTTACCTGACTGAAATGTATTACTTGCTTTTAGATTTTACTGTTAACCGAACGAAAATTTCTTGCACTAGACCATCAACTTATTCATGTTGATGACACTAGCTTAGTTACATTTAAAATATGAAAAAAATAATAATAAAAAAAATCTGAAAGCTTTCAGATTTGCATTACGCCCAAAGGGGAGTTTTTTTTAACATTTTGTGGGTTACCTTTATTTATTACATATCATGTTCTTCACACTTAAACCATGAAATTCAGTTCAACAGCAGTATCGTAAAATAATTTTAAAATGAGCATATCCTTAGAATTTTCGATACTGAATCTCGCGCGCTGGAGAGAAAAATGATTTTTTTTCGTACACTGTTGCCATTGCTCCCTTTGAAATCATTGAGTTTGTTAATCAAAAATTCGTTAAATGTTTACGTATATGAAATAGATAATAAAACAAATTCCAAAGTGTTAATTTGGGCTTCCAGAAGCCCATATTCGGGTGGAAACGTACGTTATTCAAAATTGAATGGCTCTAGGTACCGTTGCTTTATCACAGTGCATTAGAAACTTTCCATGTGTTCGGAGAAACATACATACATTTATGCAGATTCTTCATTATTTAATTTCTTTAAATATAATACAGTAATCTAATATCTAGTGGCAACAATTTGAAAAGTGAACCGACATTTATAGTGAGCCAACACAAAATGCCAAAACGAAATTAATAGACCTTCAAGGCAAATTGTCCCTTTGAACTAAAATTTTACATGATTTCAATGAACGTGAACCAAAAAATTATGAATAAAATTAAATAATTTCTAAAAACGGGTAAAAATTGTGGCAATGTTTTTCGCAGCAATAAAAAGTGCAGTATTCAGAATTATTCCAATTAAAATTATATCATAATCACAATTCATTTATATTAGATATGCATATGTACAAAATAACAAAATATATGCGAGGTATTCATAACAAATAAAATGAGCATATCAGCATTTGTAAAGAATAGTCAAAGCGTTTAAATTTTATTCCGGAAATAAAAATGAAAAAATTATCATTTATCCATTTATATTACTTCTGTTTCAGTTTAGTGCCAAGCGCCAGATTTGTCATCTCCGCGTTAAATAATGTAAACGCATCAAAGCGTAAAACTTGCATAAATGGTAAAAACACATTTACGCTCTGCAGAAAATAAAATAACATTTTTGCAAGAAGGAAATGAAACGAAAAAGGGAAAATCGTCCGACCTGAACGGGAATTCAGAAAAGTTAAATACGTTCACGGTAAATAGCATTCAAATTCCCGAATTCATTTCTTAGCAATATGAAGAAGAAATGTGTTTCTTTCACAGAAATTGAAACGACTCGTGAAAAACGTAATTCTCGCATTTGATAGCAAAATTTTATGAACAATGGTCAGAAGAATGGCACAGCGTTCTTTCTGGCATTCGTAACGACTTCGGGCTCGAAGGAAATGTCTCATGCGGTTCTTTTATTTCGCGGTTCGAATATTTTAAGGATTTATCTTATGCTGATGTGTTTATTGTTTCCATGAATGCATTCTGTGAATGCCTATGGATCGATTTAGAATCGATATTCTTAAAATGCAATGTGGAAAGGGAAATGATCGCATCTTCGATTTTCTCTGTTTGCCTTTGCATTTCTTCTCCATTCATTGAGGAAAATATGCAGATTTTTAGCTGCAGAACAGAAATGAATGGAAAGCTCCCTGAGAAAAGTTTCACTAATAATACAGAAGATTATATTTTTGACTTAAAGATGACATATACCTGATAAATTCTCTCTCTATATATATATACTGGTGTGCAAAATTAAAGAACAATATTTTCACATACAATTTATAATTGGACTGCCCTGAATGTAGGTTGATATTGTAACTTAAAATGTATCAAAATGCTGAGGAAAACAGCATAATAACAGCAACAAACGAAAAATCATACTTATAAATAATTGCTCAACGTTGGTAGACATAGGGCAGATAAGTCACTTTCAGAGATTAAATAAAAAATAAGAATAGAGATTCCGACCTCCATGAAGGGTTTCGTTCTACATGCATGCTTTGCACAGCATGATAATTTAAATGAATCTGTTGATATGTTCTTGCAGTAATCTCTTCATTTCTCTGTTAGCACCTTTGCAACTTTTAAACAGTAACTATTGAATACAAATATTCAAAGCTTTCCATGTCTTTTGAGTGGAATTTAAATAGGTAAACATGCAAGACAATCCGTTCGAACAACATGTTCATTTTTAACAGTAATATACATAGCTGCATTTTAATGTAGTCGTAATTATGGATCATAAAGCAAAATGTGAATAAACAGCATCTTCGGAATAAAAACACTTCAGGGAAAATGTATGACTACAGTAACATCCATTGGTTATATTTTGGACTTCGGTTATCTGAAACTGAGCACACTCAATCTCCTTCCAGCACGCAGCCTTTCCGCCACATGCGACCTGTAATGAAACAGAGAAGTGATTAAATTTACGTAACAATACAGGCAAATGCCAAAATTCAACAATAGGTGAAATCGTTCTGCGCTGCAATAACAGCTCATACTAATCGTAACAATGAATCAAACAAGTTTTGAATGTTTAACTGAAGAACAGCATTCTATAGTTATTTCTGTTACTCCTGAAAATGATTCATATTGACAGCTAGAGGAGTGTTAAGCACGAATTGCCTATCAACGAAATCCTACACATGTTCAATAGGCAACACGTCTGATGAATTTTTAGTAGACGTGATATTTCATTCTACCTAATGGGGTCGCAGACCATCACACTTGGCATTCGTCAAATAAGACGCTGGATGATGCACTCCAGTTCACCCCTGTAGCATGCATATTTGATCATCGTTGTACTCCAGATTGAAGCAAGATTCATTTAAAGAGATTAATGTTGCTAATCGACACACTAGTGTCTGTGTTAATGAGCCAACTGCAACTTCAGCATCGATAGATTTGCGACAGGGAAGCTCTGAATAAAGCAGTGCATGCGCGCAATCCATTGTGCTGCAGAAATTAGAGAACTGCTAAAGCTTAACAAATGCTACACTTATAGCAGTGCTCCGGTGTTGTGCCAACTGTCAAGATGAAGCCGCACGATCCGTCTTTATCAAGCTGATGAGGTGTCTGTTATCCCGTGTTAACGTAATATTTTGGGCTTCATTGTCAAGTTGGCAACTTATTTGCTTCAGCGTACTACTTCTATACACGTATCACTGACAAGAGATTATGTCCCCAATGACTGTGGTTTCACTGTTGAAAACGTTTCTTTAACACAGGGATTTCCAATTAGTTTTGAGGCTTCGCAACCAACATTTTCCCTTAAATTTTGCTTACTGGTGAGCTGTTTTATTTAAATTAGTAATCAAAATTCTATTATACCTGTACTTATTGTGCTTTATTGTAAAGTTGTTAAACGTTTATCTCTCATTCTTCTTAATTTGGAGCATTTATATGAATTATTTAAATAAATCATTCAACAAACTGCACGTAATAACTCATTCACTTCAGTTGCTATGTGAGTAGACGCGATATTTGAAATAATTTATTTTACCATAATATGTATATGCATATTTATTTTAACATTTATTGTACGTTTTATTTGTTGTTATCTGCTGTAGATTTTCTGCAACATTTCTGATGTTTTAAGCATTTCTTGCTCCGTAACTACAAAAAATGGATAATGTTAAATTCATTATAATGACTTGACAAACACGAATGTTAAATTGGGAATTACGATATCAAACATGAATCATGGAAATGTCAGTCAAAGATTTTAAATTTACTTCTTTTAGCAATATCACCATATTCTAAAAGTACTCAGTAAAGTAAGCATTCTTATTTCGTGAAGACCTGAGAATCTTTTCACAAATGATTTATTTTTATTTGTGACTTTGTCATTTTATCCAACTGGTTTACCCTTCTCTAAAAATTACTAGCTTAACTAATAGTTTTGGGAAAACTTTGACAACTTTGCCGTAATAAACCAGCCAACCAAACCATGGTCTCTTGCTGTTTTTCAGCGCTTTTCTAGTTTCAGTAGATGCTGTTCTTCACCGATATTTTCTTCAATAAGATTTAGAAACTTCAAAGCAAATGGCATCATAATATAAAAATAACCTTATTTACACATTTTTGAATTCAGAATCACTAAACATTTTAATACAGAATCTTTGAATTTTATTCGTTAAAAGGTAATTTGTTAGTTTATGCAGTTAAAAATTATATTTTTCAGAGATAGTTTGTGCTTTGGCGTGGAACCACGCCTAAGTACCGTAAAGAGTGTCATGTTGAAATAGTATGAGATTCATCACGTGTTAATTTATGTACCATGGTTTTTTTTAAATCAAAGAAATTTTATTCCGGAGGTTTAAACTTAAAAATCTGTGTAGTTGTTTTAATTAATCGTTTATAGCAAAGTAGAGCATCTGCCTCAAGGAAGGTCTTCCAACCTCGAACTGTTATTTTTTTTCTGAAAACAATAAATATAAAACTGCTCATCTAGAAATACATAAAAGTAAATTCATTATCTGCTAATGCTCTGAAACTAAGTAGTTAAATAATTGCAGAAAATATTAAGATCTGGTGATAGAGCGCAATTTGGCAAATTTCAAAATTTCCAAAATCCAGGTTTGAAAAACTAGAGTATCGCCAAGCTGATCGATTTACGCAACGAAAATATAAAATAATGACTGGAGATATAATAAGCGAAAGAAATATAGTTTTGTTGTTAATACACAGTCACTGAAAATGAAATAGTAACTAGAACCGATAGAAATTTAATGCTTGATAAGTTGGGAGCAAAACACAAAAATGCTTGAAACCTTTTAACTGTAAGACATCTCGCCTTTAATCATTTTAGCGCGACACAGTGTACAATTTATCTGATAATAAATTCGTTGATTACAGATTGAATATATTATCCAGATAAGTGCAGTAAAAATAATCATAATAATATATTTTACAACCAATTGCTTTAGCCAATGGATTCGAATTACAAAATTTTGTGAAAGGCGAGGCGATTGCCTGCCGACCGGTAAAACCGCTGAATGCAGCCGTCGACGTAGGTTCATATCATGGTAAACAGAGAGGCTGCATGGGAGTTTTCGCGTTTATCCGTATTGATAACGGGAGTATGGTTTGGTTTAGTTTATATGATTATGGCAAAGCCTCGAGGGCTATCTGATTGAGAGGAGGGAGGGCTCCGTAGAGGACTATTAAGGGAAACGGACTCGTACACTCGTTACATATCGGGAAAAGTGCAAAAACGCCCATGAAGACAGCCCGTTCGCGGGATTCGAACCTCGGGCCAAATTAGCAGTGTTCAGCGACTTTACGCTTTGCCACTGGTGGGCCCAAACGTGAGTATGAACCATTTCCTTTAAAATGGTCTCCTATTCTTTTAAAACAAAAAAATTTGATGTGGACACTGCATGATCTCCTTGTACCGTCTATTAAATGATACACTTTATTTTGCTCCACTTCATTTAAACTTATTTCCTCGAAATATCCATATTAATTAACCGATCCCCCTAGGCAAGTTGAAAATGACATCCAAAATTACAAATTTTGAAATTAAATAACCGGGTCATATTTTATAGCACTGAACTCAAACTTCTTATAATTTTATTTTTTCATAAGGAGTATAAAACGTTCCCAAATCTACGTTAGGAATTGGGAAATCACATTAAAAGTTTGATTTTGTTTTATGTTGAAAATTAATTTTTTTAAAATCATACATTGCCAAAACATAAAACATTTCTTCATTGAAAACGCTTCTATAAACGGAAGGCTATGAATACAACCAACGATTGGGAAAATAGATGCTGGGTAAGAACACTTAAGCCGGGAAAGGGGGTGATATATATATATACATTTTGTACTGCTGATTGCAATTAAAAAGGGATGAGTCATATAATATATGGAAGTCTAAGATGATGTCATACATTTTTTAACTGGTGTGCATAAAAATTATTCTATTCAATTATGATCCAAAAATATCTTGTCTACAAAGAAATGCTTTGATACGCGTGAAAATAAAGATTGTGATACTTCGAAAAAAAAAAAAAGGTACGACGTTATCTTAGCGTCGCAGCGCAGAGGTTTTGCAGGGCAGGGAGAAGTTAAGAAAAGAAAAATGACTTAATTGTTCGCGAAGCAGTGTTTATACCAGGCAGATGCATATGTACAGCTAAACTGCGATTGGCTAATTGTAGGTTTTCATTTTCTTTGCAAGCAGCGTTCCGTTTCGGAGAAAAGAGTCCTTTATTCTGTACAAATGTCACGCAAAAAAAATCATGCTAATGAATTCGGGAACGGTTAAAACAGGTACTTTTGTTTAAATGTGGTACCCGAAACTTTTCGCGATTACAGTATTTCCTTTATTTCGTACAAGGAAGTAAAAAAGCTGTATATTTCTCACCTGCTGAATTTTATTTTAAACACAGTGCAAGCTACATTTGAATCTTTTATTTTGTTCTTTTTAGCTTCTCATATTACCCTAGATTTACCGTTCTTTTCTTTGTAATCTGTGATACATTAGTAGACGCTTCGCTTCAGCCCCCTTCCTTTCAGATTTGATATTTGACGAAGAACTGTGAATTCTCTTTTGAATGTATCTCAGTTCAGTTTCAGTTGATGAGTCGAGGATTTCTTCTGTTATTTGACTAACTGTAATTTCCCTTGCATTATTATAATCTTTCATATTGTACAAAAACTTCGAATGTCTGCTATGTAATCTCGAAACAACATCCAGTCTACAATGTAAGTATTTATACCACCAAACAAAGATACAGTTTAGAATGAAAAGTCTATATCATCTCGTTCTAGTCTTAAATCTTGGTGAACAAGTTAACTGCAAGTTAAAATAAAATTATTGTTATTTGCAAATTGCAAAAACTAAAACATAAAAAAGGGTTTGCATTTAAGTGCAAATATATAAAGTGACAGGAATAAAACATAAAGAATTTGATTATAATTAACTTCAAGGAACATATAACAATATTTTGCATTGCGAATATTGTGTTAATGTTAGTGTAAAATGGTTATAGAAAGAAAAAGAATACTTAACCCTCTGTTGGATCCAATGTAAAAGATACAGGTTGAGATGCAATGCAGCCACCACCAGATTCGTATATGAGGTTTATTTCCTTCAAATTAAAATAGCGTTCAAGCATACATTTCATTTATTCAAAATGAAATTTTATTTGCAATACAATGCAGTTATTACAGAAGTAAAAAAAAAGTCAACATAATACGAAATCATAAAACTGAAACGAAATTTACCTCTAAATAGACATTATGAATTTGTGATATTTAATTTAAAATAAAACAAGTCATAAATAAATTTCAATAATAAAATTACAATTTATTTCTGGAATATCTAAAATGGTAGCATTATGTAGAAAAAATTATTTTCAAAAATATAAAAGAAAAATTTTTATACATTTTTTTTTAAATATTTTTGCAGCAAAATGTTAGAGAATGTTTGCCTTTGGTGACTGAAAATTTCATTTTTTTCTTTCTTTACTTTTATTACATCTGCAGGAATTTAGGAATTAATTTTATAGTGCTTTTTGATAGTATAAAATTACCATATATATATATACCCTTTCCCTATAAAATTAACCGTTTTCGATTGAAAATACGTGTAAGGTATTTTTTCCCTCTGTCCTCCATGCCATCGTGGTGTAACGGTTGGCACACTCGACACGTATTCAAGAGGTCCAGGGTTCGAGTCCTGGCGAGGACACTGCAGATTTCTTCAGCTTCCTGACATAGAAAAGTAACTTAATGTCTCTACAGTGGCGCCCGAACTAAAAGGTCGTAGATGATGATTCTTCACCACTCAGAATTGATGATTGGGTCCCCTAATTCCCAGTTGTCCTTTAGAAGGGGGAGTATATAGGGTATTTTCTCCCTCCTTTCTGCATGCCTTCGTGGTGTAACGGTTAGCACACACGGTGCTTAGGTCGAGGTTCGAGTCCTGGCAAGGATATTGCACATTTTTCACATTTCCTGCTTCAAGAAAGCCTAATGTTCTATATAATTTTGGCTCATTTAGAAGTACATGAAATTATAAAGAATTGATTTTTAATCAATGTGAACAGAAATCTTAAAATATAAAAAATTTACTATTAGCGATTCAGTACTCTTTTGGATATTTCATGAAATCGTAAAATTTCATGGCGAAGTTCACTATTTAGGATCAAACTCATTGGAAAGTTTGCCGTTGTTTAGTAAAAACCCCATTTTTAGCATTTTCTTATGATTATCTATAAAATATTATATGTAATTTTTTACAATTATGTATTTCTAGATAAGCAGAATCTAATATATTTTTTGAAAGAAATTGAAAATTTAAGGCTAAACCCTTATGAGGGTAGATACCTACATGGAAAATTTTCAAACAGAACCAGGCTCATATTCAAGTTACACCTATCGACGACCAAAAAACTTAGAGATATCAGTTACGTTTACTATACAAATTGTGGTGCAGAACAATAATAAAATTGTGTATTATAAAAGCTTACTATACTTAATATGCTCAAAAGTTATCTTTGTGATTGGAAAATGCAAAATCTTTCAGTTAGTCATGTTCTATAAACATCTTTATATTGGTAAATAAAAAATTAATATTTAAGCATAATGATTTCTTATGAGCGAAAAATTTGTGCAACAAGAATTCTTGAAATGTGTTTATTTCTTAATAGTATTTCTAGGCAATTAATTTGGAATAAGATGTTTAACGAAATAATCTGCTCAGTGTCTTACATATCTAAACTTATAAAACCTAAATATCTTTTTTGAGTCATATCTACTAATAATTATACGGAAAGGTACTTTTGAGATATAGTTAAACTGCACACTAAGGAGGAAAATTAATGTCTGTATGATACGTATATACTAAAATCAATATATTTATTTATTCTTTTAATTTAATTTAATTTAAGAATTTATTTCTAAACAGATATTTAACATTGTGCCATTTAACGCATTTAGTAGGAACTGAGATCGACTATGTCTTTTTTAGGAAATTAGCTTTTCAAAAATCATCATTAACTTTTGCGATATATTTTCAAAAGCTGAAAAAGAACGAACATAGATGTTGCTTTAAAGGTTCTACACTGTTTTCAAAAGTTCTTCACTATTCTAATGAATAGAGGAACACGGCGCCATCTAACGTTTCTGGTAAGAACTGATAGCGGGAAAGCAACAACAGCGACATCAACCTCATGTGTGAAGTGTACGCATGATGAAATGTTGTAAGTTTAACGTTCTAATAAAGTGCTCCGAGTGTGGACCTCGAGAGATGGTTTTCAAAATTTTATATAGATAGTGACCTTCTTCTTGCTTTGAAGTTCAAGTGTGGAAAATTTCATCAACATTGAAATAAAAGTGCATATTTGTATGAATTACACATACCTAAACAAACAAACGGGCACTCTTCTTTATACATATATACATATATAGCTAGATAAATAGATATAGATAGGTAGGTAGATAGATAGATATAGGTAAATAAAGAGATAGATATATAGGTAGGTAGGTAGGTAGACAGATAGATAGATGTAACAGCTTGTCATCAACTTCTCAATTGCACAATTGTTTCTAAGGATTAAATTTTGTGAATTTTTATATTAACAGTGCAGCGCCATTTCGCGATTCCTTTTTAAAAAAACGTTTTAAACCCTCTGACCGCCCAGAGGTTTAACTAAGAAAGCACAAATCTTCCAAAACTACTACTATGGGAAAAAATTTATTTCTTGATTTTGATGCAAAACTTCTCTCGGTAATTTATACCTGGATTTGTGTACTTTTAATATATTGACTTATTTTTTGACATATTTTAATATGCACGTATATATACGTTCTTACTGATATCACAAAAAATATTCTAGGCCGTATATATACGGCCTTGCCGGTTATAGGGTTTTAAAATGTATTTAAATTGTGCGTATCAGTAAGAATATTCGCAACTGAAAACTGCATATAAAAAATGATAAAAAATATAAATCTAAAAATAAATCGAAAGAAAGTATGATTCTCAGAAATCAAGAGCTAATATTTTAGAGATAATCATTTTATACGTGATTTTTAATATACTATAATTCTTGTTTTTAATCTTTCATGCTTAACCAGTCTTTTGTTGCTATATATATTTGCTGCTGCCGGATAAGAATGAAATGCACATATTTTTTAATTATATTAAATAAACGATTCCCTTACATATGAATGAAGTCGTTAACCATTAATAAGCTTTGTAATATTATGTAAACATTCATAAGCGACATGCTCGGAATTAAAGAAATTAATCCAGTTCCATTTTCAAAGTATTTCCAGCTCAGAGCAAGAAAGAGGCATGTATCATTTTCAAAATCATGTTCGAAAATTGCTAAATGGAGAACAGAACAGCTTCTAGAATACCTGTCGTTGTAAATTTCAGCAAGCAGTTTACCTCAGTTTGAAACATTTCGCATTAATTGTGACTTATTACGAGCATTTGCCATGACATGACTGAAAATAGCAAAGTTAATAAACATATTAATGAACTGAGTTCGTGTCTTGAAGAGCCATTAATTTTTAAGAGCCATAAAATTTTTGTTTCGTGCCTTTTTATGAATGCAGCGTTGATATTTCAGCAATAAAAACACCCACAGAAGTGGTTGAATTTCGGAACTTGGGTAATACGTTTAAATTACGTTTGAGCCTGTGAAAAGGAAGGAAGTTTGATGTTTAAGTGATATGAATGGGGTGGAAGGACAGTAATTCTAGAAATCGGCTCACTTGTGACATTAGAGAGTATTAAATGTGACTAAACAGTGATTTCATTAATATTTGTGCTTACAACATTTTTACATAAATGATGTGAAGGTGGTGTGACAATTTCCTGTAAACCGAAGCATTTTTGAGTGCCTAGTAAGATAGATAAACTTTATAATTTTTACTGTTTTAGAAATTTAAATTTTACTTAGACAAAATTCATTTTCAATATCTTTGGCTTTCTAATGTATTAATTTATCATGAAGTTGTTCATAAGTTGATTTTTATACATTTAAATCTTAGAACAGTGTAAAATTTAACATATATCATTATTTTGCCATTTTGCAGTATTTTAAGGTTTTCTGACTTATCGTAAAACATTTTACAAAGCTAACATGTAATACAGCTTGCCGGGTAAAAGTTCAGTTGCATTGAAAAAAATATTTTTAACCCAAATGGGCTATTAGTCTCAAAACGGCATTTAGCGTCGAATCACTTTAAATGTCTGAATCACTTTTCAGATGATTGACACCAAATATCATCGTCCTGTATTATATTTATAGAAACTAAATAATGAAGAATCTACATGAATGTATGTGCGTTTCTCGCATTGTGGGAAAACAACGGTACCTAGAGTCATCCAATTTTGAATAACATAGTCCTCCACTCGAACATCTGTACCTGGAAGCCTGAATTTGGAATTTGTTTTATTGTCTATTTGATATTTTGTAAAACTTTAACAAATGTTTGATTAAAAAACAAAACGATTTCAAAGCGAGCAGTGGCAACACTGCAGGGAATAAAACACTTTTATTTCCAACGCGCGAGATCGTCTATGGAAAATTCTGAAATATTCTGTTTTTAAATATTTTCAACCCAAAGTGGCGTTAGGCCAAATGCTCTCGAAGGGTGTCTGTAAATGAGGAAAACGCCCATTTGGGCGTAATATAAAATCTGGGAACTTTCAGATATTTTATTTACGTGTTTATTTATTTTTGTTGGCTTTCAGAGAAGACTTTTCAAGTGGGACAGAACTTCAAGAATAAACAATGTGAAGCTAATCTCTTTCTATTATTTATTAAATGCTTCTTCGACACATAAATTGAAATATATGTGTTCGTGTAAATAATTATAAATTTCGTACGTAAATGCAAAATTTGTTTTCATAATAAAAAACATTACAAAAAATAGCAAGAATTATCTGAATTAAAAATTATAGATGTTCCTTGGTCATTCGAGGTTTTTCTTATTAGTTTTCAAGTGTGAGAAAAAGCTGTTGATATATAAGTGCATTCTTAAACGAAGTGATTATTCTAAGTGGGAAAGTTGGTACCTGAGAATACTTATTTTCTTAAAGTACGGATATAAATTAGTCAAATATTTATCTCCAAATCGTTGAATATGATGCATATTACATTGTAAATTAATTAGCTCTGTTTATAGGTTTCTGCTGTGTTATTCATGTTCGTTTTTAATGGTAACGAAAATACTATGAATTCGAACTTCAAACGGTTAAAACATTAGAATCTTTACAACACCATATTTTCAACAAATATATAATTGAAATGCATTCGCAGAAAGCATAAAATTGCTTCGAAGACCTCCAGTTTGAGATATCTGCTCTACACGTTCTCCTGGTATCGTATCAGTGTCAAATTCCAAGGTACCTTCTCTGATTCTCTCACAGCTGTTCCAAAGCTTACTTTGCAAAACTTTCGAGGCTTGATACAGAATTTTACATACAACTCAGTGTGTGGAGTAAGTATCACCATCACGACCACACAATACAAGTTATTTTCCTCATTTATTTAGATAGGGAAGTGGGCATTGTAAACTGTTTTAATTTAATTTTTTGTTTTTCTTTTTAATTTCACGTTTAACCTAAGGAATCAATCCTGTTTAGTAAGGTTTTCAATTACTAGTAAAGATATTTGATTCTAAATATTGCATGCAGTGTGAAACGTATTCCTTAAAACTCTTAAAAATTTATTTATTGTTATAGATTATGCTATGATAGTTGATTAGAATAAATCTATGGAAAGGCCGTGCCAAGCTATATAAATACCATTATGGGCCGAATTTTGTAACTTATAAATGTTTTTTAACTTTAAAACACATTTGCTTAGTGTTAAACCACGGATAACTGAAACCGTAGATATCGGATAAATCCATAGCTAACATAAGATGAAATCAATTAGTAAAGTCTTGGATTCGTTTTTATAACTATGAATTAACTTTAAACGTTTTTGCATTAATTTAGCGCTTTTACAGCTAATACATAAATGAAACTATTGCATTTAAATCCCTTACAAAATGCAATTCTTAATCAGCTCAAACTATAAGACCATAGCATCCATCTAGTTTTCTATCAAGATATACATCATCCAGGAGTTAATATCCATAGCATCCACCCAGTTGTATGATTTGCAGAGATCTACACCATAAACGCAGGAGCTTAAAACCTAACAAATATCTACAGAGATGGCTCCAAAATGGACACAGGCACAACCTGTGCATTCAGTATAATTCAAACTTATCAGACAGTGTACAATTGGAATGCTAAATTAAGGCCATTAACTCTGTATTTCAGTCAGTGACGACGGCTATCAGGTGAACAGCTAAATGGACACTAGCTCATCGAATATAAACCATAATCATCTCAGATAGTTTCTCAATAACACTTTTTTCATAGACTTTTCTTTGACAATGACAGGTATCAAAATCAAGAACAGAATTGTATACGACATCTGTAATCTCACTGCACTTAGGAAAGGAAAGATTAAACTGAGATAGGTCAAAGCCCACATTGGAATACAATGAAATGAGTTCGCGGATAAACTAGCGGAAGTCGCAAAAGCAGATTATCGCATCCACGCATTATATTTACATCCATAATACGCATAGTAAGCATCACATCTACATTCCAAATCGAGTATCTCAATATTCTGGCCATATCAGAATGGCAAGAGAATCGGGACACATAGATGTAGGTCGAGTGACCTGCAAATATTTTCCAAAGATCTCTACTGAAATCAACAGTAACTGCAGCTATGTTACACAGCTCTACTCAGGCAAATGTTCCACACCTGTACATCATAGCAGATTTGGCAAAAGAGACATATGCTTCTTTGGTATTAGGGGCGACCTCAGCCACTACCTACATGACTGTCACATGACGGCAAGGTAACATCTGCCATTATCATCGACAAGTAATGAATAAATGCGCGAATTGCTCCCAGGCAATCACGAAGCTCTAAATAGAGCGATACAAATTGTAAAGTATCATTTGGTTTTCTAACTCGTTATTTTAAGTACTTTTCCTTTCAATTCACATTTCATTTCCCTGCCCGAATGCAAATTTCCAGTACGCACGATATTCAAATTAGGTATAAGGAAGGAAGCATTTAAAACAAGGTTTTAGAAGGTGAAATCAGAGCGTGTTCCATCTGCTTGTAGGACACGTTGCTAACTTTGATTCTCTAGCGATCAGAATTCTGCGGAGCTCAGTTAGTCCTTCCATTAGGCTTGTTTACGTCGACTTCGAGTCAGAGCGATCTTGCGTGATAGTTAGTCTGTGAAGCCATTAGGCTATACTTAACTTCATCAATTTTAAGCTATTCATTACCTTTTGATTTAATCCAAAAGTGTTCGCGTTTGTAAGCAGAAGTTGGTACCGACTGTTAAACTTTATTTGATTTAATAAAGCTTTCTTTAGATCCTTCTTCTGACTCTGTAATACTTTCAAGGACTCGGTGATAATTCACCAAACAGTCTTCAACGTCGTATGCATTTTATGGTAGCTAAGAATACACGACTTTGCAAGATAATTAAATACATAATGATAACTCTGATGAGTTCTAACACCTTTCAAGGCTGAAAAGACTGTAAACGTTTGTAAGACCCACTTCTCTATCTTCTGATGCGACAGCTGAAGTACGTGTAGAAATCACACACGAGAAGGGTAAAAAGAACCCTTTATTAACTCTTTAAAATTCATAATGCGTTGATTTGACGCAAACACACTACGCCTCACTCGGATGGTAACTCATATAACAAGAACTAAACTAAAAATTCGAAGATAGTAACAAGTAGTAGAATTATTCTACAGGGCTCAGATGATCCTATTTTCTAAAGCCGCGTCGAATATCTAGTGGCACCAAAGTAATAGCTGTTACGCCATGTTAACCAGCAATAAATGCGAAACACAAGCTCAGCTACAAAAATACAGCGCTCGCCCAAACTCTAACTTTCCCTTCTAGAACTCGGTATTTAAACCTTTTCTCCCCCAAGGTAGAATTTGCATTACTTCACTCGCTCTACCAAATTTAAATATTCTGGCATTGACAAGTAGGGGAATAAAGGCTTATAGGGAAGATCATAAATTTAATTGGTTATTAAAATTAAATATAAATGGCTACATATTAATGGCTTTAAGGATCGTAAACACAAATTCTGTAAAAACTTTAATGCAAATTAATAACAGTAACATCTAATAATACAATTTCGAGTTCTGTGCAAAACTCATACACAGCTTCAAATTTTGTGTTCCGAACTACAACTGTTAAAACATCGTTGCAAATATCTGTAAAATTCTATTTCTAAGATTTGCAAATTTATAGCGTCTATATGTTACAGTTCTACGTAATGGACACGTATTACATCCGCAAACTATTATTGTAATTCTAGTAATACGTAGATAGAAATAAATGCCCAGTTGTTCTGCCTGTCGACCCTTTATTTGGGCTGTGGCTGGCTAGGTAGTAAATAACTTCCCACTGGCTGGATATAATGGCGTGAAGCAAAACAGCGTGGATCCGTTCAGTAAGCGGTGGAAAAAAACTAGGCATTAAAAGTGCACTGTGAAGGCAAATCATTGTTTTTTCCTTGTATGTGCAAAATTTTCCGGAGTACATTTTTCAAATTGCCAAGTATTGAAATATTTTGCTGTTTATGCATAAAATTTTATGCGTTTGCGCAGAAGCTTTCCATCTTTACAACAACTGAAAGTTTCAGATTTCTTCTCCCTAAAATATTTTACATATTAAATTAGTTGTCAATGATAGTTCATTTAATTCTTTCTTAATGAACATTTATGAAATAAAGGAGAATGTTATCTGATAGCACAGGAAAATCGGCTTAAACTCAGCAACATATGAGCCCATTTTAAAGCTTTCAAAATATAAACTGCATGTATTTTTATAATAAATTGAAAGCACGGGAAAGACGAAAATCTTATATCATAAAATAAATAGTACAACAACATGTATGGGAAAGCTAAGTTTTCAGCAACAGTAGTCTATCGTAACATTGACATATACGGTTTAAAATGCTTCTTATCACGGGATTTAAATTTAAAGAATTCAAATTTTTTCAAGTAGGAACTTCTTTATATGTTTCCTTCATAGTAACAAGAGCAAAAAAAACTCTCCTGTTACTTTAATAACTTTAAACTCATTAAAATGCAAATTTCTTCACCTTTTTTATGAAACTGGGCCTGATAGAATTTAATAATAATGCTTAAATCATACTTTTTTAACACGAAAGTTCTTCATACATCCTTCTCTTCCCTCCTATTCTTGTAAAAAAAACTTTACTTTCTGCATATACTCTAATTAAAATGGTTTACTTTTTTTAATCATCACTTTTTCCAGTACACGAACATGGGCATGTATCTGATTACTATTAAGAACTTCATTTTTCTTAATTTAGCCAGTTTTCGAATGCTTTTTGCCCTAGGGGATAAGATAGAGGAGCTTTATAGCTGAAAATTTGTTTCCGAGCTGTATTTAACTAAACTGTTAAAAAAAAGTACTGCAACCTATAATAAATGACATATTTTGCTGATTTTGTAACAGATTAAGCTCATTAATCAGTAACCGTATTCTTAATGATTTGTTAAATTTAAATTTCCTACGTTATTAAAAAACCTCCATAACTGTGAGATAATTACCACGTTTTCCCCAAATATAATGATCTAAAAATTGCATTTTCTAACATTAAATACAGCTTTTACATTGTAAAATGGGATTAGAAAATGAGAAAAAGGCACCTATTACAATGCTTCAAATTTTCTATTTAGCAACAATTAAAATATCTAATGTGAACACCACATGACTTCTTTGTATAGTCTATTATATTATACACATTTTTACTGCACTTAAAAAACATTTAAATTACATTTTAAGCTTATTTCCTCGAATTTCATTAGAGATATATTTCTAATGAAATAAAGATATTTGATAATAATCTAATTGGTTCAGTTCTCATTTCTCGACAAGACTCTAACACATAAAAGCTCAAAACATTTTCATTAAAACTGCAAAATACAAAAAAACCTGAAACACCAAATACAATGAAAAACCAGTTTTTAGAATAAAAGCTAGAGTTTCTAAGCCAAAACAAGCAATACGCCAATGAGCAGGAAAACCAAATTTTCGGTGCACAAATTTAAAAGTTAACTTTCCATCCTACTGGGCAAAAAGACACTGAAGGTGGTGCAGCAACTAACTTAATTCACTATCCTACCAAGAATTTAAAATGTAAAAAAATATCAGCTTAGTTAGTCCTAGCGCCACTTTTAATTTTTTTATATTTCTGCAACTATTGAGTGCAAATTAACTAAAGGTGTGAAAATCTTAAATGGAACATAGTCCAGCGAACAGCATATCATGAGAACAACATAATTCAACGAACTTTAAGGCAAAAAAATGCACAATTTACCAACATTTAAGAGTAAAAATGCTGAGCTCACCGAGCCGAGTAACAGGGTAGGAATATATATATGTATATAACAAAACAACATATCACAACATATGACAATATGAACAACATTTTATTCATTTTCTTTCCGACATTTACTTTTAGAATTTTATAATTTTCAGTGTAGCAGCACAAGCGCATATTCGTTTCTTTGCTATTTTCAATGCTTAATTTTAAAACTTCGTTAAGGACTATTTTCAAGACTTTTATAGTTTTTTGCAGCTTTCAGCGCAAAAAAAAATTCCGTTTCTTATAGTCTGCTTTTATTGTTTCCAGTTTTAGCCGTTAAGGCATGTGGGAGTTTTTCCTCATTTTCATTCTCCAAATGAAGGATTAAGTTTTCCTCCCCCCAAAATAACTATAAAGTTGGTTAGCTATTTCTTTACTTTTAAATTAGAGCTCAGTTAAAGGGGATTAGGATAATAAAGTGACGCAATGTGCTTTGAAAAACATGTAAGGTTAATGCCACGCTTTTAAAACTTCATGAAAAGCAAGAGCAAACGCTTATAAAAACCTTTAATTCTATTTGCCAAATCACTTGAAAAGAATTCAGTCTTGTTTATATAGGTCAAACGAAACACAATAAAAAAACTATAGACATCTCCCCACTACCAATAACAAAGCAAACAACAGCACAGCCATTTTGGAACATTTTCAGTACCATAATTTTGACAATATTGAAATTGCTATTTTGAGTATTATTCCTAACACAAAACTAAGCCATTTTAGAGAATTGATTAGCATTCTTTGCAATAAATCATTTTACCCTTATGGACTCAACTCGTATTTAAACAAGACGTTGACTAATAACAAAGAATACTCGGTTTAAAGTCAATTTAGAATATTTTCTAATAAAACCATACGAGGAAAAAGAGGAGGTAATAAAGGTAGCAGATACTATTTTCCATGATGCATGTTAATAATATCACAGAAAATGTTAACAAATTCAGTAATGAAACGTCTTTCACCAAAAATATAATTAAATTACCGCACGCTTTCAAAAATAATATGTTATGGAAAATTCTCAACTTTTTAAAGGAAAAAATACACTGGCCACCAAATTATTAAGGATTTAGTAATAGACTTTTACAGTTACAAATTGCACACTAGCGAATTTCTCCACAATAAGATTTTTTGCACAATTTATTCCAAGCACCCATTCTATGATAGAATAAAAGTTAATCAGATTTTTCAGAAGACTCAAAACTTGCTGCCTGTTAAACGTATCAAAGCAATACCTAGCTTTAAATTCAATAAACCACTTAGAAATTTGATCACCAACCACCCCAAAATCTACACTCCAGCTACCTGAGAATGTAAAGTAGCAGAATGCAGCAACTTTTGGATCCTTTTTATAGAAAAAAGATCTGAACATTTGAGAACTATTAGAACATGGTGTTTGGTGAAAGTTTTGTACTAAAAAGGGGTTTTGTCTCTGAAATGATTCAGAGAAACGAAACATGTATTCGAAACTCATTAATCAACTTGGGTTAGAGCTTCAAAACGCTTTTCCCTTGAAAAGTTCTTTTTGAAGCGTTAAACAGAGGATAGTAATAAAAACGTTTTTTTCAATTTGTTTTATTATCAAAAAATGTTGTGTAATTTTTAAAAAAAGTTTCTTTCTTCTCATCTTAATTTTCAGTTAAAGATCCCGCTTTTGAAAGTTTCATTTACTTACGTTTGTTTTCAATTTGGTATGTCTTACCCGGAGAAGAAAAATTAGACCTTCACATAGAAGAAACAAAATTTTATTTATTTCCGTTCTGACATTTACATTGTGATTTCTGGTGCGGCCGATTACAACCAAAAAGGGAAGTGCACAACTACGTATTATAGCATTTCCACATGTAACATTTCAACGTTTATGGCTACTCAATTTTGAATTATGCGTGATACATAAATACGTACGTACAGATGTCACGAAAAATCTCTTCTGAATTCATTTTAAATCCATTTTAGAAAAGAGTCCTTTATTATGTCCATGCGTACAGATGTTACACGAGCAAAATCAGTCATATTGATTCGATCGTTGTCAAAATTGTTATTTTCATTGAAATATGATACCTAAAATATTTCGCGATTATAGTGCTTCCTTTAGTTCGTACAAGGGAGTAAAAATGAAATTTCAGACTTAAAGTCTGCAATATATGGATTTTTTTTAATTGAGCGTTAATGGGAAGAAATATTTCTTAACAGACGAGCTTCAAACTTACATATGTATCCAATTCTTGCTAACGCTTTTAAAATTATATTAATTAAGTTTTAGTGCTACCTTCTCGTTCGCTTTACTCCTTTTGGATATAAGTGCTGCCGTTACTTTCCCTTCGTTGCAGATTTCTTTGCTCCTGATGAAGAGGAACCTGCAATTGTTGATCCTGTAATTCTAAATATTAACAAAAAATTAAGCCAAACACAAGGTCGCTGTTTTGCGGATTTTATGTTTTGTTTTTTTCGATTTGCATCAAGGAGTGAGTTTATAAATAAATTAAAATAGTTTGAGGTTGTTTTTGTGTCACTTGATGGCTTATTCAATGATATTCCTTTGTGATTTACTAGCGTCTTTAATTTAGAATTTTGTTACATTTCGTATGTCAAAAGAATTTTCACACCAGTGATTTGTAAGTGTCCAGAGTCAAAAAATAAGTTATTATTTTTCTAATGAAATTTTATTACATGAGAATCATAATCTGATAATCATACAAAAGTTAATTAAACTGAATTTTTTTCAATATTAGTTATTGTAAATAATATTACAAATTAATCGCGTGTTAATAATGAAACCTGCCAGTGCTAGAGCGCGATTCCTTTTAAGATTCTGGGAATAAGTCTCCAGTTTGAAAACAATATATATCGCTGAATACTTTTGACAATAATTTGCATTGAAATACTCTTCACTTTCACCTCAACCTTCTTTTCTAAACGATATTTAATTTTACTTGCATGCGAATGCAAGCACTTCGTTTTCCAATTTGTGTATGTCTTCTGAATATGTTTTGTGATTTTAGTATCAAATATCTTGGTCAATTTGTAATGTACAGGAATCAAACATTTTATGTTTTTTTTTATAATGACTACGAAATTTTCCTAAATATAAATACAGGGACCGGACTCATAGGGAATAACTCATAGATTTTGTAATTTTTACAAAATTGACTTCTTTTTAAATATACACACCCATATACATATATATGTTAAAGAGTAAAGGATATGAAAGCAAAGCAATTAAGCTCATCTTTTAATCTCTGGTTCCTGAGAACCTTGCTTGAAATTCATATAGATGTACAAAGAAAGGTGCTTCATAAACCACGTACTCCGAATTGCAACAGGTTAAATTTCTTCTAAGAATTCTGGCAATGAATTCTTATTAAATTGCTCAAATTTATGGCTATACGTTCCTGAGAATAGGAAGTATAATTTAACAACTATCATTCACAATGCTAGCCCATAAAATGATTGAAAATCTTTCCTGGTTGCTTTCTGCAATGACGTTTCATTTCACATCAAAGATGAGTGCTGTGGCCATGAAACAAGCCCTTGTTTCTAATGCATCCCTTATCTCCAGAAGCAAGTCGGAATATTGTAAAATCATTAATGAGAAATTAGGCCGTTCCGTTGGCTTAGAGCTAAGGAACCATCTTCTCCCTACCACTGTCTTAGGCCTTGGTTTGAATCCCGGAGAAAGCATCTATGTTTGAACGGTAAAATGTATTTCCGGCGTGAAGGCAATTAAAATATTGTCAAATCAAAAGGGGATCCTGTCCTCGGGCACTCTCGCTCAAGCTTGGGACGAAGCTGGTCTAATTCTTCATCTATATTACGCACCAACCTAAGTTAACAAAAATCTTCTCGCCTCTTGGCCACAATTAAATGTAGTGGACGTGGACGTGATGTTATTCTCAAACAAGTGAACTAAGTCAGAACAACAGAAATTTAGGTGTGAAGTAAAATTAGAAAGTCCCAATTTCTGGACCAGTCAGATGGTTAAGTAGATGAAGTAGATGAAGAGATGAAGCACCTGAAACACTTTTCCATGCTGTAACTAGAGTAATTTTCACCTCTTCTTACATAATGCTAGTATATATCGAAATATATTCAACAGCACATTTCAAATCGTAATCTCAATCTTAATATAATGTTTCTTTCGCCCGTGTGTAATTTTATTCGAGTCATTCCTTATCACGCATACCGATCACTTTATCTAAACTCAGAGTAGAGTAGTATAGTTTGCCTAGAAAGTAATTACAAGAACAACCGAAAGATTATATATCTTTACAGCCAACATCCTCATATAGTTTTCCATCCTATAAGCTTTCTACTGCAACCTATCAAAACTGTAGAAATTAGAATAAGAGAAATAAGGTTTTTGCACTTTCATATTTTTCTGAGATGTTTTTCCCATTGACTAATCTCTTTCTTTTCACCAAATTGTGTTCTTGGAAAACTTAATTGCCTGTAGAATAATTAAGAAGATACTCTATATTTCTGTAACCTAAATAAAATATATTTCTATGCCGGACCAGCTTGTTTTGAGGACGTTGCAAATTTTAGACTTTAATATCTCTAAAGTGAAACTGTACAATGAGAATGATAATATCTGCGTCCTAACTATAATTAAATTAGAAATAATTAGAAACAGTACAACAAAAAATTTGGTCTTTTTTACCTTTAGTGATTAAAAATGGCGATACTTTCTTGCCATCTAGACGAATCGCCAAAAATACAGGTAACACGTGCACTATCGTAACCGGTAGAAGGAACGTAAATTGATGAAGAAGCCTTGTGGTGAACTGTCGTTTGAGCTCCTTGGCCTAGGAATACCGCGGTCTTATCCATAGCAATCATGTTGGAGAGTTGGTATTTCGAAAAATCGATGCCGTCAACAAAAAGCTTAAACGCAAGTGCAAGCTTAACAACTTCATTGTCTTCCAGCTTAAACAATGTTGTTGATCTTAAACACTGTTCATAATCATTTAAGGAAGTTGTCCAACCAGTGTGACGATGCTTTAAATTCTTCTGCGGATATATCAAATTCAATTGCTGTTTCAAGGGCAAATTCTTGAATATCAGCCCTACGCACAACCAAAGCCATTGCTCTTCTGCCTGCAATCCATTCCCAGATGCAATCTTCCAACTCAGAAAATAACGGCTGCCGACCTGATCCAACTCTGCGTTTTTTCTCATTTCCTTGGTCCACCAGTTGACACAGGTAATCGTAGTCTGCACGCCATTTACGAACCATACGGAGATCCAGCATCTTCTCTTTACAGAATGCTACAAGATTTACACCCCTGGATTCTTCCACGATTCCCTTTTTGTACTCGACGGAATAGCTCTTTCGTTTTGTACTCATTTTAACTGGGGTTAAAAATTATTCCCTTTATTTTTAAATAAAATAACGTATGAGGAAATAATCAGACTTACAAGACTGAAATGAATGAACGTTGTATACCTGCACTGTCGCTAAATGTTGACTGCTGCCTTATGTTGTATTTTTAAGATAAATTCCAAGATTTAATTTGAAACGAACTGTAGAGGTAAACAATTAATTTCTCGGAATATTTTGTTTCAAACATTTCTCTGAAATACGAGTATTAGGAAAGCTAAACATATTATTACTTAATAAATCAACAGCATTTTTTAACGAATTCTTTTTGTAACATTATTTTAACTAGGGCTTATTTTCGGGGGATGTTTTATTTTACAAAAAGTTCCGAAAATCACGATAGGGCTTATTTTCGGAGGATGTCTTATTTTCAGAAAAAGACGGTATTAGGAGGGAGGTGGGAAAACCAGTCAAAAGCCACCTTTTAGATTTTGAACAAATTCCTTTGTTGAAGTTCCAAGTTCCAAACTTACCGGTTCCAGGAATTTTTAAAAATTATTCCGTTGAACACCTTTTGAAGTGGTCAGTCGAGGTCACTAAGTGGGCTATGAACTTAGATATTTGATTGGTCCTCTTGCTCCTACCTGAAATCCGCTGAGTTGAATTCCGTCTCGGATTATTAAATAATCCATACAGAACTGGTTACCAACTCAGCAGTTTAAGGTCCTTAAAGATATCAATAGCACTGTGTTTCTTAGGAAGACGAAGCTTTTACCCACCGTGCATAATACATGCATACTTACTAATACATAATACAAATAAAAAATAGATTCAAATATGTGAAGCAATTACAAAATACAAATGCATAATATGTGAAGCAATTACATAATACAAATGCCTTGAATAAATGCTGATACATTCTTGAATAAGTACTAAAACATTAGACAAAAATAATTACACCTTATGAAACTAAGGTGTAATAACCAATAGTGTACTTCATACCTATACACTATACATTTACCAATACCTGATAGACAATAACTTGTACCATATTATTACAGAAATGCATTATACAGCATGTGCAAATTATCAATCTACTTCTTCCAAAGTATTTTTGCATAGATCAATTTATATTATTTATGTATTTTTACATAGATACATTATCAATCTACTTCTTCACGAGTATTTTTACATAGAAATGCATTATACAACAGGAACAAGTACATTTTATCAATCTACTTCTTAACGAGTACTTTTCAATTCCTGGATAAATACTGAAGCTTGATTCAGATACTGATACATTACCTTTTACAAAAACTGTAAATTTACCTTACAGTGTATACTACTTTATCCAATCACCTATATTTCGTATTATTATTGCACATATTAATGAAAAAAACTCGTAAGTACATTATATAAAGTACATTATGCAAATATGTTATACCAGAACATTACATAGTTACCAGTACTTAATACAATTGCAAGTACATTACAACTAGCATACATACGGATAAACAACGGATAATTGTGTTATTTAACAAACACAGTTAATGTTGCTTATTACCCACTTAATTGATTAAATACCCATATGTTACTGGATAATTCCATCTTACAATATCTAGTACATATTAAAGTCGCTATTATATTATACAATTGATATGAAAAATACTATTTCATCTGCATATAGCTTAAATAGATGCGATCCTGATTACATACTAATATTTTGTTCAGTTACCATTTTGTTTTCTTTTTAGCATAAACTGAAGAATTACACAAATAGAGATTCATCTTATAAAATTCAGTACGTTATACAATTGCTAATATTTAAACAGTTATTGTACCTTATAACTCAAAACTCAACCTCGGACTACTGTAAAAAAGCTACTAAATAGTAACCTGCTTAATTGCTAAAATGATATAAGAACCTTACTAATGCAAATACTAATGCATAAGTTCCAAAATATAATTACCAGTATATAATACAATTACCGATATATTACAAGGCACGTTCAGTTGCAGATACATTAGACAACGAATTGTACCAGAGCAGAGTACTAATGTACTACCATAAACATGGAGCATTCTAGTTTCTATAATCTTCGTGCAATTACAAATGGGCTATCTCTCGTATCCATTTAGAGTATTCCCTTAATGAACTGATTACGCTGAAAGTGTTTGCCTAAGAGTATTTATCTGCACACAGTCAATAATGCTTTTGAGCCGTGCGGTTGCATACTTATTATATTGGAGGCTCTTGTACCACATGGGCTAATTATTATCACTTGTCTGCATGAGTCTCTGATTCCTAAGTAAATTGCAGCTAAGCGCAAAGTGGTCCGGGCTGCCTTCTTCACCATATCAAGACTTGTATTTCTTTTTATCTGTTTGGTGAACAAGACGTATCCTGACTGGACAGTGAGTTGACTGCAAACTATGTCCTATAAGAGTAGCAAAGACGACAAGATGAGAAGGGTTAAAATTACCCTTTAATTTTTTACATTAGTCGCTCCCGCACTCCGGGATACAAAGACCAATCCACTTGTGGTCTGAACGTAAAAATATAAGACTACTAACTAACTAAAATTTAAATAAGAGCTAACTTTTAATATTTTACACAGATAACTAACACTAAGACTGGCCTTTTAAATTACTACGTCTGTAGCACGCAAACTGCGGAAAACTACAATACGTCTTCAGTTTTCAAGAGGACTAAAACCTCTGGCCTTAAAGGCGGACAGTAACTGATGGCAAGCTCGCGTGAAGACTCGTGGCAAGATGGCTCACTATCTCTCCTTCTTCTACGCTCTTGGCAAAAAGCCACAACTTAAATACTTAAGCGTTAGCAAGTACTATTTGCATAAACATAGTCACGCGTTAATTCTGGCCGGAAGTGGAAAATAAGAGATGATAATAAAGTTTTAAAATAAAATAAACGTTAGTCAAGCTTAAGATCCTTACACAATATGCCTCAGTTAACAAGCACAATACAATATAATGGGCAACCTTAAATAGAGCTATGATACAATGGTTTTGCAAGACTTATGAATATGATTTTTGCATGATGATTATCGTGGATATCTATATCATCGACCGATGCATTATTTGTTTGGACATACTATAAACTTAATGATTAATCTGGACTTAACGTATCATGGTTAGAATCACGGATTTTCATGTTATGCAGTTATATATGTAGGATGTGAAATATTCTACATATGGAGTACGCAGTGTAACTGTAAATGTATATATTTTTTTAAGTGAAGTAAATGCTATCTGGTCTGCTAGCCCTTCTCTTGGAGGGGTCTATTTGATATCAGTTACTACCTAACAAGATGACTAAACACTGAACGGAAGAATTTTTCAGGAAAAGTTATGACTGTGGTCACCTTTGTTGGTGTCAAAGTAGGAGTATTAGATTGTACAGCATCTATTACAGAAGTGATTCTTGTGGGTCATTATTAAAATTACTTTTTAAAATTATTGTTTAAAATCCGGTCACTGAAATATTCTACATATGGAGTACGCAGTGTAACTGTAAATGTATATATTTTTTTAAGTGAAGTAAATGCTATCTGGTCTGCTAGCCTTTCTCTTGGAGGGGTCTATTTGATATCAGTTACTACCTATCAAGATGACTAAACACTGAACGGAAGAATTTTTCAGGAAAAGTTATGACTGTGGTCACCTTTGTTGGTGTCAAAGTAGGAGTATTAGATTGTACAGCATCTATTACAGAAGTGATTCTTGTGGGTCATTATTAAAATTACTTTTTAAAATTATTGTTTAAATTATCCGGTCACGTTATAATTTCAGCCGTCACTATAACTTCTCTATTCCGTTTTCTCACCAGAATGTAATTAGGGTTGAGAGTATTTAAGCTGAGGTTTTTTGGAAGTTAAGATAGATCATGTTTCTACCTCTCGCGGACATGTTACCTAGTTACTGCCAGTTCTGATAAGATCGTAACCATTTGGCTTTCCATTATTGTTGCCGACATTTAAAATCATTACACCGGTTAGAATTTTTGAGCCAGCTTACTTTAAGTTGACTACTACTCTGCGTTTTAAATCTGAAATTGACTATTTCTTTAAATGCATCGCTACAGATTGGGATTAATTCTATTAACACAAGAACAAGCCCTTATTTTTTAAGTTCTGTTTAAATAAAAATTTGTTTAAACCTTTTCAATTCTATGTAATTACTTTAGACATAGCAATAGTTCGCTTCACATTATTAGATTTTGAACTATTTAGCTTTGCACTTTAAGAAACACTCTACAACTTTCGTCAATTACCACTGTCAAGCACAAGTAGCATCATTAGTAAGCGCATTCGAGGAAGGAATATCGTTTTGCGAATAACTAAAATCGAATTTTTCTAGGCTTAACGTTGTTTATTTGCATGCTTGGCAAAAACACCGTATGCTGAACACTCATTTCCATCATGCATATGATCGAATCACGTGATTTTTATATAAAGTTTCGCTTAGATGCCACAAAATATGTCAGTCTTTCGAATTCATGTCTGTAGCATCTTTAAGCAATATTACTTCCCCTTTCTGTATCAATCATGGAATGCGCGTATATAGCGAAAAGGCGGTTTTACAGACAATTCAATAGCTGTCTTACTTACATAATGATCTAAATACTAGATCAAAATTTACTGAGCTAATATAAAATTAATTAAATTAGAAGAGGTGATGAAATAATTGTTGTTTAATTGTATGCAAAAACTCAGAAAGTAGGGTATATATTCACTTTGACAAATCGACGTTTCTAGAAATCTACGCTGACAAAAGCAGAGGTATGAGCTATAGTGCGCTTTGGTTACAACTATCACAAAATTAAACTGATTTAATATATTACCATACGTATATTTAACACCACTGGCTATATTTTCTATAGTTTAGAAACAATTCCTTGCTATGACATTATACTTCTGTCATGTTCATTTCAAAATTTTACTCGTTAGAGTTCATTTCGTTTTTTTTTTCAATATTTGGTGATATAAGAAAGTATTCTATCGGAAAAGAAATATTAAAAAGAGGATTAAACACTCTGGCCTTAAACGCGGACAGTAACTGTCGGCAAGCTCGCGTGAAGACTCGTGGCAAGATGGCTCATTTTCCCTCCTTCTACTACCTCTTTGCAAAAAGCCATAACTTAAATACTTAAACGTTACCAGGTACAATTTGCATAAACATATTCACGCGTTAATTCTGGCCGGTAGTGGAAAATAAGAGATGATAGTAAAGTTTTAAAATAAAATAACGTTAGTCAAACTTAAGATCCTTACAACCACAGTCACAAGATGCATTATCTCTAATCTTAAAGCGGTAGAGTTAAGAGGGAAAGGGGCCATGACCCATCAAAAAGAGAGTGATATAGTAAGGGGAATGTGTCTGTCTAGGGAGACCCTAGTGTTATATATTCTTCCTCCTGTGGCGCTCCTATTCCACTCGTCTTGCCATTTAGTCATAAACTGATTGTTTGTTGCTTGAGAAAAGAGAACGGTTTAGGAGCTGGTAATTCTGGGAGTCTGGTAGGACATGCCGCTTTTTTGGCAATGTGGTCAGCCATTTCATTGCCATATATGCCAGTATGTGCGGGTATCTAGTGCAGATGTGGCCTATTGTCTGAATGGAATACTTGTAGCAACAGATGTGTAATATTATTCACTAATGGACTGCGTGAAGCAGTTCTTGCTGTTGCAGTTAAACTTGAAGCTGAGTCAGTATAGATGTGATTAGATGCCAGAAGTGCTTCGGACAGATAAGTTACGGCTACTCTAATTGCTAGCAACTCTGCCTGAAAAACTGAGTAAAAAGTACCCAGTTTACTTTGCCGCTGGTAAATATATTATTTTGGGTATAGCAGAGGCGCCTGTTACCTCTAAAGATTTAGAGCCTTCTGTGTAAATTCCATCTGCACTATTGAGGCTATTTGGTTTCATAAGTCAGACATACTCCTTATTTGTCCCTGGATGACAGAGATCTTCTGGGCTCTGATGTTCATAATCTGAAGTGACGTATTCTTGTTCCCATAGACAAACGGTGACTTCAAGACGAGAAACCTTCATTATCATAGTTTCTCGCTCTGTGACTAAGAGGAGGCGTTCCCGCTATTACTTGTAGCTCTGTCGTCGGAGATGCGCGATATGACCTGCAGATCATAAGGAGTTGCTGTCGCTGGATAGAATTAAGCATACGTCTCATGTGTGATGTGAACTGTATACCCCAGATCGCCGCTCCATACAAGATAATCCTTTCGGCGATATTCTTATACCAAATCTTGAGTAGCTTGCCAGGAATTCCACACAGTAGTGAGGTAGTCATTTTCATGCTATTTGTCGCAGCAGTAATCTCTCGTTTCACGTGTTTTAAGTGAGGTAACCACGAGAGCTTGGAATGGATGATCACTCCTAGGTATTTTAGTTCTTTTACACATTTAATAGAAACTCCTTCAAGTCTAAGGCACGGGTTCCTTCGTAGCAGGCTTTTCCTTCCAATGACCAAGGCATTTGTTTTATTTGCAGAAACTTGGAGCTTGTGCTTCTTTGCCCATTCTGCAAAAATGTTAATGTTCTCTTGGGTCCTCCGTTCCAAGTCACTTCTCCCTGATACGATGAGGAGAAAGTCGTCTGCATATGCCAGTAAATGAACTCCTTCTTTACTGCCATAGAGATGGAATACGGAATTGGCAACAACATTCCACAATGTCGGGCCCAGAGAGGATCCCTGTGGCAGCCTCTCTTAAGGGATTTCATAGCCATGCCTCCATCTAAGGTGACCTGTACATATCTATCCTCAAAGTAACTTCTCGGAAGATCGAGTAAGGTGCCTGGACAGCCAGTTATTTCAAGGCTGGGGATAATGTCAGGTCACCAGAGAGAATCAAAAGCACTTTTAACATTTAGTGCAACTATTGTGGTATGTCAGTCTGCTCCTCTGTTAGGTGTAATGATTTGTAGCAAGTGCTGTAATGCGTGTTCTGTAGAAAAACCCGCTTTGAAGCCATTTTGTTCAATATGGATGCCCTGAATCCTATTGAGGTGAAACTGGAGGCGGGCTAAGATAATCCTTTCTAAGAGTTTACCAAATGATGGAAGAAGGCAAACTTGTCTGTATGAGAATGGGAGCGCTGGATCCGTTCCTTGCTTTAAGAACAAAGCTACCTCTGCTACTTTTGTATCCTGGGGAAAGCAACGAATTTTTGTCATAGATAATCCTGATGAGATCCACCTCATCTGGACCTGGCGCTTTGATAGTGTTCAGGGCCTTAGCAATATATCCTACCTCCAGAGTAGTTCGGATAGGCTCGTTATCAAAATGTCTTCTATTATAGAATTATCAAAGCTATTTGTAATAATTTTATGTAATTCATTATCATGAGCAGGATTATCTTCCTGAAAAATGTTATTAATTAGATGTTTGAGTACTTCCACCTGTGACGCTGCTTATAACATGTTGCGTGGAATAGTCGATGGCCTAAATACTTGATTCGATGCTATTTTAAATGCTTGTCCGTAAGCTTTTATTGTCTGCATGCAATAGGTAGGTGAAGAGGAAATCTTAGCCTGGTAAATGTGGGTTTTATATAGCGCTCTAGCCTTTTTAAATTCTGTTATACGTGATAGTCTTAATTCTTGCTCGATATTAGCTTGAGCTCTTCTACGCAAAACGGGAACTCTACTTCGTTCCGACCTGAGTTCTAAAATCCACCAGTGTGTCTTAGTATTACTGCGATAAAGCTTAGTTTTGTATGCATACTTGCATGCATTTTCTATGTTCTCCAGAAGCCGTTGGTATGCTTGATCTAGAATCTGTTGGAATCAAGGGGGTTGATGATGATATAAGCGAAGTCTTTAACCGTTGACGCTCTCGAGATATCACTTCTTACACCCCATAGTGGTGGCATTGAAGTTGGAAACTGTGTGATCTGTACTCCTCAGTAGAACTGGAATAAATGGACCATCATAAACTATGCCAGCCAGCTTATTACCTGACAGGTAAAGTTTACTGGTGGCCGGTAAATCTACGAGTCTACCCTGCTGGATGTAGGGTTCTTGCATTAGAAGAATATCAGCTCTAAGATTATTTTTGAGTTTCAAGACATTGATTGTTGCCGCTCTTGAGCCTTGTAAATTACCCTGCATAAAGTGCATTCCTTGCAGCTCCTGAATACTATTGTGTTTCTGGGCATCCATTTCTATAAAGGAGTGCGTTTCTTAGAACGACGAAGTACCTCCTGAAATGTGGGGCAGTTCCTACTGCCAGCAGTATGATCTATCGGGTGAACCTCATCTTCTGATTGGTTAGCACGTGCACAATTAATGCAGCCCAGTGTTTCTGACATACAGTCTGATGATTTATGTTTAACTCCGCAGGGGACGGAAGCTGGCTCATTCCTACAATATCCGCTTAGATGCCCGAATTGTTGACAATGGAATCACCTCAAAATTCTTGTGTACTCCTTCAAAGGGCAGGAGGAAAAACCAATGTATATTCTTCCAATGCAGGATCTACTTCTAGAATCCAGTTGACTTGATGAGGATGACGGGATCTTGTAAAGTGACTTGGTAGAAAGGATTCTGGAGAGTGCTCTGGCACAAGTCCCGATAAAGCAACAGAAATTTGCTCAGGCTGAGAGTCTGCCGGAACTCCAAAAATGATAATCTTGCCTCTCCTGGAACGATGTTGGCGCAACAACAGAATGTCCTTCAAAAGTGGTATTTCTTGAATTGCTTTCCGTTTTTTAAGGATATCAGTGTCAGTACGGTAACAGATTAAAAGCTCTCTACTTCTAGTAGGACGAATTTGAATTATAGCTGCCTCCAACTGACGTGTACTTAATTCCGAAGCAAACTGATTCCGTAGACTTTCGGGGGTTATATTCGAGTCCCTGGAACTTACCAGAAGAATATGTTCTGGAGAAGGAGGCTTTGAAGAATTTTGACTTGCTTGAGGTGCTGAATTAATATCCGTCTCTGTTCTAACTAGTGCTTCTGGCGTTTAGGTTTCCTCCATCTGACGACTTCTGTGAATTGTGCTTCACTATCAATGATCACGTCAGGGTGTAATACGTGTTCTTCACTAGTCTGAAGAGGCTTTCGAGGTTAAGCTGAAGAATGTGTGCTTATTTCTCGTAAGGCTTCTTGCTTATGAGGTTCCTCTGTGTTTTCTTGCGATTACTGAGCTAGGTTGTTTGAACAATAAGTCACTTAGCACTTTAATAACTCTTTCCTGCCTAGCAATGGTAGCTTCTTGCTCTGAAATTTGTACCCAAATCTCAGCAAGATGTTCACTGAATACAAAAATATCAGTATCAATCAGCTTGTGACTTCCCTTGTTATGTTCGATATGTGAAAGAATGTTATCAATCAGTCGATTTACTTTTTCCTTTCTCGTAAGTGGAGAAGCCTCTTTAAGTAATACTTGATGATCGATAGAGAAAGACAGCTGATGAGGCTTAGGCGATGCCCGAAACGACCTGGAAGAAGAGTGTGACGTTGGTCTAGAGAGAACAAAAGATAAGCTACAACCAGTTGCTTCCTAGCAGTTGGAAAGGAAGGAGGAGTGTTGTATGTTGTCTTAGTTAATTCTCCAATTTTTGCAGTGTTCACTATCTGCACTTGAGGAATGAGATTATTAGCGGCGTCTACAATGTTGTTTGAGTATCGTGCTGAAAAATCTTTAGATGCCATGAGTGTACAGTGTATGCATATAAGCTGTTACAAACAAGTAATCCTAACCAGGAGAATGAAAAACTAATACGTGCCTTAGTGAAACCTATGTTAAAAAACTGTACTCAGTGAAACGGCCACAAACATATTTCAAAGAGATAGACAGGTAACATATAATTACTTGAATTCAATAATGACAAATGAAAGCCGGAATACAGATGTTGAGCTGAGAATGAACTGTGACCAATTTTGATACTGAAATTAAAGCCTTGCTCCTACCGGTATTACACGGGCAGCCTAAAGCTCGCTCGGGATCTGACACAGACCTTAGGGCAATTTAGCTTCTGGGTTATCGAGCTACTGTAGTCATGATATACCACGCTTGCACCAACAGATTACGTAGAGCTGCCAGACACGAAATAGGGCATCGAGTTAATGTAATATTTGTCTCAAAAAGCTTCTTAAAGCTGAAATCGATTCTCAGAAACATAAAATTGGAATTAGCAATATTCGAACAGTTAAAAACAATAAAGTAGTGGTGAAATCTGCTTCGGGATATGATAAAAAAATTGTTTTCTGCGTTGAAAGAAGACTCAACTATTTTGAATCCCTCTATTCGAAGGCGAAGATATCCTACACATAAAATTGTGCCAGATAGCATTAGTAATAACGGAATATTCAGGAGATATATTTTTTATTTCACAAACCCAGTATAATAAGACTGACTAAAAATTATTGATAAAAGGATTTTAGCAGAAATAAATATTTCTAAATTCTCCGAAATAAAATGTGCATTCTTACAATATATATTGTTACGTTTTTCTCTTCAAGGGTTCGCGGATTTGGAGTGAATAATGAATGATCGTTGAACTCGATGAAGTATCGAAACACACTTTATTGGCCAGTATTTTTCAAGACAGCTCCAAAATCACGCTTACAGTCGTCGAAGAACTACTATAAACATGCTGAGACAATCAGAGACACAGTGTTCAGGTTATCAGACTATAACGGGGAAGACGGCTTTACGGCAAAGCACTAGAGTACTTTTCCGACTCTGCTCCGTCGTTCTCGGAACTCCACGTACTCTCGAGACTCTCCACGCTAGAACTCGCGATGCACTCGACGATACGCTAGAGTACAGCTCCTGACTCGGTTCAATCGTTCACGTAGCTCAACACATTCTAAGATAAAACTCTACGATGCACTGCCTTGCGATACACTAAGAGATTCGCTCGATGCACTCGACGACCAACTTGGCACGACCACACACTGATTCTTAACTAACTTCGCAATGAGCCAACTAACCGCACCGATTCAACTGACTCTACTGACTGACTATCAGCTTGCTAGACGAAACGCTAACTCTTCGCGTACCAGCAGGGTTTATATAGCTTTTGGCCTGTGTTCATTCGAGAACATTCTGGGCTAAAACAGTAAGAATTCGTTCCAGAAGGTTCTCCATGCGTCTATAGTATATCTCCAATTTTGTCGCCAAATGAGCAATTTCTCGCCAAATGTGACAACCGTGCCTTTCCTTGCCATTTTCTGGCAACCCTAAACCAGCTTTGCGGGGAAGCTATCTTACCGCACCTGGATATTTCCTAACAATATTAAATAAAAAATTTTTCTTGTATTGCTTTTATAATAAAAGGCAAATAAAATCGCAGTTCTTATATTCAGCATTTGTACCATATTAATTAGTATTTATTTTTTTCATAATCGTAATTGAATGCATTTTTGTACATTGGCTAATAAATTAATAGCAAAACAATTTGCAATCAGTTTTTCATATTCCATCTGCCTCACATGAAAAAAAATCAGGCCAGTAGATAACTAAAATTTCATGCTAAAAATGCTGAGAATGGTTATTCATTTTTCACCAATAAATAATTTCACCAATATTTTTTATTAAATGAAATAATACAAAAATGATATAAATTACAACTTTTGAAGTACTCTGTTTCAAAATAACGAGTTGAAACTTAGTTAATTCATAAAAAGTAAAGAGTTCAAACTTAGTAACCAAATACAGTAAAATCGGAAAAAAGAATCAAAACGTGTTCATAGATTACAGTTTGCTGCAGCACAGTCCAATTTCATCAAATCTTTGTTGCTACAGTGAACACAACAGAAGTCCACTGTAATAGCAACGATTTGATAAAATTGCACTGGACTTCATCAAATCTGTAGTCTTTGATAAACTTGTGTTTATTACCAAAGGATTACAAGCAAAAGATAAAATCTAAGAAAAAAAGCGAAGGATAAAATCTAAGAATAAACAACGGATAAAGTCTAAAGACTAAAAGCAAAGATGATGAGATTACTATACTGCGAAACAGGACCAGCATCGAAACCATTGCAGTCAGTGCTGCATTAATTTTAGAGATAAAATATTTTTAGAATTTAGGAGCCCCCCAGACGGTACAATGGTTAGAGGAGCCTGCTGCGGTACCGAAGGGCCCGGTTTCGAATGATGGGGTAGGTATGTATGTTTGTAAATGCATAGTGTCTGTGCGGCATGGGATCATTCTAAATATGCGGCGAGCGGAAAGCCTTCTTGAGAAAGAGGGGTGGGAGACCCTCAGACCAGTCCTCCCTGGAGTGCTGCCCATCAAAATGGGGGGGGGCGGAATTGAGCGAAGTCATACTATCGTCTGTATGGTGTGTTAATTTTATTCTGAACTTCTCTTTTTTTTATTTATTTTATTTTAAACGCATTTTTCAATATTATTTAGTTAACGATTATTGAAGTATATACTCACTTAAATGTTACATTACTAGGCACCAGAGCAAAAGAATTTTGAGATATATAAATTTTCTTTCTTTGCTTGCTTTAAATCAAACCAACCGAAGCATTTAATTTCGCAGAGAAAGCCGGGAATATTTAGTGTGCATAAACAAGAAACTGACCGAAGTCCTCAAGGCAAAGGTGTCAGCCGTGAATTATGTTCAAAGAATAAACCCTCAAAGACAGATCCTTTCCGGTGCAGTTTTAATGATGAGAATTTTCATTTTACTCACGTTCAAAATCTTGAGGCGGATGTGTTCTAAATTATAGTGAAGGTGGTTCTTAATGAATGCTGGAATGCCCGCTTTAATTGCAGATTCGTTTATGGCCGCAATTCTATTAAGATATTTCAAGCTTCCTTATCGTTTGAGAGAAGATGCCGCTCTTCTGCTCTTGATTACAATTTCCTAATTTCGGTGAGAGATTATACGCCGCCTGCCGAAAAGGTGTTGAGGAAGTGACATTCGAAGTTGAAGGGTAAAGTACCTCTTGTGTCCCCAGCCACTGACTGAGAAAACGGTGTTAGCGACTATTTTCTCTGCATTGTACAAGTATCATATAATGTAAAAGTAATACGTAGTGATACCACATATGAAATATGGAGAGTAATAAATTAATATACGAAATCTAAATTCAATAAATTAATAGACACCTGATTTAAGAAATTATTGGAATTAAACAACTTTAGTTCTTTCTTCCAATATTTTTATGCATAGGATATATATTAATTAAGACCTTATAAGCGTAAATCTCATAGCCAACATGAAATTATCGTGATTACAAATTTATAAAACAAGAGCAATGTATTCATTTTCAAAAGGAACAGAGTTCACTTTTCTAACAAGTGTAGCTTGCTTTGCAGTCTTCCTTGCTTTGAGCCTTTAAACTGAGAAAGAGAACTCCCATTAAATTTAAAAGAGCTTTTGTTAATTTTTAATTAATCTATCGCCTAATTATCACAAACATTCACAAATGATGTTTAGTTTACCTACCTTTCTTGGCGACAAGAACTAATAAAGAAACAAAAAAAACAAAAAAATAGATTTCGATTTTAATGATCGTAGAGCTTAAGCATAGCTTTTGCTAATACTATGGCCCTTAATTTTTGTAAGCTGTTAGAAACGCTTATACTAACTTACATTTCATCTTCCTTTTGACAGAAAACGAAAATGCACTTCTTTGACAAAGAAAGAAGTTCATTAAAAAAAAGGCTACATAAATGGATACGCGGTCTTTGCTTTATTAACATGAAAGTTATCAAATTTTAAAATTAAAGACAATTCATTTACAATGCTGAAAATTTGAAATATGAAATCCACGACTGAAATATTGTCAACTAAATACCTCCCTTAGCTCTATTTCCTGCTACGATCTTTTTTCACCTTAAGGTTCTTTAGTTCTAAAATTAGAATTTACAGCAGTTGGATTGTTTAAGATAGTTGACTTTGAAGGTTATTAACAATATTTCTAAAAGTGATGCAATTTCTCCCTGCTTTAAGAATATAGAGATTGGCCGTAAATTTTTTTCACAAGCCGTGATGCATAGAACAACAACAATAAAAAAGGGACTGCTGTTAATTTATTTCGGAAAATGTTTTCAGAATTCACTCAACTAAGCCTCCTTTTAAAGTAAACTATAAAATAATATCAAGAAAAGGATGAAACCTAAGAATAAACAATGGATAAAATTTTAAGACTGAAAACAATGATAATGAGATTAATAATACTGCCAAACAGGATCAGCATCAAAACCGATGCAGTCAGTGCTGCTGGGCGGCAGAATTTAGGGGGAAAATATTTTTAGATTTTTAGAATTTAGGAAGACACTGGGCGGAAAAGCTGCTACCCTAATGCATATAATGGCTAGCGACGTTGCCTTATCGATGGGCCCGATTTCGAATCCTGTAGGATAGCTTGGATATAAGTTTAGCATCTTTGCAACATGGGGTGCTCTAATGAGAAACCGAATGTGAGAGAAGAGGCGGTAGATTTTTAGATCCATCCCCAGAGACATTCTTTAAAATTGGGACTGATGTGTACAGTAAGAGAGGTGAAACTGCACATATAAAATCTCACCAGGTGGCAAAAGGCCTAGCGTAGATCTTGCTGCCAAAATATGTAAATACGTCACATTTTACAAAATGAGAAGACAGCGAGCATATTGGTAGACTTTGAGGCAATAGTAACATGTATGGCACATTAAAGCTGAGTCATTGAGCACTTTCCAACAGCGGATGCAAGGCACTTGAGAGCCAGACAAAAAAGATCAACATTTATATCCACCAAGTTGCGATGCCTGCAATCTCTGTGCCTGCCCCAAGCTTAGATACCAAAGTTTATCTTTTTTATAACTTAGATAAAAAAAGCTGGATTATGACTGCATGTTAGCTGTTTAGAATGTTGTATTTTTTCAGTTGTGATTTCTTCATATACAATAAAGACTTCTAAAAATATTGCTCTGTATCAGCAGTATCTCTTCATAATTAAAGACCTGCGTTTATTCATTCATTTTAGGAGATTGCGGAGGATTTTGCACATCGCAAAAGTTATAATACGTTTTTTTCAGCTGAAATAACGTAATGATACAGATCTTTTGTAAATGTGAAATAAGGTAAAGCAGAAGATATTGATGGAAACAGCGATGAAACACCTAGTAACGCCACAGATAAACACCAATGACAACGAAAGAAATAAGATAAATGTGGTATTGGGAAACGTACTCCTCCTATGCTAAATTAAGACGTGAGTTAATCGCTATTCACGAAACTGCATTCGTCTTCGAAACGAAGTTATATGCTTAGCTCTCAGAAAGTAAAAGATAACTAAAATTTTTCTAACTGTTCTGGGCTGTTAGAGATAACAAACCTAAAAAATATAACTGAAAAAATGATCAATACATATTACTGTTCAGTTTCATTGGATTTGATCTCAGATTGATATCTCAGGTAGATTAACAAAGGATACTTTGATGTCACATAATTCTCTTAATGAAAGTTTCAATCAAGTTAAAAAGTTTAATACCGCAGTATGAATTCAACCATGGCAGGTATACAGGAAAAAATACCAGGATTTGCAATAAAGAGTAAATAAGAGAAAGTAAATCAAAATTTGCTTTTTAAGGACTATGTTTATGTAAAATTCTTCAGCAGTCAAAGTTTTCTAGTTTCTCCTCTGTAAATGAAAACACGTCTTTCTCTCGATCTCATGCTTCATCAGGTTAATTTAGATCTCCCCTGCCTAAATTTTAATTCTCTCGAAGTTTTGGAAATGTTAAAAATACATGACATTATGTAACGCCAATTATCCAGAAAAAAATCGTAGGAGATGTAGCATTTATGTCAACAAATTTATCTTAACACAAATATTAATAAATTATTATTCCATAAATTCAGCTTTTAAGTTACTAATGAATGCTTTTTTTACTCTGCAAGGAATCATTAGTCACGAAAATGAAGACTCCATTTTGTAATTTCTTCTCAAATCGGATTCAAATCCCACGGAAACTGTCAGCTACAAACATTAAAAAGTATTCTAAGTCAGAAACTCGTTCTCTCATGACTAAGTAAATTTTGCACGTTAAGATATTGGACTGTTCTAGTTAAGTTAATAAATCGTAACAAACATTTCATTGATTGCATTTGTTTCTCAATGGAGCCATATCAAATATTATTTGTTTATTTTCAAAATACTCTTAGCTCTACTGCAAAAATTGCAATTTGAAAAATGTTTGACTTATTTGAGAATTAATTGTGAAAAACCTGTAAACATCATTCTCGTACACGATGTAGAAAAGAGGGTATTTGCTTATTAATATGCAAAACATTTTATTCCTAGCTGAGATGAAATTATAACTGTAAATTATAGATCTCACTTATATTTCTAAGAATATATTACAGCCTAGCCCATCTATATTACTTTCTCTTGATAATAATATATATGAAATAAGAGCTCGAGCTTTAATGTAAAATCAGCTGCGTCATATACTCATTAAATCACATATTATCGTTTTCATTATTAATGGTTTATTGTAATTATCTTCATAAGAATATTAATTTTCTCTTTTTATCGACAGCTCCAATACTTTGTGTACAGATATAGTTCACATACCTCATAATATATACTATAATGATAGATATCTGCGGAAAGATTTTAAGCAACATAAACTACGCTAACCAAATAAACGTGGAAGATAAATCAGCAACAAAAGAGTAAGGAGTACAGCAAAACGAGTTCCCTTGCCAAAATGTGAATGTCATCAACTTTGAAAACAGAAGCTTCCGAACTATTTAATATAGATTCTGGCACAGAGTGCAGAACTTAAATTAAGTTTTCTATGACACCAGCCATCAGTTCTCCGAAACAAAAGGTTGACATACTCATCCATTCAGGACATGGTCGAACAATTCCCAAGCTGTATGAGATAAGTGAATGGGAATGAAAATTCCAAGAGCTTCCGCATTATTCTAAGGCTACCAAATCTAAAATATGGGAATTTCATGCAAATAGGATAGTAATTTAGAGAAGATTGCTGCTATAGATATGCAGAGAATATCCTGTCGTATGTGTTTCATAAAAAGGATTCACAAAATGCATTACTTCAGCAATAAATCTCAAATGTAAATGTGTGTAAAGCCTTATAGACTCTGTGAAATATGTTCTATAATAGTTCTATAATCATACGTAATCGTACGTTCTATAATCTCTATCTCTATTACGTTCTATAATCGTACGACAATATTGGGCCCCTAAATCAACTGGTTTTAAGTAAGTAGTTAAAGAAAGGGAAATAATTTAATAATCTAGCTACTATTAATTAGGAAAATAACAAATAAAGGTGGCCTAAAAATACTAATATGCAGGTTTAAATAGTTTAAAATTTTATTTTTTTTATAAATCATTTCATTAAATAAGTATCAAATATCTACTCAAAAATCACATACCAAATTTACCTCTTTTATGCGGTCAAATATAAGCTTAATATGTCTTTCAAGCAGTGAAAGAATGTGTTTCCTTATATTTGTAATTCTCGATATTCAGCAAGTCTATATTTAGTATGTTTGTAAGTAAGTTGCGCTTTTTATTGCATAATGCAATGCTGTAAAGCAATAGTGATAAACTTTAAATAAAATGCAGTAAAATATGTTAGCGAAACGAACTTTTATTGTTGTAATTCCCTTCCGTATATTCTATTTTAACAACTAGCATCACTGCATTTTCTTAGCAGCAAATGATGTTTCTTTCGTATCTGATTTTTTTAAACAAAATGGCAGAATAAGGAAATCTTCTAAGATTTTCAAAAAGAAAATACTGTTTTTATGAAATGAAAGTTAATTTGGTATTAGTGTTGTAAGAAGGCAATTGTTCAATTCCCTCTCTCAAATATCCTTACTTAACTACCTAAGTTATTAAAAATTGCGAAAACGTGTAGCAAAGTTATATTTTTTCCCAATCCAAATGGCAAAAACTTTAACTTCAGCTTGAAATATCCTGCTTTTTTTCGCAATTTTTTATCCTCTTGAACGTGTTAAACTAACGCCAATTATGACAGTTTAAAGTGATTTATGTTGTATCCCCAAGGATACATTAAGAACCGTTTTATGTGAAATGCTATCAAACTGTCATTCCAAGCAGAAGTTAAAGAAAAAGTGTAAGAAAAATGGGTATCACTTTAAACAGTTTTATGGCATTTATTGGAGGCTTAACCATTAAGACGATTGTATTTGTCAGAGGTCCCTAATGTGTTCTTTGACCACTCTGTCTGAGGTTTTTAACCTAAAAAGAACTGTATTGGCGGCGCTTAGATTTCATGTCAACAAGCCGTAGATATAAACTCACGAAAAGCGAGTAATACAGTATTTAACCGCAGCCATCTATTGTTCTAGCAACCTATGATTGGATCCGAAATAGACAGTTATTTATGATCAAGTAAAGTATAATTTTCTGCTTTCCATTACAGCTCCGGATATAGTTTTTATTTTGCTTTAAAAGCATATGTTGTTAGTGACGCAGAATGCATGAGTATATTCGCTTATTTGAAATACTTAGAAAATATTTGTATCATTGAAAGTAACTAAATCGGATTTTTGTAGAGAATTTTGCGATTTATACCTGTCATTATTTGCTAAAATATCATATTATGATCTGTATACAAGATATGAGGAGGAAAATAACGGATGAAAAAGGAAAGAAGCCTGGATGGTATTTGCCATTCAAGTAATTTGGCGAATGTTTACCACTGCTACAGACATAAGTGCTTTAAATTGCATGACATTCACCTTCGTGCATAGCCAATTGTCGCTGCATTGGTATTCAATAAACTATTGTCATTTCATAATTCAATATTTAAATTTTCTTTCAAATTTAATCAGCCTGTATTTGATAAAAAAAACTGAGTAATGATAAAGTGATAAATGCAGCTAGCCCTAGCAACGGCCGAAGTAGTAAAGTCCGCTGATTATTGGTAGCTTGACGCGCGTTCGAATTCTAGGAAACAGCCCGGTTCCATCGGTGTTTTTCGTAGTTTTCCTCATGTGTAGCTTAAATAAGATGCATTTTCGCTTTAAAATGTCCTCTACAAATTCATCCTTCCCACAGGTAGAAGGACCTTATGTACGTTGCTGTATTTAAATAATTCGATTCTTTTTTTCTACATTTTAAATAATATATCTAGTTGACCTAAATTAATATGCATTTTCATTTGTAATATGTCAAACTGATATTTTTTTTTTAAGATTTGCTGTTGTGATATTGTTTGTTCTTAAAGTTTTACCGTGATTTTTTTGAACATTTGTAATATACTTTTCAAAATAATTGGAATTTTTATCAATGAATTTTTTCCCAAATGCTAAACTGAAATTTTCAAATAGGGTTTCCTTAGCCCCTGAAAAAACAGAATATTGAAAAATGTATTACTAAAGTCTTTTTATTTTCTTGTACGAAGTACAAGAAATATTGTAATTGCGCGTAATGTATTCGTGAGAAGTAATGTAATTGTATTTCGGGTTTCATATTTCAAAGAAAATATCTATTTTGACCACTCTTGAATCCATTTGAACAATGTTTTTGCGTGACATCTGCACGTAGTACAGAATAAAGAATTCATTTTTCCCAAACGGATTGTATTGGGTTGGCAACTAAGTAATTGCGGAATTTTTTCTAGAAAATCAAAGACAATTTTTTCATGGAACTAATAACTTTATTCCGTAATGTATTGCCCATTTTGATCAATGACCTTTTGCCATCTTTCAGGCAGCATCATAACCCCACGTTCGTAAAACTTCTGGTTTTTATTAGCAAAAAACTGAATCAGGTTCGATTTGACATCATCATCATTATTGATATTTTTGCCATTCAAGGAGTTTTGTAAAGATCGAAACAAAAAGTAATCAGATGGTGCAAGGTCAGGACTATATGGTGTATGTGGCAAAACATCCCAACCAAGCTCCAATAATTTTTGCCGAGTGACCAAAGATGTGTGTGGCCTTGCATTGTCATGATGGAATACAACACCTTTTCGATTTGTCAATTCGGGCCGCTTTTCTTCAACTGCATTGTTTCATTTCGTTATTTGGTTAATGTAGACAACAGAATTGATCGTTCGGTTGGGTGGTAAGAGTTCAAAGTAGACAATTCCTTTGTAATCCCACGAAACTGATAACAAAACCTTCTTCTGATGAATATCAGTTTTTGATGTTGTTTGAGTTGGTTCACCTGGCCTGCTCCACGATCTTTTCCACTCGATATTGTTGTAAACAACCCATTTTTCATCGCCAGTTATCAGTCGTTTTAAAAATGGATCATTTTCATTACGTTTCTTTAGCAAATCGCAGCTGTTAATGCGTTGCGTTAAATGCGTTTCTTTCAGTTCGTGAGGAACCCATGTATCGAGTTTTTGAACATAGCCAAGTTGTTTTAAGTGATTTTCAATGCATGTATGTGATACATGAAGCTTCTCTGTAATCTCAGGTGTTGTACTGTAACGATTCGAATCGATTATTGCCTTGATTAGGTCGTCATCAACTTCAACTGGACGACCAAAGCGTTTTTCATCTTTGAGTGAAAAATCACCAGAACGAAATTTGGCAAACCAATTTTGACGCTGCCGTTCTTTCAAGGCTTCGTCACCATAAACAGCACATAACGTTTTATGAGCTTGCGATGCGTTTTTCCCTTTGCGGAAATAAAATAGCAAAATACGAAAATGATTAGCAAAATATGACGAAAATGTTCCTTTTGATTTTTCATTTTTCAACGAACGCCAAACGAAAACTACGCAACCGATCAAAGAACTTTTTTTATTGATTCACAGTTGAATTGCCAACTATCAAATAACAAAATGTGTTTTACATTTGTACTACGTCTGCAAACCTAAAAATTCAACTGAAGCCATCTATGAGCGAAATCCGCAATTACTTAGTTGCCAACCCAATAAAATGGATTGAAAATGGATTAAGAAGAGTTTTTTTGTGAAGTAATGTATGCACCTCGTGAAATTCAAAAACTAGTAGCCTCAAAACGTTAACTGAATACGGGACTGCTATTACATGTAATAGTGCGCCTCCCTTTTCATTATGCCTTTACTTAATCTGCGTGCAATAGTTTTAGATTTATCAGCAATTTGAAACTTGTTTAAATGGTATTAAGCCTAATGAAGATGCCATTTTTTATATTTGAAATATTAGAAGAATAGTGAATTAAGTCAGTTTGTGCACCAACTTCAATGTCTTTCTGCCGAGTGGAACCAAACGTAAACTTCCAATTCTGTGCACCGAAAAATTTGTCTTCTTGCCCGCTGGCCCAATTGCTTGTTTTTGCTTGGAAACTTTAATTTTACTTGCAAAAAAATCTTTGTAACTGTATTATGTTTTATATCTTTCTGCATTTTACAATTTTTAATGAAGATGTTCTGAGTTTTTACGTACTTTTGTCTTGCCGCGAAATGCGAAATGAATTAATTGAATGAATGAATCTAATGAAATTCGAGGAAATAAATTTAAATAAGATGCATCCAAAACGTGTATAATATAATGAGACGTGCAAGGAAGTCATGTGGTGTCCACATTAGATATTTGTATATAAACATTGTAATTTGTGAAAAAAAGGAAACATTTAAATCTCAAGCAATATTTGAAATTCGTGAAAATAACTGACTGGGGCATCATTTTGCTACGTCCCTTACGTATTATTTTGATTTATTTTAATACTGTAAACAATATCTTTTATTTAAAAGATTTGTTAACGCAGTAGACGATGGAAATGGTATTTGGAAAGCTCAGCATATTGCCGGGTGCAAAATGACAGAACACCAATAACATAAATAATTAGAAGTTCATGTTTTCTTCCCTCCTATATTTTTTTCTTGATATTTTTTCTTTTTAATTTAAATTTTCTGAATACGGAAAACAAATTTATATTTTAAATTGTCTGAAACAGCCTTAAATTTGGATTTATTTTCGACAGATGGTTTATTTGAACCTTAGGTACGCATGTTCATTCTCTTATTGTAAAATGCATTGCAATGATTCTCTTACTATCTACGTGCCTACATGCATTTCCTTATTATAAGATATGCCATTAACTACCTCCGCCATGTAATTTAAGACCTTGCGAAATATATGCATTTACTTATCTGTTTAATTCCTATCTATTGTCTTATTACTTCCCTCATTTTTCGAAAGTTTTTAAACGAACTGAGCATTTGACTGAAAAGTTTAATTAATTGATTGCATCGATATAGTATTTGAAAATTTCGAGAGGAAGTGTAGACAGAAATTTTGACATCCCTCTCTTTCACGTGCAATATATTGTAAATACAGAGCTCGCTATTATTGGAAATTATTCTGTTTGAGTAATTAAGAAATTCATTGGCGTTGCGTTCGGGTATTAGCTCAAAGGGATAATTTTAACGTAATTTTTACATTCGAGGTTGTCTGACTGTAGCATGTAATTTCCTTTTTTTGCGTTTGGTATCTGGTAGTTTGAATTAAATATATGGAACTGTTTCTTATTTAATGAAAAGTTAAATATTATGACGATACTGGTGCTATCTAGTGTTCTAATTCTTAGAATATATTGAGGATATCAATTTCAAAGATTCAGTAAAGGATCACGTTTTCCTTAAAATCAGGCAATTGGTTCTGAACTTCAAGCCTAAAGTTCAGGAATGTTATAGTATTAAGCTTATATTCAATAAAACGTATTGCATTTGAAGTAGGCAGCTATGAAAAAGTCATGTTTATTTATACAGGATCGTTATAATTAAAATTTTCCCCTTCAGAGTATTTTTCAATCTCTTCTAATGGACATATTTTAACGAAAGTTGGAAAACAGTTTATGAGTTATTTCTCCCGAAGTTTTTGCATGCCTTCATGATGTAGTGGCAAGCACGCTCGACGCGTATTTCAAAGGAAGATGTTTTGAGTCCTGGCGAGGGCATTGCTCATTTTTCATGTTTCTAACTTCAAAATATCTAATGTCTCTACAAGGTTATCTAGACAATAAGAGAAAGTAATACAAAGAATTAAAAATAGCTCAGTTTTCGCCACTAAAAGCATTTTTAACAAAACGTTTTCAAAGCAGAAACTGCTGTATTCAGTGTAAAATGTAGAATCCTATGGCATGAAAAAAACTCAGTAATCAGTATGCATACTTTGTGCAACTGTGGCATACTTGATTATGATGATTTTCAGCTCGGGAGGAATCCTGGCGTTTCTTTGACAACAGAAGCAGAAATCCCAGAAGCAGAAAAATATGAGTTTATGTCTGGAAATCGAGGCGGCCGAATTTCTGAAAATTTCTTGAAATCATACAAGTATCACAAAAGCTAGCAGGAAGCGTTCCTTCTTTTATTGTCTAACATGTAGTGCAGCTGCGTCTTGAATTAAAACTAGTATCACTAGACATCCCACAAACAGTGCATGCCGTGAAATATCAATTGGTTTGAAGGCATGTATAGCAACAGAATGGGGAGAAGTTACGGGGCACCAGAACTTCTTCGAACATTCACAGCTATTGCTTCGCCGCACTACTTTATTGGACGCACAGTCAGCCCGCACCAAAAGCTTGCCCAACAAGAGTTTCACACGTGTTCTTAACGTTAATTTTAAACATTTTCACACTGAATACACTATTATACATAATCAATGTGAAATTGTGTATTCAATATAATCGATCATTTAGGTATACAAAACTTGCAAGGACATTAACAAATTCCTTTATTATTTACACATAATTACATAAAAAAAAACTTCCATCTAAGCATAAATCACAATATTGCCTGTAACATACAAATTGTAATGGATTGTCATTTTTGTTTATGACAGTGGTATAATGGTTAGTAATTAATAGTTAATAGTGGTATAATGATGGAAAATGTTTCATCATGTTGCTACAGAGACAACGAAATGTGTACTGAACTATAGAAAATAATGTCCAACATATACAAGATATGTTTCAGAAATATGGACATTAATTGTTTCTATAAAGAATCAGCTGTTAATCTGGAGCTCTGCAAATTTCTTTTGAATTAATTATTTCTTTCGGATAAAATATGACAGATAGCTTTCTTTTTATGGCTTTTCTATAATAATCTTTAGTTATGTGAAAGATTATATAAAACACGATAAGAGTAATCATATTTTAAGTACTTTACGTGCTAATAATACTAAAAGACAAAATGGAGCAATTTAACGTATGAAAATACACGCCTGAAAAGAGAGAACTATATAATGGAGTTTGATAATGATTATGATTACATGCTTCGCTTATCAATATTTTAATGTATGTTTTAATCGCAGTTATATAAATACATATGTTTTTATACAATTGATTTACAATTATTATCTTTAACATCCTACTATCGTTTCATCAGCTAGAAGAAGTCAATACAAATTATTTTGCATTCTCATATTTGTTCATTCCTTTTAATATAAAAAATAAGCTTTCCGTATTTAAATGGTTTATTAGAATGATTTTATATGATTGAAAGAAAAACAAAATTTTCATTCACTTCCGTTTTTTATCGCAAATTTATTGTAATGCTATATCACGCCAAGAAGTGATCCGTTTAAAAACATTTAAATGTCTGAGCTCTAAAGGTGTTCTAGAGAAAAAAAAACGATAGATTTTCTAAAAGATATTAACGATACGCATAAAAATTAATACATACTAGTCTCTATTTTAAAATCTTTTAGGATTTATTTAAATTGGAAATGCATTAAACAACTTAAAATGTATCTAATGTGCCATTTCTTTAAACAGTGCAACATACAAAAAGATGCTGTTTAAAGGTTTTTATGTCTTCTTTCTTTGAGAACTTAGTTAACTGTGTCACATTTGCTGTTTAAAATTTTCTGTAGATTATTGCAGTAATTCTTCTGAAGCCATTTCGATGTTTTATACTTAATACTGATTTATTTGATTAATTTCAATTTTAAAATATATCATCGGTCCGGAAAACAAGATTTTTTTCAAGTCCAAAGAGCAAATTTGCCCAGAAGGATTGTTAATTTCGTTTTGGCATTTTATGTTGATTCTCTAAAAGCGTTGTTTCACTTTTCAAATTGTTGCCACCAAATATTATCGCCCTGCATTATATTTAAAGAAATTAAATAATGAAGAATCTGCATAAATGTATATATGTTTCTGGCATTGTGATAGAACAACGGTACCAACAGACATCAAATTTTGAATATTGAACCTTTCCACCCGAATATGGACATCTGTTGAAATTTGGAACTTTATTATCGATTTCATATTTTGTAAAACTTTAACGAATTTTTGATTAACAAACTCAAGGATTTCAAAGTCAGCAATGGCAACGTTGTACAGAAAAAACATTTTCATCTCCAGCGCATAAGTCTGTATATCGGAAATTCTAAAGATATGCGCATTTTAAAATTATTTTGTGATATTGCTGTTAAACTGAATTTTAAGGTTTAAGTGCGAAGAAAATCATATTTAATAAAGGTAACATACAAAATGTTAAAAAACCCTTTGGACGTAATTTAAAATCTGAAAATTTGAAACCTTAAGTGGTTTTTTTTTTTTATTTATTTACTTTTTTTCTTTTTTTTTACCAAAGGCAGGTCCTCAGCTGACTTTGGCTTGGCCACTACTAAGGCAAGGCACCTAACAGGTGGGCCACCTTTGCCTCCTATGAAGGGACGAACAGTTACAACCATGCCTTCTTCGGTATTCGACCCGGGGCCCTTTGGCATTGTAGTCGGCTCCTCTAACGACTATACCGTCTGGGCAGCAAAGACAGGATTGTATGAAATAGAAATTTTGATAGAAAACAATTAATTTTTGTAGTTTCGATTTTATGTGTTTTTGAGTTTTCTTTTGAAGATCTTGCAGTCTGGAAAATGAACTATCAGGGTTTAAATGTCTGCAGCAATCTGTTTTGATGCTTTATACTGACCTCTTCACTACATTTTATATTTATCTATATGAGCAACATATACTTCTTTTTATGCCCAAGTATTTCGTTTACATTACTTTAACTTCAGGCTTTGCTTTATATGCTTTTAAAATGAATATAGAAACATAAGTTGAAATAAAATAATTTAATGAAATATAATACAGTAAAATAATTTAAAAAGCCCTATGGCATCTAATCATAAGTTAAACTTTTCCTTCATAACTATCTGTAAGGTTTATTTTATCTTTCTCTTTATCAGTTCGTAATAGAATAAATTTTTTTCTGTCTCCCTGTTTCTCACGTATCAAATATCTGTTTTTGCGATAGAAGGACATCCGATACACTTCTGAAAAATCTCCTTTCTATAAAAATCGAGCTTCAATCATAATAGTTTCAAAATCACAAGACGCGTTCAACAGAAAGGATTGTTTTTCACAAAACGGTTCAGTTCTTCGTCATTTCCCCAATTCACCGTCCTTTTATTTATCTTCGGAAGTGCCATCTAGTTTGGTGTCAGACAATTTCTTTTCTCCAAGGAATTTCTTGTCAAGTTCTTTATCTTAAATTGAGTTTTTGTCT
>KK114196.1:0-20977 GCA_000611955.2 Stegodyphus mimosarum | reverse complement strand
ATTTCAAAGCGAGCAATGGCAACACTGTACGGAAAAAAAAACATTTTTATCTCCAGCGCACGAGACTTACGGAAATTCTAAAGATATGTTCATTTTAAAATGATTTTGCGATATTGATTTTGAACTGAATTTTATGGTTTGAGTACGTAGTACATGATATTTAATAAAAAAAGGTAGCACACGAAACGTTAAAAAAACGCGCCTTTGGACGTAATTTAAAATCTGAAATCTTTCAGATTTTTTAAGTTGCTTTTTTTTTATCATTTGATTATTTTTTCTTCTGAAACGTATTCAAGGAATGTATTTGCACGGATTTCCGAAAGTGACGTTATTTTGTGCTTTCATAGATTTAAACGAACGAAGCGGAAATTACATACTGAATATTGTAAAGACCTTATTTTGTACTAATAAATTATTTTTTTATTTTAAGAAACTTTGCTTTTATTTCTGATTTCAATTTCCCACCAGAATGAAAATTTAAATGACGTATATGCAATTCTTAGTGATTCGGAAACAGTATTTAAGTTGCAGAATTTAAGAGTTCGCATCAGAAGAGATAGTTACAAGCAGAACGGGTTACGCCGAGGGCGAGTTATGCCGTGTGTTTGCAAGTAGCTCTGTAGTTGAATATTTGTACTAGCCTCGTCTTCAGTGGGGTCTACATTTTATGCTCCCAAAAAGGGTGCGACTCTACAATATTATTTCTAAATATAGGAATAATAACTACAATATCACTACGATATTGCCTAATAACTACAATATTATTCCTAAATTTACATGCCTTTCTCTCAGGAATAATAAAGATTTTGTAAAAAAGATTGATTTTGTATTGATAATACTATATTAGTTACTTTAAAAAAATTGTTTTCCCAAAACTTTCAACTATCTTCAGTAGTGAAAACTGGATAATACTAATACTTTTACAGTTTTCATTAAACACTAAAGTATGAAATCAGGTATTTGATTGATTTCTAAAGAATCATCATCATAACTATGTAAGGTTTCATAATTCCCAAGGGGAATTGAAAATGTATGATGCAATTACAATAAGTTCGGCAAAAGAGTACATATAGATAAAGAATCTCTCCAAAGTTAGTGTGAAACTTACGATTAATCGATATATGCAACACTGTTGATGCGATAGACTTAGGTCTTAGTTAGCAATCTCAGACGAACTATTGCAGAGTCATCCACTCTTCTTCAATTTTCTTGAAGGAAACAATAATTATCTTGTTAGTGTATGCTTTTATTCTATATTTTGCATGAAAGCTGCAAAACTTGTCACAATTGGCTGGCTCGCATTGAATGAATTCTAAGAAGTTTTGTGTTCAACAGGAAATATTGTACTGTCGTTTAGATTAGCTCCTTGCGGTTAAAGCCACAATTACGTAATCGCACTTATTACAAATGTAAACTTGAAAACATAGTTTATGTATCTTTAGGAACCTTTTTAGTGTATTTATAACAGTTACTCTTAAAAAGCCGCAAACAATTATGAATTACGGCAAATTGTCATCAGATGTGATTTAACACATTTTTTCTCATCGTTTTCCACAAGATAGTGAGATTTTAAAATTTCTATACACAAAACCACAAAATCATGCTGGACCCTCAGAACAAGTAACAAGAGTTTACAGAACAACTCTCAAATGCCCTAAAAATTTTATCTCGCATACCAGCAATAACATTACCTCTACATAAAGAAGCAGTACTAATAAAAGTAGCAAGACTTCGACAAATGCGCTCTTATAACAACACAATTTATCTGCCTTTCGATTATGAGGAGGAATACAATTTATCTACCTTCCTATATCCCATCTACAGGAGCTGGATCTACTTCTTCATAAGAATTTGATATTCTGCTAACCAATTCTCCAATAGAGATTTTTCTTCTTCAAAGTTATACAGATGACTCTAAAACTGAATGACGAGTTGGTAGCTCCTATTGTGCCTCTCAGAATGGGTGCCAGATAAAAACTTAGAGAGCACGAAACTGAGCAATAATAATTCTATCTTTTAAGTACATTAACAGCAATAAAATCTCTTAAGAACAATTTCGTGCACAGCATACTAACAGGCAGCTCATCTAGTATACATGCCATAATTGGTCAAAATCGATCTTCGTTAGTAAGGAGATACTAAATTGCTTATTGATGCACTTTCCTGCTTCCCAAATACCTGAATTACATTTGACAAGAACACACATGGAAACAGCTGAAAACGAGAACACAGATACAAAAGCCAAATAAGCTGAAAATAGTTCTCTGAAAATTATAACTTCTATACCATATCCAATATCATTTCTCAAATTAAGATTAGAGGAAGATTTACTCTCAACCTGGAAACGCAACTGGACCCTAGCAAGTACGGGTAGAAGAACTCCTACTTTCCTACCACACCCTTCAAGAAATATAATAGCAACAAATCGAGCCATAATATTTTTAATATTTTACCATTTGTTATAATGATATTTTATCATGTCCGTAAAATAACACTCAACAAAATATTATTAAGAATGATTGTTTTTTACTAAGCGTATTTGTTTCATACCAGAATTCCAACAATGAAAGATAATTTTCAGAATGTTTATTAATTTTTAATGAGTAGTGATAGCTCTGAATCGAAAAGAACAAACAGTTCAGTATTTAGTTGTGTCCATAGTTTGACAATTCTAGGCAGTTGCAAAAATTAAAAGATTTCCTACAAAAATATTAATTACTTTTGTAAGCAGTATATTCACAAGTGAATTTTTAGGAAATGATTGGTACTGTAAATAAATCGGGATTATCATGGATAAATTATCATAAATTACTTCAATTTTTCCTTCACATAAATAAAGTTAAGAGTTCAGATAATTAAAATATCGCTTGTAGTCAGCAGCAAAAAGAGAACGTCAAAAGTAACTCGCGAAAGGGGCTGAATTGCATCCTCCGCTGCGTATTGTTTGAGTGATATTTGACAAGCGTTTTCCACACTCCAGAACTCTGTCTCTGCACCAGCGTAACGTATTTATGAAACTTTTCGACACACGTAAAAGTCAATAGTAAGGCAAATGTGAAGTTTCGCGGGACACTATGTGGCCGAAATTTCAGCAAAACTGATTACTCCTAAAACTCTTCTGTCATCCATCATTTGCTGCATGTAAACAATGGCAGTCATTGCATAACGGGAGCTAATATTTCCAGAAAAACAGCAGTTTGGCTTCATGCTATTCACATGAAAGAAACAGAGAACACTTCAAATTTTCTCCGTTAAAACGTCGTACATTTACAACGTGAAGAATACTAAACAGGTGCTATTACAAAATTTTAAAAAATTATTTGAGGGTGTAATTTATTTTACAATGGGTTATCAAATTTAATTATAGATTTGAGCCGGTTGATAGCAGAATTATAATCTTATAATTTATGAAAATGATTAACTCGATTATAAGCATTTATGCTATGATGAGATACGATTTTGCGATACAAACCAATGACTTAATTACAAGTCTAATTCAGTAATTTTATTATAAAAGAAGTTTTTTTTCAGATTAAGTAGACAAATAAAAGTAATGTGTTTATTATTTTCTTTTCCTTTTTTATGTTTCAAATAATGTTCACCATCTTATTTTATCTAATTTCTTTTCTCATTTTGAACACTTCAGGACAATGTTTTATTTTTAATGATTGATTTTCATCCAAGATGAATAAAATTTAGCAGTTGTCGGCGGAGACTTAATGTTCGTTTATTCTGCTTATTATAAAAGTGTATCGTTCATCAGCATAACAAAATGTGTCGTTTAAAAATATATTACTTAATTATATTTCGCAATACGTTTCATTTTATTGTATTAATAGAAGAATTTAAGTAGGTTTTTGACTTGGTTTACTTAATGTGCTAAACTAAAGAGTAAAAAGCGTCGAATAAATTCATAAGAAATTAATAAGAATTAAAAATAATACCCATTATTGCTAAGTGAACAGAGATTTTATTTTCCACGTATACAATAGCATTTGCATAAAGAAATTGAATCTAATGTCAATGTTAAAACGTTCTTTAAAGTACATAGTGCAATGTTTTATCATAATATTTTCATAATTTCATTCGAATGAGAATTTGCGTTGGTATTTTTATATTCTTTAGTTGACATATTTTATCATTTTACTTTCAAAAAGAAATATATAAATAACATCGGAGCATTCAAATTTAAATATTTCCTTTCGAGTTGAATTTTAATTTTATTTAACCGTAAGGGTTTATTCCGATTACTCAACAACAGTGGGTATTATTCTTATTTCGTATATTGTAATCGTTCCTTCAGATTAAGACTGTATATTCAAACTGCAAATTTTTCTAATTTGTTCCGATTTTATTTGAAACGTTCCTTAATCTGTGCATAAAATTAAGGCATTTCTGATTAAAGACAAGCACGCAGCTAAATCTGGTTACAAATAATTTTAAAAATGAGTACTTTATAACAGAATCATTATTTTTCTGTAACGGAATGAAGCTGATTTTCAGACATTGCATTTGAAAGAGCGAATGTTATTTTGTTGTGCTATCGTCTGTAGTAGCTACTTAGAAGAAATTTTATAGTTTCGTCTCTGCAGTACTTCCCCATTAGATAATATACAGCATTTCACCCTACAGCCTCAAGTCAGGTCCTGGGAAGGAATCACGATATTCGTTATTTCATGCCTTTAAGGAATGGAAAATAGGACCTAAGCCTTACAAGATAATTTTGAAGACTAAATACAAGGGGATGTGATCAACAATTCAATGCAACTATGATGTCTGGAACTTTCTTTAAAAGATAGTATCTCATGCATTGTGTTAATACTTAAATTCTACTGACGACAGTCAGTTATCATAAAATTCTCAGTTATTAAGGAAGAGGTACTCTAAAATAGTGTAAGCTGATATTTTAACGCAGAAAAACATTTCTTCTGTAGACAGTGGCAGTTGATTATTGAAGTAATACTATAATACTTTTTACCCTAAATTTCTATTTCTATTGTACGTTATACTCTAGAAAGTGTATACATTCTATGTACATACTTTCTATTCATTGACAGGAAAATTCCCGTTAATGTTTGGCTTTTAAATAAAAGTGCTCATATCTGATCGCTCTCGAAACAAATAGCGTTTTATTTAAATTAAAAATCTACGCCAAGTAACAAATAGCCAATATATATAGAGGTATTGGCTATATATTGGTATATACAGAGAGAAAGGAATATATATATACATATATTCCAATATTTCTGCAACATTCTAGATTTGGTGTTCTGCCCCCTAAATTCATCCGTTCTTCAAAATTCGAGATCATTCCAAATTTCATAACATTAAAAGGTAACTAAAAGTAAAATTAACCAATCATGGCTTAGCTTCCCTTTTCTTCCTGGATTCTATCCTGCAAGCAACTGTGCGGTGCTTATGCTCCCATGCCTGAAAATGACGTAGTATCTTTTTTCCTGTTACATAAAAATGTATTGTATTCGACGATGATGGAAAAGTAATTTGTTTGCCAAAGAGATGATTTGAAATGTGTAAAAATAAAGATGATGATTCGCCGAAATTGGTTTTGGTTTCATTAACGTCTTTTTCATGTCTTTACCTAAGTCTTTAAAACTATCACACATACACGCATTTATATATATATATATATATATATATATATACTGATAACGGCAAAGCACGATTGTTGTCTGCTTAAGTAAAGCTGGATCATTTCTTGGAGGACTTTCTAAGAGATATTTTGCTACATTAATAGCTAAATTGAAAAGCGTGTATTGTAAATGTTCTTTACTTGAAGTTCATGGTCTCAAATCATTTTAATTTTCTGTAAAGGTTATCATCTTGGAAAGAAACTGACTAATGGTGGTCACGATTAACGATTCTGCATTATGTTTTAGTCTGCTCAAGCCTCTTAAAAAAATCTCTTAATGAAAAACAAAGAATTAGGAGAGAAATACACCAATATATCGTGTTGTTAAATTCTTAAATTTATGATCTAATTACAAAGATAAACAGCAAATATCTAAGGAAACATTTATCTTATATTTAAATTTTTAGAATGTTGTTGAAAAATATTTTTTAAATACACACATAAAAAAGAAATCTTATTAATACCAGTAAATCAGCTTGTTAATACTTTGTAAACTTTGTTTAGGAACAAAAGAAAAAAACGATATCTACGTACTAAAATATTTGTTCAATGAAGTTTGATTACTAGGTTTTGTTTTCAGAACAAATATTTTTATCATTAACGTATTTCATTTAAAACACTTGAATTTCGAAGTAAAGCATCTGTTGTTGTTAGCTTTACTTAACAACAGAGCACTAACAACATATTGAATAATTTTGACTCATATTAGCAGATTTAATACTTTTACTTTTTGTTTGCTCCTAAGCTATGCTAAACTTAGAAGTAAAAAGCACATGCATATTGAAATAAGAATTTGCGCGAGCTAAAGTCTTAATGTTTTAATACATCTGCTTATTTTCAATGCATTAGAAATATAGATCAGTTACTTTGAAGCCACTTAAAGATAACCATTTATAATATATTAGCCGCTACGCGGCCAGCCTTCGTCTGACTTTTAAGTGTACGGAAAAATGCCTAAAGAGCCTAAACATTAAATTTAAAAACTGCACAGAATTTTACTCTGCAGAACAATTTTATCGAGAAAGAAACAAACAACAACGAAAAAAACACAAATTTCAGTTAAAAATGTATTACATATGAAAAACATACAATGAAATAAGCAATATCCCTTAATGCAAATACTAATTATCCTAATAAATAAATTAACCAACTTCCCGTTACCTTCTCTCGACAAACGTCCAGTATCCAAGAAAAATATTAAATTTAAAAACTGCGCAGAATTATCGCCCTCATTTTTCCGGGTGGCAATAGTGCAATCAGCAACAATGGCTGAGTGCCATTGTTGTTCATATAATGAGATAGAATTATCGATTTGATACTATTAAAAAAAAAAAAAAAAAACTTCATTGGAATTTTGAAAAAATCGTTTCGAGGTGCACTGGCTCTTGTCTAGATGCAACCTGCATACCAGATTTCATATGCCTGGGTCTATTAGCTTACGCGCAGTACGAACGAAAGACACCCACAGACACAGAAAGACTCGTCCTTTTATATATATAGATATATAAATTAATTAAACAATTTATCTTTGCAAACAGAAACAAATTTTTAATTTCTTAAAAAAAGTGACATAAAAAAGGCTATGAAAAACGTTGCTAAACCCACATTTCTAAAAGAACGAAACTATTCAAAATGATCCGATTTCATCAAAAATCTATCAATAACAATAAGAATGAAAAATTGTTGCCAAAAACCATATTTTAAAATATGTGAGATATGAGAAGTCTATTCGGAAGCTTCATTTAAAAAATGTTTAAGAATACGAAATATTATTATTTTTCCAAAATTCTTTTTGTAAAAGGAGTCGGAAGGATTAAACTTTAACGTGTACGAAAATAATAGGAAAATAAAAAATACATTTTTTAAAATAAACTTAAAAAAAAATTCCGTTGCAAAGGTGTTAAGCTCACTTTGTTAAATAAATTTGTATTTAATCAATTTATTGAAATACGAAATTTATTTTAAGTTCGTAAAATAGCTAAGTGCCTGCGTTTCACGACGATGGGAAAATGAAATGTATAAAGTAATATCTCACTTTCCTATAACCCATTATGTCTCAAAATGACGCGATTTTGTCAAAAAACGTAAAATAAAAAATAATCTAATTCGAATTTCGAAAAAATAGCTTCGAGGTACACTGGCTCTTTCTAGATGCACCTATGTACCAAATTTCGTAGCTCTGGGTCTATTAGCTTACGCGCGGCATGAACAAAAGACACACACACAGACAGAGTCTTCTTTTATTATATGTAGAGATTAACAGCTGCACAAAAAGGAATTGAAAATAATTAATACATGCAGCATAAAAAATTATGAATCATTTACAGAATGCCTTATCATAATCACCAAATAAATCCTATGTGTTAAATTATATCACTTTGAGAAAGATAAAAATTAATTATTGGAAAATGATGCATTACTTTTTCCAATAAATAGGCACAGTTTTATGGTGACTTGCATTTATCTGTGATGACTGTTTGTGAATGAGCTTACTGACGATGAAAAATCTCATTTCATATTTTTTCGAATTCATCATGACCTTAATTTCTCGTCAACTATTCTAAAATTTCCAAACTTTTGTTGATAAAAAAATGCTTATCTGGCAATTATATCAGCCAAATAATTTAAGAATAGTATTCAAACAAGGATGGTAGACATAAATACATTTTAGATAAATATATCATTGAGACATAAAACATTCTCTGATAAAGATACATGAGATAAGACGTTAGAAACGAATTTTATTACTTAAACCAGTAGCAGGACACTATTTATAAAACTGAAGACCTAGGCCAAAGTCAGTTACGGAGGCCTTCTCGTCTAATGCTTTAAGCATAGTAGATGCCATTGATGTAAATTCACAGAAAGCTTTTTAATAACTTTATAGTTCAACATTTTCATTGAGTTAAAAAATTGCACTTCGCTTACACAATTTCAGTTCAGTATATGACGTATAAAATACAAATTTACACAACTTAAATTTATGCTTGTTAAAAGGTTTAAATAAATTGGTAGAACCTGAAGAATTTTTATTGATTTTAACTAAAAACTTAATTTAATTACAAAGATAAGATCAAAGTAATACAATTAAATTGTTTATTAATTCAGTAATCAAGTACATGGATAAAACGTAAAATTAAAAAATAACATTTTCTTTCAAACGTGGAAGAAATCACTGTTTCTGTTGGAGTATTACCATAATATTCATACCCTGATTACCTTAATAATTAATTTTTTATTTATTTAAAACGTCATGTCGTCTTGCTCATTATAAATCATAATTTAATAAATTTTTCAAGAAATGATTTTAGTTGCTTTTTATACTTTATTTCTGAATAATTAAATGAAAAAAGAATGCAAGAAAATTTAGTTTTTTATCAAAGACTAAATAATTTTATTTGTTTAAACGATTGCTTAGTTTGTTTATCAGTAACCTACAATTAAATTTAAACGTTAAATACCTTTAACTTGGTGTGGCAACACACTGGTGTGCAGAAGACAAAAGTGCTCTACTTTTGGTAATAGAAACTATCGAGTTTCTAGGTTAAATTTGAAAGGCAATATTTTTGCACTTGACCGAATCCAATACATTAACATGAGGAAGATAAAAATGTTTATTTTCAAGCAGTGGCGACATACTGCTTTTAAATAGCTGAGTTTGCTAATGGATAATTCATTATATCCGTCAAAATATGAAATAAATAATAAAACAAATTAGATGTTTAAAACCTCAGGCTTCGAAATGCAGATTTTTCGGTTAGAGGACTATATGCGTTCAGCATTTGTTGCTTCTAGGATTGCCGTACATACATACATACGTAAGATTCTTCATTATTTAATAATAAAGATGATAAGAATGGATCTTCTTAATTTGTTTAGTAGGTAAAATATTTAGTTGCATAGCGAAATTAAACATTGTGATGTTCCCTTAAATATATATTTGATAGTCCCAGTCATGTCAGTGCTTCGGTTTTTAGAAACTAACATTAAAATTATTAATATCGGTGTTTATATAATTTCTCAGAAATACGAGGGGTAATTGTTTAAGAGAGAAATTGTGATTACCGATTGATCATAAGTCATGACTTCATAATTTGTAAGTTAGATCTTCAGCCTGACTAGTTATCAGAAGTAATAATTTTCAGTGGTCATATACTCGCTCACGAAAATGTTTTCTTCGGAATGTTTTAATATTCTAAGCTAAAGATTATATTAAGGACTTCCACCTAAAACTTAAACATAATTACAAACTTGAAGTACACACTAAATTGAAAACTATGAAAGTCAGTAACTCAGTGTAAGTTATACCTAAAAGGAAATACGGTGTTTGCATTTGATATTAAGTTAAAATTTAATCATACAGCTTAAAATATAATGGAAAAGAAACCGACATACTCAGAAATAAATGAAATAAATAAATTTATATAAGCTTTTATTATTTAGAAGTAACATTAATACCAAACAGTTCCCTTTAGAAAATTGTCTATAAATGCATCTTTCCTGTAAGCAGAGAACTCTCGTGTGGTTTCCTAAATTCATGTAACTTATCCGGTCAATGTAACCGGTTTTATTCATATGCTAAACAAAATACAATATTTTGTTTTTCAAAATTTTTGACGTTGACAAGTCCGTTTATTTCTCGAAAATTTCATACTTACACTACGCTTTTACGGAATTAATTATCCCCAATTCTGCTAAGTTGCCCATTTTTATAGCTGTTGCCAAGCTTATGACAAAAAATATATAATAAATCTTTCCTGAGAAATTGACTGGATTACTGGAAATCTGGCACACAAGATTTTACTTACATTCAAAAAGTTTGAATTTTTTGGTTTTTTAACATAAATATTTCTTTTAATTTTATATCTAAAGCTAATCTACTCAGCTTATTCCACCAGAAATTGGAACATAAATGTAATAGGTGAGTGTACTGCATTTTTCCTAACTTTTCATATGAGTTATCTTAGAATGTAAACCGAAAAAAGTAAAAAAAAATTAATTAACGTGAAGGGTTGTCGAGAGCAATATTATTATTTATAGCATTAAATGTTGGAATTATTCCAAATGATTTATTGCAACACCAACAAATGCTGTTTTCAAATACTCTGAAATACTTACGATGAAGAATCATAATTTGATTATTAATATGAACCATATCAGATTATTAAGGATAATCTGCTAACTTTGATTGGTTATAAAGGGATTTTCAGTGGTAAAACTTAACACAAAATTTCGATTGTTTCATTGAGATTGTTTGTACCATATTAATAACAATTTGTAAGAAATATTTTTCAAATTATTTTATTGCCCCCAATATCTATTTAATATAATATCTCTAACATCATTTTCCATTTTTCTGATATCTAGAAAACAGCATGATAAAATAAATGCGTCGTATATATTTCTAAGAACTGTTAGTACAGATGCGAAACTGTAAATTATGGAATTCTTGGAAACTAGGGATTTTTCAAATTCATGTAGTTATCTCTTTGAACTGACCTATTTCGGACCATCCAAATAATTAGAAGCTTTGCATCGCTGCAAAGGTATTAAAGTTAATGACACTAAGTAATGTTAATGTTCATTATTTATGTTGCTGAGTGTTTGTTAAGCTTAAAACTTAACGAATGCACATAAAAATATCACTAGCAAAATTTTTATATCAAGAACGCTGCTCCATTCTGTTCATGATAATGCTGGTTACATGATTCTCTGCTTCAGAGAGAAAATATCCTCATAATAACGCTTACTTTGGGTGCAATTTGAATTTTTTTCAAGAGCGCAATTGAGTACTTAACAGGATTTATTTACTTCTATATTATACTCTTGAGTTACGAATGCAGAATAAAACAACACTTTTCGTAGAAGAAACGTTTGATTAGATCAAAAGAGAGAGATTGTTAATAGAGTACATGTAGCTGAATACAGTGAAACGAAAAAAGGTAAGAATAATAGGCGTCGTGAGAGTGGGCTATGTTTATGGAAGGAAACATTCCACTGCTACAAAGTCGGTGCCAAGAGTCTCTGCGTAAGTGCAAATAATTTCTTTTAACAAGCATAAGACGAAATATGTAAGGCATTTTGATAAGAGTAAAATTCTCAAAATTGACAAAACCAAAGTTTTGAAAGATGTAAAGCAATACGATAAGCGTAAAATTCTAAAAATTAATAGATTCAAAATTTTAGGAGTTCCGTTATAAGATATTTTTGCTCTCCTTTACCCATGCCTTTGTGGTGTAATTGGGAGCATGCTCTACGCGTTTTCGAGAGGTCCAGGGTTCGAGGTCCGCCGCTAGCTCTGCACATTTTTCGAATCTCCTGCTGCATCAAAATAACCTATGACTCTAAAAAAACACCCGAATTAAAAGGAGGAGGATGATAAATTGTCATCACCAGTATTTGAAGATCGGAATTCCTAATTCTCAATCGCCGTTTAAAAGGGGGAGTACATAAAGCATTTTTTCCCTTCTTTCCTCATGCCTTCGTGGCATAATTGGAAGCAAGCTCGACGTGTATTTGAGAGATCCAAGTTTTGAGTCCCGGCGAAGGCACTAGATATTTTTACGTCCCCTGCTTCAAAGTAAACTAGTCACTCTACATCGTGTATCCCGGAACAATTTTTTAATTTGCCGGAAGTACTACAATGTTCTTCACTGCAAACAGAAAGGAAATTTAATAAAAAAGAGAGTTTCTAAATTCAGTTAAATAAAAGAGGCAGGTTGTTCATGATTCCATATTTCGAAATTAATCTGCTTTCGCAAAATGATTGATGATAAAAGTCTGAAATATTACCCAGGAATTTAAAGGCAAGTTCCAAATTTGTGCAAAATATTAATTTCTATTTCCCATTTACGTATTTAACAAAATGATGTGAAATGATATGTTCAAATTATATGAAAAGCTTCCTCTGACACAGATTGTACGTGTATGACTCCTTCTTAAAAGAAAAGATAAAAAATTGGATTTCATACATCATGGAAAAGTAGGAGTTTTCTAACTGATTCTTATATTAAAGGATTTAGATAATTCCCGAGATTTACTTTAGATAATAAATATAAGATAAGAATTCATAAATCTGATAGATTAGTTTTAAATTCTTAACTTTCTATACATAGCGTTATATTAAGGGTGCTGTATCTCTGTTTTAATACACATATTGTGTAATGCTTTCGTTATACATTTATGTAACTCTTGTAAAAAACGGGTTGTTATATTTAGAGTTATATTGGAAAATATTTGATGCTATATAACAGAAGTAATTGTGTAGATGATGAAGTTTGAGGAATATGATGAAGTTTGAGGCATTTAGTGCTTTTAATGTAAGCGGAGCCAACAAATAAAAGATTATTTGGTTAATTACTTTATTTTTCTAAGTTTGTTATTTTCTATCAGATTTGGAAATCTAATATCACTTTCCGACCTTTTGGCTAAGATTATAGTATCCAAATCTGACATAGATGCATTTGTATTACTTCTAAAACTTCAATCAGCGCCAACGGGTTCAAAGCGAGTGTGCCTTTCGTTCTGTGGTGGTGTTACGTCCATTTAAAATGTTCTACATGACATCATGCTAAAGGTCTGAATGTTACAACTGTGTTCTTCAAGCGTCCATTTCAAAGAACAATACTGACACTTTTCGATACATTCCTAGCATATACTTGTACGTTCTACGTGGATATGCTAAATTGTTGCGCGTTACAACCATCTGTTTAAGATATACATTTAAACGTACTAATCTTTGGAATCTTAATCTGAAAAACAATTACAATCAGTTTAACTCAGAAAACAACTTTGGAAAGATTCGCTTTGTTGAAGTTCAGTAAAAGCATTCAGTGAAAACAAACGATACAGCAAATTCACTATAATCTGGATCAATAACACCATTTCGTGACTGACCTGAGTGCCCCTCTGTAAGTATGCTTTTTGTGATATATTCAAAATAAGCAATTTTTTTCATACATTTTCTGATGGCGATGTTCCATAGTTAATGTTTATCTGTTTCATTTCTTGAAATAATTCAAGCCCATTTACATTTTCTTTAAATTAAAATGTTCTACAAACTTTCTTTAAAAATTTCGTTATGTGATGCATTCATTCAGTTAATTTCATGTTTCTTAATAACTGCAGAGTATTTTTAAAAATTCCATTCTTAATTTTTTTTTCAGCAACGGCAAATAGGTTTCAAATTTCGCTTTAATTAAAATATTTTAATGTTAAGTTATTTTATGCTTAGTATTATTCTTCTAATAATGATTCGAGAGATTCGAATTTGGAAAGATTTTAGAACATTTTAGGATTCGTATTCGAACTCTAGAAACTTTAGTGTTCATCTTAGGGCTCAACAAAGTAAACATTTTCTGCAGCATGCAAGTGAATAAGCTTCTTCAAATAAAAAAGAAAAAAAGTATAAGAGAAATTTTATGTATTCACTTATTCAAAACAAAAAATATTCTGCTACTAGATATTGGTCTTTATTATTTTAAATTACTGGAATATTCTCCACAACTTGAGTTATATTTCAAAATGATGTTATATGCTTGGGTTTTCCCAAACATGAAATGAACCCACGTAAGAGGATTTATTTTTGCAAAATATAATTTATTCCACATCCTATTTCAACAACTTTAGCACTATTTGCTTGCAAAGTTTCAAGTAATGGAAAATATTTGTTTTAATATAAGGCTTACAGGCAAAGTAATATGATGTAGAAAATTATGGAAAATTGAATTTTGTATTGACAATATTTTATTGACAATTGCATAATTCAACGGAAACTGAAAAAGAGTCTTGTAAGTAGTACAAAATATTCAGCAGAACAAAAGAGCATAAAATTTCTTTAAGAAAGAGAGAGACAAATTAAGCATCATTGAACATTATAAAAAAGATGTACGTATTGAATACCAACCTACTTCAAACTATATGAAGTTTTTCTATAAAACTTATGTAAACCTAAGACTGAATTCTACCTTTTACTCATCTCAGGTATTTGGCTTAATAATCTTTGCTAAATTTTTCTGAAAAAAAGATTGAAAATTCGCAGTGATTACTCAATGCGAAATCTTTCCTTAAGCAAATTTTGGCGGATTTGGCTGTGGCAGGCACATTGGCAATTTGGCAACGCAATTATGTGCTTGTGACGAACGTTTTCCGCCAAATTTCTTTCTTAATAACACTAGAAAAAAACATAAAAGCAGTACCTTTAGTGCGATACCTTTAGACTTTAGTGGTGGTAGTAATTATCATCTAAATCCAGGACTTTCTGCCAACGTATTGATAGTTCTTAAATTTTCGGCCTAGAGACTTGGTGACCGCGAGCCCAAAAGCAGATCAATCTCATTTCGGACGTCCTGTGTCGAATGGAAGGTTAGCACCGAGAAGATGTAGCTGCAGGTGTGAAAAAGGGTAGAAGTCCGAAAGAGCGATGTCGGGGCTATATGGTGTCTGTAGCAAAAGATCCCATTCAAGTCCGTACAGAATCCAGCCGGTGAATGTACACACATGTGGTCGTGCATTTTCTTGCTGAAACATTACCTTTTTGCTCCGGAACTCAGTGTAACGTTTTTCCTTGATAGCAGCGTCAACACGAACTAGTACCTCACTATCCACCTTACTGTCGTGGGTTTTACCTTTTTCGAGATACTCTTTGTGAATAATTTTTTTTCCGTTCAGTGTTGCCATTACTTCCTTTGAAATAATAATAAATCCAATACTAAGGTAATCCCACCAGATACAAAACGTGGTCTTTTTGTTTTCAATGCTGTTGACGGGCTGCCCAGGAGTAGACCAATTCCCTTTTCAACCAGTGTTCTTGAAGTTAATCCACTTTTCATCATAAGTGGCGATCCGGTTCAGAATTTTGTCCTTGCTTTGATATTCGACCAGATTAGTGCAGGCTCGAACACGTCTATCCTTATCTGCTTGAGTCACCCAGCTATTGAGCTTGTGCATCAAGTTTTTGCGATGCATAGCGCGACTAATGGACATGGTACCAACGTCTAACTCCTTGGCAAGCTCTCGAGTGGTTGCAGACTGATCTTCACACGTTCTCACAGGCGGGCCTCATCAACATCAGTAGGCCGGCCAGATAGCTCTGCTTCTTGAATGTCACAGTCCTTGTTTTCAAATTTTCCGTACCAAACTTTCACAGTGTCATATGATATGACATTAGTACCTAAAGCCGTACACATGATTTGATGACATTCTGTAGCTGACTTTTTGCAACAGAGCTCGAAGTAAACGATGGGTCTAATCTGGTAGCGTGATAGTTACATTTCAGACACCTTGCACTTAATGATAGAGATGTTTTTTTACAAATTTCCTAAGACAGTGTTCTAAGAGCAAGTCTCTTTTTTTCATATGCCAAAAATCGTTTGACAAAATATGCTTAAACATGCCAAAGTGAATTACTTGCCCAGACGATATTTGGGGAGGCGGGAAACTTTCGTTAAATCCAATAATGATAACCTGTAATCTACACTCTTCGATCATGTTTAAGCAGCGAAAATATACGCAGCTTTCATACGAGAAATCTCCTGACAATAATAATCTCCTGATAACAATAATAAATAGGCAATACGATAATTTTAAGCAGAACCCAATTTTATATTGTTGACAATTTTAGCACTTATTAATAAGTAAAATCTGAAAGCTTTCAAATTTTACATTACCCTCAAAGAGGCTTTTTTTAATGTTTTGTGTGTTACCTTTATTTATCATGTTCTTCGCATCTAAACAATAAAATTTGATTCGCAAAATAATTTTAAAATTAACATATCTCTAGAATTTCCGATACACAGTCTCACGCGCTGGATATAAAAAACTTTTTTTTCCGTTCAGTGTTGCCATCACTCTATTTGAGATCGTTGAGTTTGTTAATCAAAAATTCGTTAAAGTGTTACAAAATACAAAATACGAAATTAGGGCTTCCAGATGCCTATATTCGGTGGAGGATTACGTTATTCAAAATTGATGGCTCTAGGTGCAGTTGTTTTTTCAAAACGCGAGAAACTTTCTTGCATTCACGCAGATTCTTCATTATTTAGTTTCTTTAAATATAATACATGGCAATAATATTTGGTGGCAACATTTTGAAAAGTGAATCAACCCAGAAATTGAACCGACGGAAAATGCCAAAACGAAATTAATAGCCCATCTGGGCTAACGGCCCTTTGGACAGAAAAGAAGAAAAAAACTCCAGATTTCTCGTCTTTCACCTTAATGATACCGTATTTGTAAAACTGACATTACATTACAAAATTTGAAGTTTTGTCTATCATTTATTAATTATGACCATTTTTGTGAATATTGCACTTAAATGTTTTCAAAACTTCTGCGTCTAGTTCTTTTACAATGAATATCCTAGCAATTAAAGATTTGGCTTCGGAAGGACCACATATAGAGTTAGATTTTATAATTTAGCAAATCTTTTCATTTCAGTTTTGAAACATTTTCCAAAAACGTATCTACCTTGAGAAACTTTATACTTCGGACCATATGGTCTCAGCCAAGCACTTAACGAATTAAAGCGTGTAGACTCCTTTGTGTATTATATTTAAACTATATTTTAGTGTAACATGCTAAGTTTATAAATTTGATTTTTATGCGAAATGTAAATACTTCGTATTCTGCAAATATATAACTTAAATTCACTTTTACTCGAAGTCAGTTTATCAATGGATCCAATTTTAGAGATAAAATCCTTTACATATAAATCCTTTTCAAATGTAACTCACATCTAAGAGGAAATCGGATTTGTGTGGAGAATAATAGCGGTGCAGACAGATTTTCAATGTGAACAGATATCTTTGAAAGTAAATTCGGCTTTCAAATTCTCCAGCAATCCGTTATTCCAAATTCTATCGATCTGTTTATGGTTATATAATAGATTTCCGGGGCAAAAGCTTTCCTCTAGTTTGCTTAGCAGTCATGTGTTAAGAATGATCTGGATTCCGAAATGCGACTACATATCTCGATAAAAAATACTTTTAACTGTCATTCATAGATTATACAAAAGTCACTGGAATTTTGTTTTGGTGATGTTTTGCATCAAAGCATACCAATGAAACTGCGTTAATTCTATCATCTGAGTTAAGCAGCTATTTATGGCTGTAGCATGTTGCATTATGTATAAATTTCTAATTAAGATGGTTAAATGGGGTTTAATGTTTACTGTGTCCCGTTGTGTTCACAACTTAATGCTGACGATGTTAGGGAAGGACCTGTATGGGGATAAATGACTTGGCCATAGTTTTCCATTCGAATTTCACTTCAATTTATATCTATTTTTCTTAATGAGCGGGAGCACAGTTTCATCGGGTACTGATCCGTCTGTCAGTTATATTATTATTCTTACTATCTGCATTTTACAAATATGAGATTTCTGTACCAGTTTGCTGTACTTCTCTGAATTGTTTGAGTAATGTTTCTTTAAATATCCTTCTTCATTACAACTTCAGCTCTTTATGTGAATGTGTCCGTATTCCTCTGAATATTAAATTGCAATAAATTGGCAGCTTTTTTTAATTTCATGCACCTGATTGCCAAGGAGAAATATTTGCAGCAACACATTTGACATAAAATGTATTTTCTTCTTAATCAAGCCTTAAACTCATTCCTGAGGAAGGATATTCTTGTGATATGTTTTAGCATTCTTCAGGTCATTTTACTCGGCGTCTCTTTAACATCTCTAACAACATACCCAAAATACTAAACACAAGTTTTCGTACATCTTAGAGAAATCTAAAGAAGTAAAAAAAAGCTTAATTCACTGTTTCAAAATCCATCTGTTCAAACTCTGTTGGTATAATTTATCATTTTGTTCTGCGCATCTTAATCCTTAAACAAACTCGCTGTTTACGAGACGCCAATATGCGAAAGGAGTAAATATTTAACCCAAGATGAAAAGTTGTAAACACACACACAGCGACTTGGTTAAAAACTAAAACGGCGTTTTATGCCCAAAGTTAAATTCGCAAAAATCACAGAATAACTTTCTTACACATAAGGAAAACCGTTTTTTACATATTACAGGAATCTAATTTAATATTTAGATTAGTAACAACTAGTTAATTTTCTATAAATTGACACATATTCTCCAGTTTCAACAGATTTTACTTTACTCCGCGTTACTTTTTCGTAGATTCCTTCGGAATACCTTCATTATCCGGAAATATATAACATGAAAATAAATACTTATTTTAACTGTATACATAATATTGCGTAAGCATTAGGATGTTTACGCATATTATGCTTTATATTGAAGCATAGCGAACATGCAATGAAACTGCTCCTGCACCAATACTGTACCCTTGAAAGATAGATAATACAGTGACACTACAAAAATATTGACATAGGAAAAAGAGTAAGAAACATAGAAGGGTAAGATAGATATAAAAAATTTAAAAGGTATTACAAAGTGAAAAGCAATGAATTTGTTTATTCAGCATGCCTTAGGTGTGGGGTAGTTATTATCTTCATACTTGTGCTTGTGGATTAAATTAAAACTTCTAGCATTTCTTTTAGATTTTTATTTTCGAGCCGCAGCTCTGTAGTGGTCAGTAAGGCAGTAAAACTTCAGAATTCATACATTTTATTTAAGAAATTGAAGTTCTCTGCTCTAGCTATTGGACGTTTTAGTCCTCAATCTCTTAATATCACCAATGAATACTTCGCTACCAACCCTCCCGTTCACACGTTACCTTCAAAGTAGCCTCGTTTTTATATTCACTGCGTTCGGGATTTTCTTCAGACGGGTGATGATTGATTTCATTTTAAAAATTGCGGCAGTATGAATTGAGGTGACGTCTGCTGGTAATTCTGAAGTAGATTTTTTTATCTTGTTCTTCGTGGCATCTGACCCAACATCTATGCAATCATGTCCAAAACACTTTGAGTTATGCTATCATAAGTTTGATAGCTAGTATCCAAGAAGTTCCCGTTTATGATACTAGAACTTTTCATCCTCACATGTAAGCACAAGGTAATCGATGTAAAAGAGTTCATGCATTCTTGGACTTGACATTTTAAGGAAGTATGATTTTGCCTCGGATGAAATATAATCGTATTCTAAACACATGGCAACAAAAATATTCTGCAGAGTATATAAAGGTTTCTTCAGACAGAAGAATGAAACATATTCGAAAAAAATGGTTTGAATTCTGAAATTCGTTCTGAGAACAATAATGGTAGCATACTGAAGGAATTTATAGCACCGTAATGTTGGAGCATTTTTCGCGTTGATTGCTTTGGACATTTTCGAACTCATATCATCAAAGGAATCGAGCTCTGCAGATTCAGTATTATATTTGTCTTATTTTTACTAACATGTATTATCAAATAATTCTATAATTTAAAGTTGAATATTTAACCTCTTTTGGTACCTCAATAAAATGAATTTAATTTTGCAGTGGTAAGACCTTACAAGAAAAACCGGTCTGAAAAATTTTATCGTTCAGTGCAAATGTAACTAGCTTCCCTATCTGACACTGCAGTCCTCGTCTGTGGGAAATAAGATGTCTATGATGTTAAACACGTATCCTGTGGTGTCGACACTCAGCCTCTTAAGCATCGCATTTAACACTGAACAAAACAAGAATACTCCTGTTACATAAGCGAGGCTATTCTTCGAAGAAATAAGGCGAGTTTTTCTGCTTAGAACTTCCTGAATAGAGGAATTCCTGTGGTACTTCTTTTGTACCACTAAGTGCAAGCGGTCGCATTGATGGGGAAACGAAAATATGCTTTGCAGTGAAAACTGGGAGTTGATTCTTACGTTCGGATTAATCATATGTATAGAAGTTGATGTTATGTATTACTTATTTCAGTTGTGATTTAAACTGTTTTAAAGGTAATGATTTAACTTATTTTGCTTCAGACTTAAAGATTAATTTGTTTTTAATTTTTTGTAGTTGAACTTAAGTTTCTTTGGCTGGTTGAAAAGTAATTGTAGTAATTTAATTTGTTCTCTTGACAGTTTTGGTTAACGCTGATTTTAAGTTGCTTGTGTAATTAATTTTTTCTTCTTTTCTTTTGGTTGGTCAACTATTTAAATTCTGTTTAGTTAATTATTTTTTTTAAACTTGGTTGTTAATGTTAATCTCTTGATAAGTTGATCCTTAAGGTCAATCTTTTTAAAGTTTTGTTTACACAAGTTGGTGTTTAAAGTTTAATTTAAGTTTTAATTTTTATTGTGCCCCCTTTTCTGCTAAATTTGGGATCCATATTTTCTGACTATGGTGGTCGTTTGGTGTTGTGAAGAATATAAAAAAAAATTTTCATACTTGATTATGGTATTTTAACTGAAGTAATTTTTATTTCCTTACTATGGTG
>KK114195.1:516924-560864 GCA_000611955.2 Stegodyphus mimosarum | reverse complement strand
CATCAAAGACAAAGAAGAATGCCTCGGCAACATTTATATTCATTTTTAGAACTTATATGGTGGCAATATGCAGCACGAGATAAATTATTTGATTCTACTATTGCACCAACTGCTAAATTATAGCTTCCACAAATATACATAATGTTATTTTTGCAAGGGTAAACAAATATTATCTCATCATTACAAACTGTCAAACAAATGTTATTTATTACGCTCCTATATTGCAGTTTTTTTAGTTTTTTTTTTGTAGGTTGCAACAGTGTTTTTGTAAGAATCACCAAAGCATATGTGGTGGCTGATTTTCATTCAAAGCATTTTTTCCTGCAAATGTTTCTTAGCTCTGACATAAAAAAAGGAGGTATTTTAGATAATGATACAGTGATCGTTTGCTTGAGAGACTAATAGAAAGCACTCAATGACTGTCTCATAATAAGATGATGGAAAATTGGCTTATATTTATTTTACCTGTACGGATAAATGATTAAAACAATCATATAGCTGATTATCACTACTAGCAGACCTTATACTAATTTGTAAAAAAAAAGTTAATACTCAAAATCTTAACAGTAGTTTTAATTTGAAATTTATGAGGGCATAAAAAATTGTTTTGCCCCAAATAATGTATTAGAACACAGAAATTTAGTTAGCAAAGGATATTCTTAAGGATTCTTTGATTTTAATATGAAAGGCAATTCTGACGGAACAGTACTTTCCCGATTCAATAACTCTTAATTTTTTTAATTAATAATCATTTTCAAAATAAAAAATATACTAAAAATATTTAAAATGATAAAATAATTACCAGAATGCATTTCTCAAATATGCTTTCTGATTTGACAACCTCTTTGGGGAGGGGAATGCACTTTTGATGAAAAACTTCCAGAATTTTTACTTCAAAGTAATTGAATTAAAGACTAAAGTTTAGTCATTTTTATGAAATTCAGTTCACCATATTTTAACAAAACAATACATTACAATAAAAAAAAAGTACATTGATTACAAAACTGTGAATAATAAATATTTTACTTTTTAAATTTATTCATTCAACCTGTTTGCTTATATTTCAATTTCGCAGTGTGGGACGAAAAAAAAAATCGATATAATTACAGCGAAACAAATACAAAAATTAATGTACAATAAAGAACTATCACAGTACCTCTTTCGGATTGTCATAATATACACCTATACACCTCAAATTTGGAGCTAAAGAATGGGCTTCAGTATACAATGAACTGCAATCTTTATGCGATCCTCGTACAAATTTGTACGCAACTTCCAGCTCTTGAAACGGCGGCCTACACGTTTTAACGTCTATGGAAAGGAATAGTCCAGAATACCACAACAAAATCAATACTGTTAATATGAGACAAAGTAAAAGTATGGGTATGAGGATCAAAATAATTTCAGCCGAATCCATACTTTTAACTAGCTCGGAATCCATAATAGCGATTAAAATTGTAATTAACATTTGGTGCGATTTCACGAAATCGACTTAAAATTTATTGACAATGACGGTAAAGTACGCTGTTGCCAAATAATGGTTACAATTTTATGTTTTACGTCAAATTTCAGCAAAATAAACGCTAGGTAAACGCTATTTAATATGATCAAATTTCTTCGTGCATAGTATCCTCCATGGCCGTCAATAAATCAAATACATGAATGAAGGGTTTATTTTGCGTTACTGAGATATTCTGGGTTTCTATTACGATTCGCAATACTTCCCAGAATCGAAGGTGATCCTTTCGGAGCCTAATATGAAAATAACTTAATGTTAGTTCTCACTGGGGAGAACTTGGGTGTATCAAAAGAATTATTAGGCGCCTAATGCCTGTGAGTATTGGAACATGAGGAAAAGTCTGACTGTGCCTCCAATCAGCGGTGAGAGAGCTGTCCTCCAGTGTTTGTTTTGAGCATCGAAGTCCAATTTATTGGATCCAAGAGCCAATAAAAAGACGCAGGCTTCATGATGTTTATTAGATACCATTGAAAACTTCTAAATAGACTTCTTTAGTAGCATAATGCTTGTAGTGGCCCAGTTATTGCATGAGTAATAATTATTTTTAATTTCAAGTATTTCATATTTTTGTACGTCTTTAAGTATTTCGTAAAATTAACTTTAACATTTTGCTAGTATTTCATATTTATATTTCTTTCATGCTAAATGGCAACAAGTAGTTATACGAACATATACTGAATTAGAGTTTCAGAAAGCAGGGCCTCCTTTTACTCTGCATCTGGTGAAGACCATCGGTAAAACTAAATGAATAGTATGGACAAAATGACGAAAGTATAAGTCGAGTGGCCGCCATCAATAGACGATTAAGGTGAATTTCTGCTGGAAGTTCCAAATCAGTGAACTGAAGAGCCTAGTATGAGTAAAACATGTTGATGGATAATGTCAGATGGATATTTTGTGCTTTTCTCTGGGAAATGGAGAACATCTAAAAGAGTTGATGCAGTTGTTAGGATCAGTAAGAACTGAATAGAAGAAATTTCTGGCAAGTTTTTGAATATAATCTTGAATTATGTCCACTTTGAGATAACGCTAAATGAACGATTTTGGAATGAACCAAGGCGCGTTGATAATCTCTATAAGTGCTTTGCCTTGAAAAACTTGTATGTGTAGAAGGTGAGTTTTGGCAGCATGGCCCCAGACAAGACTAGCATAGAGCAATGCTGCTCGAAGTACAGATTTATATAAGAGTAGTTTATTTTAAGCGGGCATATGACTTCTTCTGCCAAGAAGTGAGCGTATAGTTGCAAGCGCGATATTAATTTTTTTTCACAGTTTCCCTGAGATGCTTCTGAAAAGTCAACTTTTATCTAGAATAACTCCTAGATATTTGACTTCATCAGCCCAATCAATTTCTTCATCTAGCAGAAGAGGTCTTGGTGGTATGAAATTTGTTTGCCATTTACGAAAAATTATTGCTTTTTATTTTTCAGCATTAACTGCAACCCTCCAAAGAGTTAACTGAATGTTTGAAAGGACCTAAAATTTGGTCCCCCCAAAAGAATTATAACATCATGTCGAAACAGAAAATTTTTCCAAAAGAATCCAAAGTTTTAAAGAATACAGGTTTCGAAAACATCTTATTCGTTCCCAAAGAAACAATATATGTATCAATCAAAGGGAAAACACAATTCCTACCTGCTATCCAGGATCTTCTAACGTTGATCTGAACGAACACCAACAGTTTAGATAGGCAACTCGTTTCGAAAGTGAAAATGGTGAAGTGAAACGGACTGGAAAAATTGTCTCAGAGAAAATTCTGAAATACACATTAAAAAAATTAATTTTATAATGTCTTTAGACATTAAAAGATTAACGCTTTCCTTTTTGGTTTCCCAAAATCCATTCTTGGAAATCTATTTTCCAAGAACTGATTTTCTATTCTTGGAAATTCTATTTTCCAAGAACTAATTTTCCATTCTTGGAAATCCTAAGAAAACCAAAAAGGGAAACATTAATTTTATAATGTATAAACACATTATAAAATTAACAATTTTTTTTTCTTTTAATATATGTTCTCAGATATATATTCTCGAATTCTAAAAAATATTTTTCCTACCAACTCCAAAAAATGGCTTTCCTTATTCACTTACAGAAAGAACACACTTTTTTTTCTTATGTTTTAGAAAGTGGAGAGGGGGAATCATTTTTGACTGAAGGACTCTTAATGTTCTGTTCTTGAGAACCCTGTTGAAGATGATCTTATATGCTCTAAGAACCACATTTGTTTGCGAAAACAATTATAAATTCATGTCTAAACGATAGATCGGTTATCATAAATTCGGTCTACATTATCGAAAAGAAACACATGTGTATAGAGGAACGTCGGATCAGTTATAATAACCCCCATTTTTCCAAAACAATATACACAATAGTCATCATCTTTGAAGAGAAAATGTTGGGCCCATTTTTTCCAGAAGAATAAATATACACAAATATGTTTGAAGAGAAAATGTTGGGCATCCAAAACAATATATTCAATACTTATCATGTTTGAAGAGAAATGTTGGGTCCCATTTTTCCAAAACAATGTATTCAATAGTCATCATGTTTGAAAAGAAATGTTGGTCACATTTATAAAAAAGTATCATAAATATACACAATCATGATTGAAGAGAAAATGTTGGGCCCATTTTTTTCCAGAAGAATTATAAATATACACAATTATGTTTGAAGTGAAAGTGTTGGGTACATTTATTTACCAAAACAATATATTCAATAATCATCATGTTTGAAGAGAAATGTTGGGTCCCATTTTTCCAAAACAATATATTCAATAGTCATCATGTTTGAAAAGAAATGTTGGTCACATTTATAAAACAGTATCATAAATATAGACAATCATGATTGAAGAGAAAATGTTGGACCCATTTTTTTCCAGAAGAATCATAAATATACACAATCATGTTTGAAGAGAAAATGTTGGGCACATTTTTTTTCCAAAACAATATATTCAACAGTCATCATGTTTGAAGAGAAATGTTGGGTCCCATTTTTGCAAAACAATATATTCAGTAGTCATTACGTTTGAAAAGAAATGTTGGTCACATTTTTCGAAAAGTATCATAAATTTACATTCATATTTGAAGAGGAAATGTGCCCATTTTTTCCAGAAGAATCGTAGATATACACAATCATGTTTGAAGAGAAATGTTGGGCATCCAAAACAATATGTTCAATAGTCATTATGTTTGAAGAGAAATTCCATTTTTCGAAAAGTATCATAAATCAATGTTTGAACAGAAATGTTGAAACAGTTATCATAAATTCTTGATTCAAAAAAGAACCTTAGTCGCTTCAGGTTCCCAAAGAAACATAAAAGCTGTATCTATCGAAAACCATATTAATGAGGAAAGCAATTCCAAAAACTATCCTACCAGCTATGAAGAGACCTTTATCGAGGATGTTGCATCTTCAACAGTACGCGCTAATCTGAAGCGAAACAAGAACCATTTATATACATAAGCAATTTAGTTTGAAAGTGAAAATGGTAAAGTGAAACGGACTGGTAAAAATATTTCTAAAAAAGAATCTAAAAAATCTTAAAAATGTAAAAATCTGAAAAATGTAAAAATTAAAAAAATCTAAAAAAGGTAAATAATTTAAAAATCTGAAAAATATTAAAAAAATAAAAAATAAAAACTTTTTGTTAATTTTATAATGTCTTTAGACATTATAAAATTAACTGTATAACCTTGTTTACAAACATGTTTACAAACATGTTAGAACATGTTCAAGGTTATGCTCTTGTTCACAAACATGTTAGAACATGTTCAAGGTTATACAGTTAATTTTATTTAATACTAGCCGCTGCGCGGCCAGCCTTCGTCTGGCTTTTAAGTGTACCAGAAAAATGCCTAAAGAGAACACCAAACATTAAATTTGAAAACTGCACAGAATTTTACTCTGCAGAACAATTTTATCGAAAAAGAAACAAACAACAACGGAAAAAAATTCAGTTAAAAATGCATTACATATAAAAAGCATACAACGAAATAAGCAATATCCCTTAATACAAATATTAATTATCCTAATAAATAAATTAACCAACTTCCCTTTGCAAAATCTTAAGAACTCAAATGGTATAAAAAGATTAAGAACTTAAACAGATTAAAAAATATCATGCAAAACTTTTTTATAATTAAAATTATATATAATTAAAACATAATATTACAATGAAATAAGCAATATCCCTTGATACAAATGTTAATTATCCTAATAAAGTAATTAAACAATTTACCGTTGCAAAAAGAAACAACTTTTTAATTTCTTAAACTTTTCAGTCTCTTAAAAACAGTAACATAAGAAATACGATGAAAAATTGTTGCCAAACCGAAATTTTTAAAAGAATGAAACTATTCAAAATGATGCAATTTCATCAAAAATCTATCAACAACAATAAGAAAGGAAAATTGTTGCCAAAACTACATTTTAAAATATCTGAGATGTGAGAAGTGTATTCAGAAGCTTCATTTAAAAAATTTTTAAAAAATACAAAATATTATTATTTTTCCAAAATTCTTTTTTTAAAAGGAGTCGAAAGGATTAAAGTTCAACGTGTCCAAAAATCAAAGGAAAATAAACAGCACATGTTTAAAAATAAGTTTTTTAAAAAAAAATTTCGCTGAAAAGGTGTTAAACTCACCTTCCTAAATAAATTCGTATTTAATCGATTTGTTGAAATACGAAATTTATTTTAAGTTCATAAAATAGCTAAGTGTCTACGCTTCACGACGATGTAAAAATGAAATGTATAAAGTGAAATCTCGCTTTCCTGTAGCCCATTATGTCTCAAAATGACGCGATTTGGTCAAAAAACGTAAAATAAAAAAAAATTCGAATTCGAATTTCGAAAAACTCGCTTCGAGGTGCGCTGGCTCTTGTGTAGATATAGCTATGTACTAAATTTCGTGGCCCTGGGTCTGTTAGCTTACTGGCAACACGAAGGAAACACGCACGCACGCACGCGCGCACACGCGCGCACACACACACACACACACACGCACACACACACACACACACACACACACACACACACACACACACACACACACACACACACAGACTCTTTGTTTTATTATATGTAGAGATGTGCTTCAGATTTTCCTCTGGGAAAATTTTCCAGTCGGTTTCAGTTTATCATTTTCACTTTCGAAATGAATTGCCTATCTATATAAACAGTTGGCGTTTCCGTTCAGATCAGCGTGTGCTCTTGAAGATACAACATCTCCTTCACCTGAATATAATGGATGGTATATATTTATGGTTCTCTTGGAAAAAAGGCTAGTGGTTCAGAGATTCTATTATATTTTGTGAACAATGCTGCTGATCTTAAAAAATATAGTAACACCGTTCCTTGTCGAACCAAAAATGGACCGTGTAGCCAAGATTAGTCCATCTGAAAAGTGTATTTTCTGAATGGGGTTCCGGTATTCAAATACTTTTGCGACCGACTGTACGTATGATGGGAAGACCTCTTGGAAATTGTATAAGACACAATTTTCTATTGTGGCAGAAGCGAATGGATGGGATTCCCAAGCTAAGGCCTTTCATCTCGCCGCTTCTCTGAGAGCAGACGCTGCGGATATTCATCAAACTCTTCCAGAAAATCGGAGACTATACTTCGAAGCTCTATCCCTCGCGCTGGAGCTCCGCTTTAACAAGAAGTGTTTAAAAGACTAGAGGAGGCTTCAGTTAAAATCCTGTCAACAGAAGCCCATGGAAACACTCCAGGAGCTAGCCACGTATGTTGAAAGTCTACCTCAGCTCGCCTTTTCGGAGTGCTCGACAGAAACAAGAGAAATCCTGTCCCTGCAATACTTCATCGACGGCAACGGGGGTCCTGAAATGCAGAAAATCTACGAATGGCGTATGTCAAAGAGTTGAAAGGCGTTCATGTGCGCGCCATGAAATTCGAGGCAGCTTAGCAAGTCAGTCGTAGATACCCCGACCCAATCAGAACTGCCCTAGATCAAAAGCCGAGGGAAGAAATGGCTGCTCGTCTAGACGATTTAACGAGACAACTGAATGCATTGAGAAGAAGTATTGGTGACAAGAAACCGATCATAAAATGTTATAACTGCGGTGCTGAAGGGAACATACGAAGAAAGTGCAGAATACCCCACGGCACGGATGTTAAGACCGCTCGTACCAAGAAGGAGGAAAACTAATTAGCGTCCGTCTCGCGGGGCGAAATTTGCCAGCTAATTAAAAGCCACAGTTTAAAGCGCTTCAGTTTTCTGCAGTGAGTGGCGGTAGTAATGAACGTTTTATCATGGGACTCATCAATGCAGTTCCTTGTAGTAGTAGTAGTAACGGAGGCCGTGGGCGCTATCCCTCTACCATTACGGTTAATCGGTTCTGCCCACGCCTGCCCTTGTCTAGTATTTATTAATAATTCTTAATTTTTTTACATGGCCATATATTGTGGCTGATTTACAAATAAAGTATATATAATAATTGCATTCATACTATTAACATTGTTCTTTGTAACATAACCATCGATACAGGAGACAATTTTACCAAGATGTGGCTCAACAATTGAAAAGCAATTTCATCTGGACGCCGCCTTGCGTTACCCTCCAGACTGCGTCAGGCGAGAAAATCGACATCGATGGGAAAATAAACATCACATTTGGGAATTGCCGCCTACCAGGACACGGCATATGTGGCAGAGATTACAGATCCTTGCATACTCGGATTGGAATTTCTAAGGAAATATAATTTTCCCCTTGACTTTAAAAATAACGAATTGCACTCCCTCTGATGACATAGTCATAGTCGCAATAAATAATGGAGGCTTGAAATGTATCCAGAAAATCATATACATATCACAAGAACATATCACAATAATTAATATAATATAATAATATAATTATATATAATTTTCAAACACCAAGAACATATCACAATACAAGCAAGAACAGAGTTTTTATTTCCTGAATCCATAGCCGAAAATAGAAATTTCCACATAGATATCATACAATATCCAGAGAACGGCAATGTACTATATCCAAGAATTGCATGTACTCCAGTGACCAGTGTTAAATGAAGCGTTAACACTCCAGAATCCGTGTCATCAGAGAGCATTACATCGGCGTTATTATAGAATGCGCAATTAAAGGATGAAGGGAGAAATGCTGCCGAATATGTCATTCAGGATCTTCAAGAAGTTTTCTCCCGCATATCTTCTGACGTGGGTCGAAACAGTTTGACGCAACATAGATTTGATACCGGTGATCATAAACAAGTAAAGTAACATCCGAGACATCTACCGATTTCTAAACAAGCAGAGGTACAAGCACTTTTAAAGTACACACAAGAAAACGATGACATCGAACTTTCAGCAAGTCCATGGGCATCTCCCATTGTCCTCGTCAGAAAGAAAGATGGTTCGACGAGATTTTGCATTAACTATCGCTCGTTGAATGAGGTTACTAAAAAGACAGCTACCCTCTTCCTAGAATTGGCGACATTTTGGACACTCTTTAGGCGAGCAAGTGGTTTTCGACGTTTGATCTAAAAAGTAGGTATTGGGAGGCAGAAATACACCGTGATGGCCGAGAAAAAGGACGGCATTTACTATGGGACAAGGACTTTGGCAGTTCAGTGGGATGCCGTTTGGACTTCGTAGTGCGCCGGCAAGTTTTGAACACCTCATGGAAACTCTTTTGTAAGGTGTTTCCTACGAAGCTTGTCTGATATACTTGGACGACATTATCATAATCGGAAAGAGTTTTGAAGAACATCTAGAAAAGCTTAGAAAGATGCTTCAGAAATTGAAACAAGCCAATTTAAAATTGAGTCCCGCTAAATGCAAATTATTCAGACAGTAAGTGTCTTACCTCGTACATGTCACCTCTGCCTAAGGAGTGTCTACAGATCCAGAAAAAGTGTCAGCATTTAAATACTGGAGATGCTCCGAAAATGTTCGTCATGTAAGAAGTTTCCTGGCGCTTTGCACCTACTATAGGAGATTTGTAAAGGACCCTTTTTTGTAAGACGATCTATAGTCTTACAAAAAACAACATTGGGTACTCAGGGAGTCACTCCATATTCGAAAGGGCGTCTTGTACCGGAAATTTAAATCGGACAATCTAAAGGCTTTCCGATGGCAGCTGATACTTCCAAGATCCGGGATTCCGAATGTTCTTAAAGAACTACATAGAAGTCTTACAGAAGGGCGCTTTGGAATAATGAAGACCTTGCACAGAGTTTGAGAGCGCTTCGACTGGATTAATACAGAGGATGACGTGCAAAAGTAGTGCCGATCTTGAGATGCCTGTCCAGGTCGGAAAGGGCCGAGGAAACGTAGACGAGGCAAGCTGCAACGTTACAATGTAGGAGCAACATTTGAACGTATCGCCTCTGACATCTTGAGACCTCTGCCATGAGTTGCTGATGGCAATAAATACATCCTCCTTAGCATTGATTGCTTCACCAAGTTGCCTGAAGCATATCCTATTCCTGATCAAGAGGCTGTCATAGTAGCAGAGGTCATGATATCGCACTGGTTCCAGGTGCGGAATTACCTCAGCTGCAATCAAAGAACTCTGCAAGCTACTCGTCATTGACAAAACCCAAACGACGCCTTTACATAAACAGTCAGACGGCATGGTAAAGCGGTTTAATCGAACCATCCTTAATAACCTCTCATTCGTGGCTTCCAGAAAACAACAGGACTGGGACAAGAGATTACGATTTTTTTAACTGGCTTACCGCAGTGCTGTCCACGAGCCCCATCTCAGATGTTCTTCGGTCGTGACCATCGTCTGCTTTGTGATGTCTTTTTTGGTCGGCCTCCGGATACGCCTTCATCGCCTGAGGAATGCATTCAAGACCTCCAGGCCCGGTTTGAAGTGACGCACAACTTTGCACGAGACCGAGTCAACATTACGACGGAGAAGATGAAGCCCCGATACGACTTCAGACCTACTGGACATCAATTCAACGAAGGAGATAAGTTAAGGTTGTGGAATTCCACAAGAAGGAGAAGACTCTGTCCGAAACTACAGTCACCTTGGGATGGTCCATGCGCGGTCCTAAACAGACTGAACGACGCCGTGGTTCGGATCCGTAAGTCATCTGACTGTAAGCCTAAAGTGTTCATTATGACAGCTTAGCTCTTACTATGGCCATAGTACGTAGTGCATAAAATTGTAAATAGTATAAGACCATGGTCCTTTTTGTATTTAGTATTTGTACCATTTGATTGTATTTAGTATTTGATAGTATTTGGTTTGTATTTAGTATCAAATACTATTTGATTTTTATTTAGTATTTGATAGTATTTGATTTGTGTTAATATTTGATAGTATTTTGTTTGTATAGTATTTGATTTGTATTTAGTATTTGATTTGTTTTAAGTTACTTATTGCAATTATTGTTTATTTTTTTTGTAATGTAATATTTATTATTGCAGTGATGCCTTAGTTGTAAATTTGGCTTCCTATCCAGGAATTGCACTGCCTGGGACGTGCAGCTTTTGTTAAAGGAGCAGAGTTGCGGATTTTGTATTTATTTAGCTATTTTAATAGAACTGTAACTAAAATTGTTTTATATCCCCATGCAATGCAGCACCAGACTTATTTGAAGAGAAAGCTACGCGGGAAAACTTAAACTACAGGAGCACGTGCATTTAATAAAGAGATATCTAGTAATTGCTTTTGCTATCCAGAAAAATCGAGAAAATATCAGAATATACTGGTGCATGATTAAAACGCTTATAAAAGCCGGATTAAAACATCTTAGCTGACTTGTTTATAAGTTGTTTACTTACTGCGGTTATTGATTGTAGCGAATTCGCGGTGAGATCGGATGGATTAGCTTTCTCTGTGTCTTGAATTCAGTTCTATTTATATTTTAATAATTTAAAATATAGCTACTGTGAGATATTGCGATATTGTACGAATATCTCCGAGAAAATGTCAGCATTTGTTTTATTTCCTGGGATAAGAATAAATTTTATTAACTTTTTATCAACTTGTGCATTCAATCCATTACGAACCCGTACGCCCGCAACAATATTAATTAAAGGAAGTTATTTTGTCTCACTGGAAACGAATTTTAAAAGGCATCCGATCTGAAGTACTAAGACCTAAAAGATGTATGATTCTGCAGTCTTTGTGCATTATTTAGAGGTAAAAGATAAATAATGAATAGTTTTCACTTAAACATTTCAGAAAGAAGAGGGGAAAGAATTCGAAACTTGGTAGCTTCAGGGCACGACCACCGCGCGTCAAGGTGTTTTAATATTTGGCTTTCACAAAAACGTGACAAAGGAGCACCTAGACAAATCGTCAACTTTATTATATCTCACAGTTTTCGATTGATATCAATTACGTAAAAGGTGAGCATAATATTGTAGTCTACGTTATCCAGAGTTAACGAAATTTCACGAATGGATTAGGATAATGAACAGATTCAAGATGAAGAAGAGCTGAAGAGTTTGAAAACTACTACTTCCTTGAATTTAAATCAATGATCTCTATTTAGGGAAATATTTGTAGCATGATACTTCACCTAAAAATATTCCTCAAGCTTTCAGAAAACAAGTCTTTCAAGGAAATCACGGTTTATCACATCCAGAAATAAAACCGAGTATAAAGCTAATGACATTAAAATTCATTTGGCGGAGCATTAAGAAAGATATACAACTGTGAACGCGAATCTTCATTCTTTGTCAAACAGCTAAAACAGCTTCTGAGTTTGCGTACTACTATCGAAGACGATACAAATCATTCTATTGTGAACGATTATGGCCAAAGTCTCAGACTTCCTGGAGAGTTTTTCAGCAACCAAGTTTCCAGACAGCATCGAAGACTTTTGCTAATAACTTCTAGAAACAGATGAAAATCGTCATATCCAGACAAATTCGTAAAAATTCATCTGAACGAATATTTGTACATAAAGACTTAAAAAATTGTTCTTATGTGTTTCAGCGAATAGATCGGGTGAAAAACCTTTACAGCTTCCTTTTGAAGGACCATTATCTGTCATTGGTGGTAAAAATTAATATTTTACTCTGATCATAATAGGAAAACATGTTAATATATCTCTGGATCATTTGAATTTAGAGTTTCGCTCGGGAAAATTCCCAGCTATTAAAACCTGCCAACAAAAAATTGCAGAGACCGGACTCAAATTCAGATGTGGATCAAAAACATTCTCGCACAGGCAGAAGTATACGTTTATCCGTGAAATTCAAGGATTGTATTCTAAATTCTTCTGACAGTGTTAACACTACAGTGCTACCTATTTATCCACGTGAGTAAAGTAACTTAGTTACTGGTGGGGAGTACTGTAGTAGTCCAGTTATTGCATGAGTAATAACTCTATAATATTATAGAGGAATTCCTATTTTAATCTTTATAGAGGATAATTACTGATCCTACCACAGTAGTATACCCCTCACTATAAGCGGCGGAAGTGACGTCAGAGAAAAGGGTCGTGCTCTCCGCCATCTTGGATCACGTGGGCAACCAGAAGAGACGTACATGGTTTGCATTTCCCCGAAAGTGACATAGACAGAACGACGTCATCAGAATCGTCATCAACACCATTCGTTTATGTTTGTGGCAACGACGTCTTGAACCACGTGTTTTGGAATGACATCGTTTTTAATTATTTATTTCGTGATTAATATTAATTATTTTTAATTATTTAGTACATTAATTTTAATTATTTGATCTTTTTAATTATTATTTAATACGTCTTTAATTTTATTTATTGATTTAATTATTTGTTAATTGAATTTAATGTCATTTTCCCTGAATTTTAAAAATAACCTGCCATGGATGGGATTCGAACCCGCCTTCTCTGGTACAAAAACTGCGGGCGAAACCTCACAGTCACAGTTTTGTCCCTCTAAACTTGTTATTTTACTTAGTCCGCCCTGTTTTCCCATTTGACCTTGTGCAGAGGAAACAGCTATTATGTCAGTAGGCTGACAGATTGCGCATGCGCGAACTTGTCTTGACATGAAAACCGCGTCACAGCTTCTGAAACCGCGAACGAATACAATGAGATTCTCAGTAATAATACCCTTCTTTTTACTAATATTCACAGCATGTTTGTCTCTCGAAATGGATATGCATTTCTTTTGGCTTTCTAAATAATTACTCTGTCTTTTGCTGTTTTAAATGTAAGATTTTTCCTACATTTTAAATTTCTCTTCTTTACTTTATTAAGATATTTTTATTCTCTTTCCTTCTCAATATTCCTAAATTAAATTTATATGTTTGGCTACCTAATGAATTCACTATCCAACTTATAGTCTATTTTATAATTTCTTGTACTACGATTTCCTTTCATGAATTTCATCTTTCATTAATTTTATTTACCAATGCATTTTCTTATGAATGATATCTTGCTAAAGACTACTATAGCTTTTAGACAGTACATCATTAAAAATATGCATATATTTACAGAAGGGACTAAAGAAAGAACATTAAGAGATATTTTCATACGCGCCGGTAACAGAATATATTAATCTTCATACACGCCGAATACAGAAATTTCTTCATAAAAATCCTCATTGTATCACCTAATATTTCTGAGTAATATCCATTTAATGAGAAAGAACTCTTTTTTATACAGAATTACACCAAAAATAATGTTCCATTTTTCTTATAATGGTATATTGTAAGTATGTATCAGAACCTTGTACGCATTTCGAACAACTGTAATTGGTACTAAATGTCACCTTTTTTCAAGAAGAAAATGCCAAACTATCTAACTCATTCAAATTCTCCTACATTACATACTCTCTTAGTAAAGAATACCAATATTAAAACTACTCTGGTTATCACAAATTAAGGAAAAATCACGATTACTGAAAATGTTACATGTAAAATTTTATGAAACGTACCCACAGTATAGTACAACACATAGTAAGGTATCAAATAACATAAAAAGAAATTACCAGACAATTATGGTAGTATAGAAATTAGCAGATGTATAAAATGAACAAATGAAACGTGTCAGTTTGCTATAGGAAAAGTACTTTCAATATGGAATATGATCGCCTCTGGGAGCAATACAGCAGATGTAGTGATGTGTTATGCTTTCAATTATGCGGTCTATCAGTTCCATAGGAAGCGAGAGACATTAATCTTGCAAAACAGCTTCAAGCGCGGCAACGGTCTGAGGGGGCGGATTGAGAGCAGCTAGACGTCTCCCTAAAGCATCCCAAGTGTGCTGGATAGGATTCAAGTCCGGGGATCGAGCTGGCCCCTCCATGCGCATAATTGTTTCCTGTTGAAGATAATCATCTACGATGCGGGCCCTGTGTGGTCTTGCTCTGTCGTCCTGTAACAGGAAAGCATCAGCTATTGCCCCAGCATATGGGCAGACATAAGCATCAAGGATGTCATCTCTATAAACCTGAGCATTCACGGTTCTCCTTGGAAAGACATGGAGGTCTGTGCGTCCACCCAAAGAGATGCCACCCCAAACACAGACACTGCCTTTTCTGTAAGCATCTCTAACGTATGTTTGACGGATGATAGCGGGTTCCAGGTTTTCTCTACATATCAAATAACTCCTACTATTGCTTTCTAGACTAAAACTAGACTCATCCGTAAAGAGAACAGCCCTCCATTGTTCAATCGTCCAGTGTTGTCGTGCCCACTGCAAACGGTCCCTCCTATGGTGTGACGTGAGCACGCAAATGGCTGGTCGCTTTCCAGACCGACCCACCTTCGTGAAACCTTCTACGCCCCAGGTAGCATTGACACCAGGGGAGTACCAGCAAGGGAGGATCTACGAAGAGTCGGAGTAGCGGCTCTATTCCTGCGTGCACATAGTGTCAAATATCGGCCATCGACACTCATCGTAGCAGTTGCCTGTCCTTCGCTGAACCTCCTAGCTGACGAACCTGTGGTTTGAAATTGCCTCCAAAGTCTATGAACCGCAGAAGGACTCACATCTAGCCATCTAGCCACTCTGTTTGACTTTGTCCTGCCTCTGGTCTCCCAATGGCTCTCCATCGTAGTTCTACAGGCAAATGATGCCTGGAGATCATTGTTATGATTTGGCTATCTCAGATTTCTCATGTCACTATCACAGTGAAATATGTGGGCTTGCTCTCAAACATGGACTTTTATGCTCCTCGTCGATGATCTATTCCGAGTGCAGCGCCACTAATTTGCATATTACAATTTTACTCATCTACTCTTACTTGGCAACATAATCAAAGTTTACACGGTTTGGCTTAATTTTGAGTGAGTTATCCCTATTTTTATGATTTTTCCTTAATTTATGATAAACAGTGTAGTTTCTTAACATAACTTTAACTAAATACGAAATAAGTGAAATAAATGTTCCACTATAGAATATTTACTGTTTTACCCAAGTAAGGATAGAACCTGTGAAGATTTTAAATTATCTACGCAGAATTCTCAACAAGTTTTAGAAAATATTGTGTAGAGAGCAATTATACCCGTATTTACCTAAAGAATGAGTCTTAACAGATTCTTATCGGCTTCAGATTTACTACGAGTGGGAAAAACTGAAGCTTCCTTTATCAATATACATACAAAAAATCATGAATCATTTCATAGTACAATCAGCACTTTAGATACATTTAATACCTATTCAACCTAATTTTAACACTTAATTAACTTTCAATTAGGATTTTTAAAAGATAAGCATAATTATACTACATATTATTAGATTGGGCCTATGTGTTATTGGGAGAAAATGCAATGACAAAAGTAGTTCTAATATGGTTATTCTTTATTAAGAGAGTATGTAATGTAGAAAAATTTGAATGAGTTAGATAATCTTTGGTGTTTTCGTCTTGAAAAAAGGTGACATTTAGTATTAATTACAGTTGTTCGAAATGCGTACAAGGTTCTGATACATACTTACAATATACCATTATAAGAAAAATGGAACATTATTTTTGGTGTAATTCTGTATAAAAAAAGAGTTCTTTCTCATTAAATGGATATTACTCAGAAATATTAGGTGATACGATGAGAAATTTTATGAAGAAATTTCTGTATTCGGCGTGTATGAAGGTTAATATATTCTATTACCGGCGCGTATGAAAATATCTCTTAATGTTCTTTCTTTAATCCCTTCAGTAAATATATGCATATTTTTAATGAAGTGCTGTGTAAAATCTATAGCAGTCTTTAGCAAGATATCATTCATAAGAAAATGCATTGGTAAATAAAATTAATGAAAGATGAAATTCATGAAAGGAAATCGTAGTACAAGAAATTATAAAATAGACTATAAGTGAAGTTGGATAGTGAATTGATTAGGTTGGAACTGAATTAAGTTCAAATAACTATATTAACATTATGGTAGTTAATAGTAATTAATAGTTGATTGGAAAATGATAATTAATAGGTAAAATCATTGAACGCTGAGTAATTCACTTCTGAATCAATACTGGAAGTATTGACCATACAAAAGTCTTTGTACATGCAACGTAAAAAAAAACTGCTAGTTTCTCTTGAAAGTTGTCCATGAAAGAAAAATAGAATAGTCAGGGTATTTAAAGTGTGGAAATAATGGTATGAATGTAATCAACGAACAAAAATACTGAATTAAAAGGTATTAAAAGTTTAAAATAAAAGGAAAGATTTCTGCACAAGTACATGAAACAGTCAATATGGGACTAAAATTACAGGTTAAATTTGGCACTTCACTCTAAAAATTTGGAATATATCGTGCTAGCTTAAAGGCAACTGAGGTTCGAAACTTAACATTTGTAACATCAACGAGCTTAGAAACCCACATTCTCAAATATAAATGATATTGAAATTATACGGAAATATCTGAATATGCAGGAAATAGTAAAGGTTGAAAATGCCAATGAAGATAATAGTAGTACCTAAATGGAATAAAACAGTAGACTTAGTAAAGGTAAGATTATTACAGATTGAGAAATTGAAGGGTATGTAAATTAAAATAGAACTATACAATATGGACTGAGTGAGGAGTATTAAATAGCTTGTATAAGAATAATAATTAACAGCCGTAAATTTAAAGGCTTAACTTAAAAGTATTGGTCTGGGTAAGCTGAGTAAGAAAAGCTAAGGATGTGAAAAAAATCATAAAATTAAATGAAACAGTAAAGGAAGTAAAGTTAAAAACATTATTACAATCGATAGGCACAATTTTATTTACTTTCCATGAGAAATTAAATGTCAAATGTTCTCAAAGAGCTGTTAAAGCTCAGTGTTAAATAAAGCAATGTCAATTTGGAATGCGTATCTTAAAAATGACTGTGCTAAATCTTTTAACACAGTCTAACACAACGTAGTAACTCCTTTAATTACTTCATTGGATCAATATTTGGAACTCTTCTCAATATTTCGTGTAATGTATCATAACTACGTAGGAGTTTATATGTCAGGTATGATAAATTAAATTTCGTTCTCAAAAGGCTGTGAGATCTCAGTGCTAAATAGAGTATTGTCAGTGTGAAATATGGGTATCTTTTACTTAAAAAACTATGAGCCTCATGAGAAAATAATGATTATACTTACTTGTTTGAAAAGTATTCCAAGTTGAGAAATTTTAATATTCCAAGTTGGAAAAAAGCGACAAAGTTTCATTTTCATGGCTGAATATTAATTCTAGGTGTATTATAGATTTTATGTTCTCCTTCACAAATGTGTCTATGATTCAAATTTAAAATAATACATTATAGAGCGGATATTCTTCTCTTTAGTTAAAAATCCTGCACCTTGTTAAGAAATTAAGGCTGTGATAAGTTCAAATATAGTAGTGTTTATGAAACTCTGCGGTAAATGGTGAAGTCATACTAAGAATCCAAGTGATGCTTCCACATGAAAAGATCAAGGTTTAGAAAATGTTTAGTGGTTTTACGTAAGATATGCACAATAAAATCCAAGATATTCCAAGGGTTTCAAAGCGTTAATCTGTGTTAGTAATGCGAGTAGAAGGTATCCTTGTGTTCAATATATACATGTAAGTGTCTGTAGAGTAGAATAATAAGAAATGAAGTACTGTTGTTACGTATCTGAACTAAACTGGTAGAAATGCTCCAATTATTGGTTTGAGCGGACTTCATACCCTAAAAATTTATTACTTCTTATAAGATTTGTTCAAGCTCAGTAGATTTTGCAATAACGAAATTAGTGACAGTCTGAATTTATTATTTTGGGGAAAAGGAATCAGAAATATAGTATGAATATGTTTTCAAAGTAGGATAAAAGTTAATCATAAGGTGAAATGTGTAAACGGAAAGTGTAAAATTTACATTTTTCATACATAGTTTGTTGAATCCTTTGAATAAAAGTAAGACGTGTAAAAGACAACTGCAAAATTTTGTAGAGCGTTCCCAAAAAGTTAGTAGAATCATTAGTAATTAGTACAATACTAGAAGGAAAAGTTCTGACTATCTCCTATTTAGTAGTATTAAAAAGTAAGAAATGTAGTATTCCAATTAAATTATATAGAAGAATACTGTACGTATTGGTTTAAAGTTACAGAAAATATTATCCATGAATACCTGCAGACTGAAATTAATATGCATGTAAAATCCAGCTTAAATTTCGTAGACAAAGAAATATATGTAAGTTTACTTTTGGAGAAATGGATATGTAACATCTATAAGTATTTAAAACAAGGGAAGGAAGTTAGTAAAATAAAAATGCAACAAGAAACAATTTTAAAGTAAAAATACGAAAAGAAATAAATTTGGAAAAAACCTTTTACAAAATAAAGAAGTGGAAAGAAAATGTAAAGTCGCTTTTGTAGAAATAAAGCTTAATTTACGTTTGCAAAAGCAAAACATATAAATTTAATTTAGGAATAATGAGAAGGAAAGAGAAAACTATAAAAATATCCTACTAAAATAAAGAAGAGAAATTTAAAATGTGGGTAAAATCTTACATTTAAAACAGCAAAGAATAGAGTAATGATTTAGAAAGCCAAAAGAAATGCATATCCATTTTGAGAAACAAACATGCCGTGAATATTTGTAAAAAGAAGGATATTATTACTGAGAATCTGATTGTATTCGTTCGCGGTTTCAGAAGCTGTGACGCGGTTTTCATGTCAAGACAGGTTCGCGCATGCGCAGTCTGTCAGCCTAGTGAGATCATGGTGGTTTCGTCTGCATAAGGTCAAATGGACAAAGAGGGCGGATTAAGTAAAATAATAAATTTAGAGGGACAAAAGGGTGGCCGTGAGGTATCGCCCGCGCTTTGTGTACCAGAGATGGCGGGTTCGAATCCGATCCATTGCAGGTAATTTTTCAATTCAGGGAAAATGATATTAAATTCAAATAAAAAATAATTAAAAGTAATAAACAAAGTTAATGACGTATTAAATAATAATTAAAAAGATCAAATAATTAAATTAATGTGCTAAGTAATTTAAAATAATGAATGTTATTCACGTAATAAATAATTAAAAACGATGTCATTCCAAAACACGTGGTTCTAGACGTCTTTGCCACAAACATAAAAGAATGATGTTGGTGACTTTCCGAGACTTTCGGGGAAATCTAAACCATGTACGTCACTTCCGGTTGCCCACGTGATTCAATATGGCGAAGGCCCGGCCTCTTTTCTCTGACGTCCCTTCCGCCTCTTATAGTGGGAGTATACTACTTACCATTACGCTAGTAGTTTCCGTTGGAGTACCCAAAAGATTTATTTTTTGAAATTTTTGGTCATACCTATTTTTCAAATCATCTCCAGGGCTGTCGATGAGTCATTTTTTAAACAGATTGCAATAATATAAGATAATTTTTAAAAGTCTTTTCTTGACCCATTCGAAGATAGAGTCATTAGATTGTATTGATGCAGATACGGGAAAAATCAGCAATTATCTTCACCAGTATTCGAATTCCGGATCTCCCGAATACGCGTTGAGTGTGTTTCCAGTTACGCTGGGAAGACATGCGGTAAGGAGGGAGAAAATACCTTATAACATTACCGCATGAATTTCTAGTTTTTACTTAAATGATGCTTTACATTCCAGTGGTGTTTTGGGAAGTCTAAACGGCGGTTTTCTATTTCTCTTTGTTTTATTAATACATGCATTGCACTTATTTTTGTAAGCCTCGTACTACACAATTATTGTGCACGGAGACTTTGCATATGTTCAAATAAAAAACAAATAGTATTTTTTTAACGACTAGCATATTCAGGTATAAGAGCTTAATTTCTGGGCGGGGAGATTTTTAACTACTGTATCCTTGAAGAAGTTTTCCTTTTTCTCAAGCACAAACCTAATTTGGAATTGATTTCAGCTTCGACCTATTTCTCTCTATTTGTAGACTTCTTATTATCACTGCGGAATACTTCTGAAAACTTTCCAGCTCTTTCACGTGCTGAATACGGTATTATGTCACTACCAATAACTGCTAGCAATTGAGCGCATTCTAGGCATGGAAATATTTATCATCTTATCCTGTAATCATAGTTTCCAAAATATTCTTTAGTGTACTTGAAATGGAAACATATATTATTTGTAGGTTTTACGGTTAAAATCTATTAATATTCTTCCCTGAAATAGAACAAAACAACTTACTTACACTGAATCTTGATTACATTTCTTTTTCAGGGGCTTCCGGGTCAGGCTTGCATTGGTATAAGTCACTTATAAGATCAGCGAAAGGCATTTTTTTGGTAAGTGCGACCATTTTTAAAAAATGTATGAATTCTTCGTACAACAGACCTCGAAACCTTTAAAATGGAGAAAGCGATAAATTTAAACCAAATTATTTTTTTAAAAAAGATTAATTTTTCGAATTTATCAAGGCATATTGTTTGAGGAAACTTTTTTTTTTGTATGGCAAACTAAATTAAGACCATCTGCTACAGGAAATGCATAATTTTGTAAACGAATTTATTAGGAAAACTGGTCCGTTTTAATATTGGGCAATGAGAAAATCACAAAATTTTGAAACATCTAACAAGAAACGTAACCAAAAGCATCTTAAACTGTCCCAATCATTTATCAGGAAATGAACTCGAAATTAATTCCCTAAACATAATGGATAATTTATGCAGTAATTAGATTTTTCGAAGCCGAAAATATTAAAAATGTGTAATGCCCTCGCTGAGACTCAAACTCCGGACCTCCTCTTCTTGTTAGCAGGACGTGTTTCCTATTATACAGCAAAAGCACGCGGTAAGGAGGAAGAAAATACTTTGCATCCTCTCCTCCTTCAAAGGTGACTGGAAAAGCAGGGAATCAGTCGCTGAAATCTGGTTGTTTACTTTTTTATAACTTAAGAATTTTAGTGTATCCAGACTGCAACAAATGGCGTTACCGCAGTGTGATGTCATATGGTCGTCATGGTAACGAGAATTCTTTTTGCTTTTTTTTTTCGTTGAGTGTGTATTCGAGACGTCATCTGCTTATGGTGATTAATAGTGTAAGAAAATGCTGTTGTGTATTCTTTAGCGAAAAATGTACAAGTGTTCAGTCGTCATGAGGATGGCTTACTTCACATTAAAAGTGGTACTATATTAGAGTGTTTATATATTATTAGTGTATACAGTCCATTTTCTCGTCATCAAGTGAAAACAAAACAAACTATTTTGGTCCAGTACGGCCGGAGTGCTGTTGATTCGATTTCGCAATAAGCGAAATAAATTCGTGTAGTGAAATGGCAAAGTATACTTATGTGATTTAGAGATAAAGCTGCAACATTGGGTTAGTACGTTCCATTTATTTTTTTTTTTTTGTATTTAGCTAAAAGTTGTTAGTACGTATTGTTATTCATAATTGCAGAATTAAAGTCTCTTTTAACTAAAAAGAAAGTTCTAAAAAGCAATATAAGTACGTTTAAGGGCAAAGTAAATTCAAATTTAGAACACGCAGAAATTTTAGAAGTAAAGCTGTTCGAAACGAAACTGAATGATTTTAGCAGTGAACTACGTTCTATCTTTGAGGAAATATTTTTGTTGTGTTCCCAAAAAGACTGTGATACATTCATTACAAAACAACAAATGATACAAGAAACTTTAGATGATTTATGGATTGCTATAAACAAAAAGCTACAGAAATTTTCCAGTGATTCTAAAAACGGAACAAATAGTGTAGCAAATGTAAAGTCGTCTGAAGCTCGATTGCCAAAATTAGAACTTTCTTCCTTTACAGGTGAAAATATAGAAGAGTGGATTAGTTTTTATGATCTTTATGAAGCAAGTTAGATAATAATCCAAATATTTCTAAATGTCAAAAGTTGATATATTTAAAGGCTTCATGTAAAAAAAACTCTGTCTATTATTGATTCTATCCCAATTTCAGATGCTAATTATGATATCGCTTTGCAACATTTAGAGGAACGTTATTCTAATAAAAGAGAATTAACTAATGCATTAATACGAAAAATGTTTAATTTGAAAAAAGTTTCTGATTCTGCACAAGCTATTTTACATTGTGTTGATGTAGTGAATGAATGTGTACGTTCCTTAATGAACACTTAAGTTAGAAGTTTCTGATCTTTCTGATGTTCTTTTTGTTTATCTCATAACTGAGAAATTAGATAAAAATATAAAATTTTGGTGGGAACGAACTTTGAAAAAAGATGAATTTGGTACTTTGGATAATTTGCTCGAGTTTCTAAAAGACCATTCTAGAACCTTACAGTATAGTAGAAATCTGTCCAAGGATTATAAGATATATTCTAATTCCAAAGCAACTTCCTTAGCGCCGAGTAAAAGCTTTGTATACTATGCAAGGAAGATAATTCTCTTTACCGATGTGGTAAATTTTTAAATTTGAGTGTCCAAAAAAGAATCGAATTTGTTAAGAAACACAAACTTTGTTTTAATTGTTTATCTTCCGAACCTCATTTAGTGAAGAAATGTCGTAGTTTACATAAATGTATGACGTGTAAGTTGCCCTATCACACTATTCTTCATTATGAACGAAATTCCAAAATTGGTGAAAATGAGAAACTGAAGCTAAATACAGCACTATCATCCAGTGCGGAAGTATTCTTACCTAGGAATAAAGAGGTAGTTACTAATGTTACTGCGTGTACAGGACAGTTTAGTGATCCTAAAGGTAGCGGAAAGCGTGTTTTGCTATGCACTGCTGTCATTAAGGTAAGTGATTCCTCTGGTAAAGCTATACCTTGTAGAGCTTTATTGGATTGCGGCAGTAAAGCCAATTTCATAAGTGAAGAGTGTGCCGAAAAGCTCAAGTTAAGTAGATGTAAATCGAAAATAGAAGTGTTGTGTCTAGGTTCATTCAACACTGTAACCAGTGGGCAGGTGGAACTGAACTTTACATCTCATTTTGAGTCAAACTCTAAGCTTCGCACTTATGCATATGTGATTCCAAAGATAACTTCCGATGTGCCTAATGTGTGTCTTCCTTCTAACATCGCGGATTATTTTGAAGATCTAGTCTTAGCTGATCCTATGTTTTATGAAAGAAAACCCATTGGTATTTTGCTATATATATATATATACTGTATATATATACTGTATATATACTGTATATATATATTTATATAAACTGTAAATTACATAATGATGCCAATAATACGGACCTTAATACATATCACCCTGCTTATGCACCAAACTGCCCAATATATCAAAAAGAAGTGACCAAAGTAATTACAAGAACCGAATATAACATCTTAGATTAATTTCATCCCCACTCTTCTATGACAAACCTGGTCCAAATTTCAACCGAGCTCAATCCAGACATAATCCACACACAAGAACCCTACTGTGTCAATGGAAAAGTTGGCGGAATACCAAACTGTTGGAATTGTATTCAATATGAATCTTCAGATAAATCTTCAGTCAGATCAGCTATCATCATCAATAACAAATACTTATCTCCAATAATAATCTTTACAAGTAAAGATATAGTTTCCATATTATTAAATAATAAAGAAAATCAACTTATCGTCACCTCCTTCTATGCATCACCATTAGAAAATTTAGAAAATAACATTACAAGCCTTTCTTCAATAATAAGGAAACGCTCGAAATATAAAGACATAATAGGAGGCGACATACAATATGGGGATATAATAATATCGATACAAGAGGTGAGCATGTCGAAGATTTTATAGCAGAACATAATTTAATTCTTCATAATAATGATAACAACCTACCTACGTATGAAACAATACATGGACGTGGATGGCCTGACTTAACTATAACCTCATATCAAATAGCTAAGAAAATTTTATTATGGGAAGTTTTAGATACCATATCGCTATCTGATCATAAAATAATCTCATTCAGAATAGATCTTAATTTTGAAATTACCTTAACTCATCGATTTAAGATTGATCCAAGATCTATTAAAACTTTTAATCAGCTCATGAACCAAGATCTCTTCAAGATCCATCGGGAAATCAATAATTCATCTGATAAAATTACAATTAATAAATCAATAGAAAACCTTACAATATTCATACAGCACTACTGCAAACAATCATTTATAACCCAAGAACCAAAAAATAAACTTAACTTAAATTGGTGGACTAAAGAATTAAGGATACAGAGAAACAAAACAAGAGCATTATATAGGAAAATGAAAAAAGCCTCCCTTCAAGAACTGAAAGATAAATTTTACATTATATACTCACAACAAAAAGCAATGTATAAAAAAATGATATTATCAGCTAAAAATAAATGCTGGAGAGATTATTGTACCAAAAACACAGAAAGATATGGAAATATTTACAAGATCTGTATGAACAAAGTTTTTAAACCAACCCAAATCTCCATCACTTCAAACCTCAATCAATCTCAACATCAAGATCAAGATACAACTTTAATAACTTTTTCTAATATCATGGAACAGGTTTTTCTACAAGACTCATCTCAAGTAGATACTGCTGAACAATCGTACATCAGAAATAATAATACAGCTCCAGATACAATGGATGACTTTCCCTTTACATTAAAGGAAATCTCTAATGTAATAAAAAATTTAGCAAGAAATAAGACACCAGGACCAGATGGAATACCTAACCAAATAGTCCAACTTATTCATTCTATTAATCGAACTATTTTCTTAGATCTCAGTAATAAATGCCTACAATTAAGCACATTTCCTACTCATTTCAAAACTGGTCAAGTCATTTTGTTTAGCAAACTAAGCGCAGATGCAAATACTCAAATCATACAGACCAATCAACTTATTACCGGCAATAGGAAAAGTCTTAGAAAGAATAATAGAAAATCATCTACGATATCATCTAACAAAAATAGAATTTATCAGCAATAATCAATTTAGATTCATCCCGAATAAATTGACAACGAATGTCATACATTCAGCTTTAAACCAAATTCATATCAATAACTCCAATAACCTGCTTTTATTTGCTTAGATCTAACCAAAGCTTTTGACTCATTATGGTGGCCATCTGTACTTGAAGCATTAAGAAAAGCAAATTGTCCAAAAAATAAATTTAACTTACTTCAAGATTATCTATGTGAAACAATAAGATCATAGAATATGCTCAACAAAGAGGTTGTCCACAAGGTTCCTGCCTTAGTGCTGACCTTTGGAACCTTACGTTTAACTCAATAACATCTTTCAAATGGCCAAACCATACACAAAGTGTTGCTTTTGCTGACGACGCAGCTTTTGTGATCAGTGGTAGAACAAGAAATATTCTGGAAAATAATGTAAATGAAACTCTTCATCTTTTTAAAACTGAATGCAACAAATTGAAACTGACAATAAATGAAGAAAAATTAAAAGCCATAATTTTCATAAAAAATCTCAAAAAATCACTCGACTACTAAAATTTTCAATAGAAAATAATAGGATAAAAATAGTTCCAAAACTTAAATTTCTGGGCATAATGATTGACAAAAACCTCAACTGGATTGAACATCTCAAATATATCAGAACTAAAACACAAAAAATAGCAAACAACTTATGTCCAAGGACTAAATTGAGGACTAAATCCTCATATTCAAAAAGTGTTGTTCAATACAGTAATAACAAAAATAGTATTACACGGTGCAGAAATTTGGGAGCAGCCTATGAATGTTCGGAAACAAAAACAACTGCAAGCCATACAACGTCAATTCCTTCTCCAGATCACAAAATGTTATAAAACAACATCAAATGCTGCCCTATGTGTACTTTCAGAAATAGCACTTCTTCATACTTTAGCACAAAGTGAACATGCAAAAGCCACAGTTCTCAAATTAAAAAAATTCTGCATATTACATGATGAAATATTTAATCCAAACACTTTTGAAATTTCAGTCAACCCTTACAGAAGACATCCTGCCTCTAATCCTAAAATATATAGCACAATAAAACCTCCAACCAGTCATATATCTCCACCAATAATATATACAGATAGATCGAAAATGGACTTAGGAGTTGTAAGGTTTTAGTTAAACTAACCAAGTTTTATTTTAATTTAAATCTTTTCTATCTCCTCTCTGTTTCAACTTCCTGTCAGAAGAAGCGCCCGTTTTTAGCTTATGCTAATTTTTGAAGTACAGCCAAGCACTATTTAAGCCAGAGGTAGAAACCTCTCGGTGTGTGAGAGCTTAGACTCAGATCACGGTTATTCCGCTCGACGTTCGTCTGATCAGCTAGCAGTTTAAATTTATAAGCCATAGTGCTTACTACGTGATTGCATTGTAAAACAAATTAAAGTGCGGTAGTATTTAGTATATCTTGCTACGCACCCTTTTCGGTTAGAGGCCAACTTCCGCGAAGTGCTCTGCGAAGCAAAGTTTAAGTTCTATTTTAATTTATTTAAATTTATTTGATTGTTAAGTTCGACCAAAGTGTGGTCTGTTACGTTCTGTATCTCTCCCGAATTGGGAGGTTTGTATTTAATAGTGATTGAATAAAAGAGGATTTCAAATCCCTTCACGTGCAGTTATTCTCCAGCCCAGCAGTTACATCAGAACATAGCGTACCTTCCGCTCCCTGTTCCAGTTCAGGACTTAGAACGTAAGGATAAGAACCCTTTACAGAATTTACAATGCTTCCAAAACGGATGCACAGAACACTAAGTCCTGATAATGTCGCCCGAGCAGAAAGAAGAGGATGGCCTCAGCAACAAGAATACGAACCTGAGACACCTGCTGTACCTGTCCAGAATCCTGAGATAGCACCTCCTGGCATAGAAGGATTCGGCTACATCGTACAAACCATGCGAGCAGCCATGAAGCCAGCGGCAAGTTTTGACGGCAAGACAGCCGTAATCAATTTCCTGGAAAAGCTAGACTCCCACTTCATGCTATATCCAGTCCACGAATTTCAGAAAGTCGCTCTTGCTACCAGCGCTTTGAAGGGCCAAGCGCTAAGTTGGTTCAAGTGCATCGGAAAGAATCTCTTGGGGGAACCAGGAAGCCCCACATACACGTATGAAAATTTCAAGAATTCTCTAGTGAAAGCATTTCCCGTGGTGCGAGATCGAGCCAGATTGGAAGCTGAACTGTTTAGCCGATACCAAGAAAGAATAGAAGATTTGTCTAATTTTATTTTGAGGAAAATTCAAGTTTTCAAGCTTTTGTATGGAAGTCGCCCGGATCCTGAAATTATTCAAGTTATACTTCCTAGGCTACTGCCCCAAGTTCAAGATTTCATCGAACTAAGAAATCCAACAACATTAGACAGATTATTTGAGCTCGCGGTACAATTTGAAAGCCGAAGAACAGCCGACAACGAACGACGACGCCAATTTGAGCGAAGAAGTCAGTGGAGTTCGCCAAGACCGCAGCAAAAGCAAAATCAAAGTTACGGGAATAAGGCGAAGCAATGGCCGAAGAAAGATGTGTCTCCTAAAGCGAGCGGCGAACGAAGGGAATTTAATAGAAGAACAAGCAAAGATTCCGAGGGCAACCAGAAGAAAAAGAATTTAAACTAAGAGGGATTTCTTCGAGGAAGGTGAAGAAGTCCGAAGCAGCGCAAAACCCTTCCAAAATCAATTTAAACACCGTGGTCGTTAAGAATTTGAGTTTGCCGAAGATTGAAGTTCTAATCAACAACATACCGGCGACAGCCCTCTTGGATACAGGAGCCCAAAGCAGCTTCGTATCGGAAAGATTCTTTAAAAAGCACTTTCGACGTTACAGAATTTTTAGTGCAAGAGACACGGATGTCATAGCGGCCCAAGGAGAAAAATGCAGCTGTTTAGGAAAAGTACCATTGTTCGTGCGTATCAACAACGAACAGGTAAGAATCCTGTTTTATATTGTGCGTAACCTGCAAACTTGTATTATTTTAGGTGTGGACTTTTTTAGTTTGGCAGAAGCAAAAATTGATTTTAAAGCGGGAGAGTTGACGTTAAATATGAAGCAAATCGAAATGAAGAATGATAAGCCCCAGCAGCTGGACTTGGAACATTTACAAGCAGAAGAAAAAGAGAAAATCCAAGGACTGGTTAGTCACTTTGCGAATTTATTTAGTGATGTACCCGGTTTTACACAGGTGGTGAACCACGACATTGACACGGGGACGCTCAGCCAGTTAGGCAAAAGCCATATAGATATGATAAGGTTAAGGAAGAAATAATTGAATGTCATATTGAGGAAATGTTAAAAACTCCTATTTCGAGTGCATATGCGAGTCCGGTGGTTTTATGTAAAAAGAATAATGATTACCCGATTACGCACCCGAAGCGGTGGCGTTTTGCTATAGATTATCGCAAGTTAAATTCAGTTACAAAATATCCTGTATATCCATTGCCGATAATTGAAGAAATAATTCGAAATATTTCGTCTACAAAATACATATATTTCGTCTACAAAATACATGACTACATTAGATCTTACGAGTAGCTATTTTCAGATTGGGGTAAAACCCGAAGACGTACACAAAACCGCGTTCATAACTAAATCTGGCACTACGCATTTCTCAGAATGCCGTTTGGCTTATCCGGCGCGCCGGCAACTTTCCAAAGATGTATGGACATCGTCTTAAGACCAGTCCTTGGTAAAAGCACATTCATATACTTAGACGATATTATAATTACGAGTAGTAGTCTAGAACAACACTTACAAGATTTAAGAAAAGTATTTTCATTGTTAAATGAAGCTGGTTTAAAGATAAATGCGTCCAAATGTAAATTTGCCGCCGCAAAAGAGTTACGTTATTTAGGATTCAAAATTTCCCAAAAGGGAATCGAAACTGATCAATCAAAAATAGTAGCCATTAAAAATTATCCTGTTCCTAAAACAGCGAAGAAATTATCGTCGTTTCTGGGGATGTGTTCATACTATCGTTCCTTCATTAAAGACTTTGCAAAAATAGCTGAGCCACTGCTAAAGTTGAAAAGAAAAAAAGCTAGGTTTTCGTGGTCAGCAGAAGCCAACTTGGCGTTTCAAAAATTGAAAGACGCATTGACTCAAGCTCCCGTCTTAAAATTTCCAGAAGGGGATAAAGGATTAGAGATTTCAGCGGACGCTTCAGATTTCGCGATTGGTGCAGTGCTTTCCCAAAATGGTCAGCCCGTGGCTTTTTTCAGCCGAACATTAAATGAAACCCAAAGAAACTATTCCGCAACAGAGAGAGAAACTCTCGCAGTGTTAGCATCAGTACAGAAATTTCGTGTGTTCTTTGGAAGTTCTCCAGTAACTGTATATACCGACCACGCGGCGGTCACTAGACTCTATTCTGGAAAAAATTTATCACCCAGATTAATAAGGTGGGCTCTCAAATTACAGGAATATAACCTAATAATTAAACATACGCCGGGAAAAGAAAATGTTGTGGCAGATGCTTTAAGCAGAATTAACTTAGATGAAAATGGAAGTGTAATTAAGATAGCCATGTTAACATCCAAAGTATTAGATTCTCGTGAAACAGTAATAGCCGAACTCAAAAAAGATCCGGAGTTCAAAAATATATACAATTATTTGGCCGACCCTGAGAATTTCAATCATCCGGATATTGTGCCGATAAGAAATAGGGCCGAAAATTACGAATTAATTGACGGACTGTTATTCTATACGAAAGCTACTAATGAGAATCATGAATATAGACCGGTTATCCCAGCTAGCATGAGGTTGAATGTATTAGAAGAGTTGCATGATTGTGCCATTTCGGCTCATTTAGGTATAAGAAAAACTGTTCAGAGAGTTCGCGAGGCAGTTTTCTTTCCAGAACTGCAAAAGTTTACTAGGGCGTATGTCCAGTCGTGCCCAACATGTCAATTAAATAATTATGTTAATTTCCGCCCGGCCGGGTTCCTAAATAGTATTAAATCAGAATTCCCAAATCAAATAATAGGCATCGATTTACTTGGACCTTACCCTCGAAGTAAAGTTAACAAAAGCCGATATCTTTTAGTTATAGTGGATCATTTTAGCAAATGGTTAGAGTTAATTCCGTTAAAACGCGCGTCTGCAAAAATTGTAGTAGATTCAATTCTAAATAAGTATATTTTAAAATACGGGGCGCCCCTAAAAGTTATTTCCGATAATGGTCCCCAGTTTGTTAGTAAAATGTTTGAGGAAATGTGTGCAAAACTGGGCATACGTCATCTAAAGATGGTCCCGTATCGTCCGCAGTCAAACATAGCGGAACGGGTGAATAGAAATGTAGTGAAAATAATTCGAAGTTATGTGAAAAACTATCACTCTACCTGGGATAGCCATATAAATGAATTTGCATTTGCCCTTAGGACCGCCAAACACGATACTACACAAAAAACACCCGCTGAACTCTTCTTAGGTAGGAAAATACTGACCCCCTTGGACAAGCTATTCTTTGTACAGGAAAGGGCAGAAGAATTTAAAATGAGTGATATACAAAAGTTGATACGGGAAGCAACGGGAAATATAGAAACGGCCCAAAGAAAACAAAAGTTATATTATGACCTGAAAAGAAGAGAGGTCAAGTACAATGTGGGAGATGAAGTGTTGAAGATTAAACATAACTTGTCAAATGCCTCAGAAGAAAAGGTGGGGAAATTTTTTCCGCGTTTTGAAGGCCCATTTATAATTGAACAAATTACGGGGGCAGTAGCTATATTAAAAAGAAATGATGGACAAACACTTAAAGCGAATGTGGATTAAATCAAGCCCTACTATAATAGAAATAAAATGTCAATATTTAAAGATTTGTTTCAGGATCCGAGGCAATCGACTAGCCAGGAAGATGTACTTCAGCAAAAACAGCAGGAACCAGCTACAACGGCATCGAAATGTCAGAAAAAAAAAGCTCCCCCTCAGCAAAGAAATAAGAACCAAAAATGTGGTTTCAAAAGAAAGTCTCACGATGCAGGTGACCAAATCTACGAACGGAATTACGAGCGTACCAAGAGAAGAAAGCAGAATGGGCAAGGAAAGCCCAATGTATCCAAAAGAACTGGGGAATCATCGGACAGGTGCCTGAGAAGCAAGAAACGTCGATTGCAGCCTGAGAATCAACTTCCCGAATACAGCAGGAACCAGGACAAGCAACGAGCAAGGGCCCAGGAGAGAAGGGCCCAGTCCACCAAACGTCCAGCGGAGGAACCTCCTCTACAAAGGAAATTGCCGAGGATACAACGACGGAATTTCAAAAGAAAAAGAGACGAGCAGGCTCCGAAAGAACAACGAAAAACGAGGAAACTGAACCAGGCCACAACTTACTCAAGTTTTAAAGATTGGGCCAAGAAAAGGATGGACGATCATAATAAGATAAGTACAATTTCGTATTCAAAAGTTTAGTTAATTTTTGAGTATACTGCAAGTTGCAGGGCCGATTTTACCTCAAGCGAGGTTGACTTTTACGCCAAGTGGGCGATAAGTTCTCATATTTAAAGTAAAATGTTTTTGTTAAAAGAATTGGTTATTCTTAAAGATTTAAAATCACTTTATGTTTGTAAATAGATTAATTTTGTAAAAGCAAGAATTGCTGAAAAGCAAATGTTAACGAAATGATTTTGTATGACGCTTTGTCGAAAGACTTGTAAAATGTCTAGAATGAAAATTCGGAAAATTGAAAAACACGATTTAGTCTGTGGACTATTATTTCAATGTAATTTGATATTTCAAGAAAGTACCTTGAGAAAGGAATAGGAAGCACTTGCTGTAAGCTTAGAAATTTAACCTATATTTCTGTAAGCTTAGAAATTTAACCTCTATTTGCATTTCAGGATTGCTATGAAATTGTTAATGTGTTATGAAATGTAACAAATAATATTATGCTAGCAATGCACGCTAAGTGCAATATTAATGTCAATGTTGTGTGCAAACTGCGAATTTGTATGCATGAAAAGTTAAAGATTGAGTATGTTAGAATGCAAGTGTTAATTAGGCTCTCCACCAAATACACTTAAAGTGTTAGACATAAAGCTAGTGAGAACCTTAGGATTAGCTGGTTATAGGGCGTCTTTTCAGGTCTCGTATGTCAAGTTCTAACTAATGTTAGTCGATTGTAGGTGGAAGAGTTGAACACCCCCGAACACAGAAAAAAACTCGCAATGGCGGTTTGCTTTGCATACAACACCGGTGAGAGAGCATAGGGGGAAGAATTTAATTGTGCTTGAATGATAATGTGTGTGTGCGAATTTACACAGGTAAAAATATGGATTTGTACTACCTAGAATATGCTGTTATGTTGTACTAAAATTATTTTCCTTCCAGATTTTGCTGGAAGGAGTAAGACTGTTTGAAGAATAAGACTTGAAAAAAAATGTTGAAGATTGTTGTTCAAGAATATTTCGTCTGTATAGTCGTTTCACAAACAGATATATTGCCTTGTAAGAGTTGGCCTAAGTTTAGAACAGTTAAATTTCGACTATTTAGAATTGCGAGTTTGAACATGGTCCATTTGGACCAAAGTAGTTTAACTATCTCAATTCTGGCGGGAAGTATGTAAGGTTTTAGTTAAACTAACCAAGTTTTATTTTAATTTAAATCTTTTCTATCTGCTCTCTGTTTCAACTTCCTGTCAGAAGAAGCGCGCGTTTTTAGCTTATGCTAATTTTGAAGTACAGCCAAGCACTATTTAAGCCAGAGGTAGAAACCTCTCGGTGTGTGAGAGCTTTGACTCAGATCACGGTTATTCCGCTCGTTTCTGCTCAACGATCGCCTGACCAGCTAGCAGTTTAAATTTATAAGCCATAGTGCTTACTACGTGTTTGCATATTGAAACAAATTGAAGTACGCTAGTATTAGTATATCTTGCTACGCACTCTTTCAGTTAGAGGCCAACTTCCGCGAAGTGCTCTGCGAAGCAAAGTTTAATTTAATTTCTATTTAGGTTTAGTTTAAAATTATTTGATTGTTAAGTTAGGCCCAAGTGCGGTCTTTTACTTTCTGTATCTCTCCCGAGTTGGGAAGTGTGTAAATAATAGTGATTTAATAAAAGAGGATTTTAAATCCCTTTCAAGTGCAGTTATTCTTATTTTAATTTATTTAAATTTATTTGATTGCTAAGTTCGACCAAAGTGCGGTCTTTTACGTTCTGTATCTCTCCCAAGTTGGGAAGTTTGTATTTAACAGTGATTTAATAAAAGAGGATTTCAAATCCCTTCACGTGCAGTTATTATCCAGCCCAGCAGTTACATCAGAACATAGCGTACCTTCCGCTCCCTGTTCCAGTTCAGGACTGAATACTTGAGGTTAAGAACCCTTTACAGAATTTGCCATGTTTCCAAAAAGGATGCACAGAACACTAAGTCCTGATAGAATTGGCTGTGCATGTATAATACAAATAGATCAAACCCAGAAAATAACTCTCCAAAATCGACTCGCGAAGGAAAATAGTATCTTCCAAGCAGAATTACACGCAATTCGAATGGCAATAGAATACTCAATCGATAACAATTTACAAAAAATCAGTATCTCAGATAGTCAATCAGCAATACTAGCTCTACAAAATCCCAAACACACATCTGAAATAATTCAAGATATTTTTAACAAAATTATCCAATATCCTCAAATATCACCAAACATTTATTGGATAAAGGCTTACGTCGGAGTTCTTGGTAACGAAGAAGCCGATTCAGCAGCCAAATCAGCTACTACCAACAATAATATCCCTTCAAGAAAAATCTCCTGGCCGAAATCATACCTCAAGAAATATCTACATAAAATCAGCCTCCAAATGTCGGAAGAAGAACGGACAACAATAAATATAGGAAGACAATTACATCAAATAGCACCTCATGTAAATGATACATGTACAATGGTCAATGGTTATACAAACCGCTTTTTAACTGGACATGGGCCATTTCCCACATACTTCTTCAGATTCAACATCTCAAACTCTCAGCAATGTGTATGTGAAAATAAAGGTGATCCAATCCATTATATTACTCAATGTCCCTTAACAAAGTCAACTCATATTAAATTGCCTAATTGAAATATCAATGCCTTCCTTCGTTTTGCAATTACCAAAAAACATTTAAAAAATAAAATAGAAAGAAAGAGATTATATATAGAAAATACAATCAAATATCTATCTTCAATAGCCAAAAATTTATGTGAGCACTAAAGTAATTAATGTCAAAACTCATTTTTGAAGCTGCAATTCATCTAAAACATTTATTACCCTTGCAATAATAATGATATAGTAAAAAAAAGAAGAGGAAGAAGATACAGATTCATATAATAAACTTTATTTCATGGAACTATTATGAACTGTTATAAATTATGACTGTTAGCCTATTATGAATGTTAGCCTACTATTATTATACCTATTATAACTTCTATAATTATATCTAATAGATATAATATCAATCAAAATATCGATATACTATTTATACTGTTATATTATGTGTAATATTATACTATGTACTATTTTGAATATTAATTTTAAAAATAAACCGAAGTGTAGTGGAACAATACCTACATTACTTACAGTAAACATTGGGTGTCCCACTGCATTTCCACCTGAATCTGAACCTGATATTTTTCTAGGTGTAAGTATATTTTTTACTATGCTTAAGGGAGACATTATAAAGCGAGGACAATCAGTGCTCTTTGCTATTTGTTCTCAGTTAGGTTGGATCATATCCGGAAACACTTTTACTGATAATTCAAGTATCACTACCACTTACGCTGTGAATAATCTTAAGTTGAGAACAAATAAATTAGTTGAAACGTTTTGGTCTTTAGATTCCGTTCCTGAAGTCAAACATATCACTAGTGACGATAAAGAATGTGAAGAATTCTTAAACAACACACTTCCGTGATCAAAATGGTTGGTATGTCGTGAGATTTCCATTTAAGGATAGCTCTTCAAAGTTGGGTAACTCTAAAGATCTTGCTTTACAAAGATTTAAATCGTTAGAGCAAAAGCTCTTCAGATCTGATACGGATGAGATGTATAAGCAATTTATGAAAGAATACTTGGACCTCGGGCGCATGGAACCAGTTTGTGGTACAGAGTCCCCGAAACAGGCGTACTACATGCCACATCATGCAGTAATTAAGGAGTCTAGTTCTACGAGTAAAGACCTACTTGGTTATATTCGCGTGATTTTGAAACTTGTCCAGAAAGTGAACATTTTTGTGTTGATGTAGATTATGAAAAAGGTCTTACAGAAGAAAGAAAAAAGTGCATTTCAATGTATTGTACAGTAAAGGAAAATGATATTTTTAAACGGTATTCATCTTGGACAAAACTTCGTCGTATAATTGCTTTGTGTCATAGATTCATTTATAATTGTTGAAACTCCGCTGAAAACCGTTTGAGAGGTTTGCTGACAACTGATGAGCTTAGATTAGCTACCAAAATAATAGTAAAAAGTGTACAAGAATCTCTTATTTTCCTCAAGAACTCTAATGCTTAAAAACATCGAAGGAATTAAAAAGTGTGTGTAGTCGAGTAATTCAATTAACCCCTTCCTTGATGAGGAAGGCGTCATTCGTGTAGGCGGTGGATTGAAAAATGCAAACATTCTTGAAAATAGCAAACATCCTATTTTGCTTCCAAAAGAAGATCACATCACGCATCTCATCGTAACTGATTACCATGTTACTTATTTGTATGCTAGCCAAGAGTTATTGATAAGTATTTTACGAATACAATTTTGGATCCTATCGGTAAGAAATGTTGTGGGAAAGATAATTCATAGATGTATTCCTTGTATTTGAAATCGAGGTAAGACTGTGAGCCAGTTAATGGGTGATTTACCCTCGCCCAGAGTTCAACCTTCAAGACCATTTACAGTTACCGGTATTGACTATGCTGGTCCATATACAATTAAGTCCCAAGTTGGGACAAGAGCAAAAACTTTCAAGTGCTACGTATCCGTGCTTCTCTACAAAAGCTGTACACTTGGAGCTAGTCAGTGACCTATCTACTACAACGTTTTTAGCAGCTCTAGAAAGATTTATCGCCCGACGTGGCAAACCGTCTGAAATTTTGAGTGATTGTACAACTTCAAAGGTGCTAGTAAGGAGCTGAAGGAGATCTATAAAAGTGTAGCTTGCATCGAGAAAAGCAATGATGTATCTAATTTCATTACCTCAGAAGGCATAACTTGGTTGTTTAATCCTCCGACATACCCATACTTCGGTTGTTTGTGAGAATCTAATGTGAAACCCATGAAATTTCATCTTAAACGAGTGTTGGGATCCACATTTCTAACTTATGAGGAATTTTTGACAGTGCTTACACAAGTGGAAGCATGTATGAACTCACGTCCTCTATACGCGATGTCTAGTGATCCAAACGACCTTAGTGCATTGACTCCAGGTCACTTTCTGATTGAAGCGCCTTTGCTTTCCATTCCTGAATCTGACTTGAATGATGTTAAGTCTTCCAGACTTAAACGATGATCTTGAGTTCCACAACTTCTGCAACATTTTTGGAAACGATGGAGTGCAGAGTATTTGACAACTCTTCAAAAACGTGCTAAATTGTTTCGTGAGTCTCCAAATTTAAAATGTGGTGATTTAGTTCTGATTAAAAACGAACAATTGCCTCCAAACGAATGGAGAATTGGAAGAACTGTCCAAATTCATCCAGGTAGTTATGATAGAGTACAAGTGGCTACAGTACGTACAGCCGCTGGTGATTTTAAAAGAGCAGTGACCTAACTGTGTTTCATTCCGAGTGATGATAAAATGTGAACTATGAACTAATGACTTTTCTCATATCATTAAACTGTAATTTTAGTTAAATTTTTAAATTTTTTTCTGTATTGTTTATGCTATGCACTTTAACTGTTTTATCTTTTTTGAACCCTTAGAAGGCTTCAAGGCCGGGGGCTATGTTCACTTTTTTTATCACTTAAGAATTTTAGTGTATCCAGACTGCAACAGATGGCGTTACCGCCGTGTGTAGTGTATACAGTCCATTTTCTCGTCATCAAGTGAAAACAAAACAAAACTGCTGGTGGTACCACATTTTAGGTCAGATACCACTGTGAAGTTATTAGGTTTATTCGGAGCAGGAAACGTGAAAAAATAAGCAATAGCTTAGCGGGATTTTGAACTCCCGAATCCCACCTGCCAGCTGGACGTGCTTCCAATTACACGAGGAAGACACGTGTAAGGGAGGAGAAAATACCTTAGACACGAGGAAAAGAAAATACCTTAGACTGAAGGCTTGGGCTTAGTTGCCACATCCTGCCAGTCACGAGATATTTTCTTCCACTTTTTAGTTCGGACTGCATTGTAGTCTTTTAGAAGTTTTCAAACCGAAATTTGCAGTGCTTTCATCGGGATCTGAAGAAAGACGCAGTGAGGAGGGAAAAATATCTTCACAATTCAGGAGGTATTCCAGATATTTTAAACTCTGTGATTTTACATTTTGTAATTTTAAATTAAAAATTATGTTACTTTCATTGGAATTTTCCTAAGCTTTCCAATAATAAATTTTTTTCACACTTTTGTTTATAGTTTTATGCAAAAACTTTAGAATTTTCCGTAAATTATAATAATTCCATAATTGTATACTATAATCTATGAATTGAAAAAACATGGGAATAAGCAAAAAATAATAACTTTTACTGTGAAGAATTTTTTTATGTTTAAAATATCTTCGTAACTCGTAATTTTCATATTTTCGACTTCATTAAAAATTGTGCGATTTCTCAATTCTTTAACCTCTGAATATTTAATTAGAGCCTTTAATATAACCAACGAAGAATTTTAATGAATACGCTTTGCGGTATTCCGTCAACTATTTCCAATTGGATAAAAAAAAGCTTGATTTTCTAGCAAAAGTGTCTGTTTACTTCGGTTTGGAAATGGTTAAAATTTGAAAGCAGCTTTCTTCGACCGTTTAAGATTATCTTTAGGTCGATGGCATTATAGTTACACAGTCCAGTCACATTAATGTGACCATCTGTCAAAAGCCAGAATAACCACCTTTCGCAGAGCGGACTGCTGCGAGACGTGCAGGAAGAGAGTCACATAGGTCCCTGAAGGTGTTCTCTGGGATGTTGAGCCATGCCGACTCTAATGCCGTGGCCAGCTGCGCTAGATTACGCGGTTGAGGATCCATGGCGCGAACAACTCGATCGAGATGGTCCCACAGATGCTCGATTGGGTTTAAGTCAGGTGAGTTTGCTGGCCAGGGGAGGACGGTAAACTCATCCTGGTGCTCTTCGAACCACGCACCTACACTGGCAGCTGTATGGCACCTCGCATTGTCCTGCTGGAAGATGCCATCATCCTGAGGAAAAACAATGCGCATGTAGGGGTGAACATGGTCCGCAAGGACAGATGCGTACTTGTATTGATCCATTGTGCCTTCCACAATGATCAGTGAACCTAGAGAATGCCAGGAAAACATTCCCCAGACCATAATGCTCCCGCCTCCAGCTTGGACCGTTCCGGCAATGGTTGCAGGGTGGTTCCTTTCAGAGGTTTCACGCCTTATACGCCAACGTCCATCTGTCCGATGGAGCATAAAACGCGATTCATCCGAAAACGCAACCTGTCGCCACTCAGTGGACGTCCAGCTGCTGTACTGGCGTGCAAATTCTAGCCTTCGCCGTCGATGAACAGCAGTCAGCATAGGTGCACGAACCAGGCGTCTGCTTCGGAGGCCCAGACGCAGCAATGTTCGCTGAATAGTACTTTGGGAGACACTTTTGGTAGCCCCTTGGTTCATTTTGGTGGTCAGTTGCTCAACGGTAGCCCGTCTATCTGCCCGAACGCATCTCCGCAACCGTCGTTCGCCTCTGTCATCTATGGCCCGTGGGGCACCACATTTGCCACGTCGCTGATTTTGGACAGTCCCATTTTGCCATGCACGGTACACTTTTACCACGGCGGCACGCGAACAGTTCACAAACTCAGCCGTTTCGGAAATGCTTCCACCCTTGGCCCGAAAGCCAATGATCATGCCCTTTTGGAAGTCGGATAAATCGCTTCGTTTCTGCATTACGCCAACGATTGAAATGTTTTCCGAAGCCCTCACACACCCTTTATATACGCTCAACTGCACTGTGCTGCCACCTGCCTTCTGTGATTGGTTATTTAACTCTGACATGGAAAGTACGTGGTGGTCACATTAATGTGACCGGACTGTGTAATTATGAATACTCAGGTGCACGCTTAGTTATCAGATAATACCGCGATAGAGTAAATAGACTCCGATATTTTCTGAAAAACTGTTTACATGTGGATTTTCAACTGAAAAATAAGTTTTCGATTTCAAAACGAAAAAAAAAAAAAAACGAAAAAAAAAAAAAAAAAGCGAAAAAACGAAACAGCTCAAAGTAAAAAAAACAGAATATGTCTGATGATATTTATGCACAAATTAGTCCGGGATCATAGTTTTCCTTTAACTCAGCTTCGGAAAAGTAGCTGAACAGTGGTAGTTCGGTTCGGGTTTCGTGAATGGACTGGCTGCATGAGCGTTCTCGAGGTTTTCCCCGTATGTAATGTGTATATGGTTTTACATAAAAAGTCCTCCACGAAGGCATTCCTTCTCCAAGGCAGATGGCTCTCGTGTGGTTTGCCGTAACTACATGAACCTAAAATTATACATAGTTCTCCATTTAAACTTAAAACAACCTTGAAAAATTAATTTTGGTCAAAATATTTAAAGAAATAATTTTAGCAAAAGTTATAATAAGAGCTTATTTATATTCTGGAGAAGTATACATTACTATTTCTTTCAGTATATTAAAAAAACTTGTTTTATTTTATTTTTATATTTTCAATAGGCCAGGCTGCTTACCTACTGCCTCCAGTTGAAAGGAAACAGAATCCTGTATGAACCGATGTCAGTTCTTTATGATCCAAAATACCTGCTTTTTCTAACCAGTTGTCCACATTTGCCATAGAAATTCGACTGCCGTTTGCGGTAAAATCATCCGCTTTAGCAAAATCTGCAAACAACTCTGGGAAATCCTCCGGCCATTCTTCTTCTTCATCCGACGGAGGATTCCGAGCTATTGTTGCTACTGATAATCGAGCTTTCCGCTGCCAGTGATTAAAAAAAAATAGCAGAGGATTTTTTACTGAAGAATTCATAAGATTTCCTTAATCGTATAAAATAGAAAGAAATTTTAAACCAAGTATTTACCCAAAATAGTTTAATCATGATTATATGATTTTAAATTCTAAGCTGACTCTACATTTATCTGAAAGATATCAGAAGGTTAAAATACACTATCAATAATAATAATAACAATAATAATAATAATAATAATAATAATAAAAAAACAAAAAAAAACAAAGGCGAAATATGGATTACGGATTTGATACGAGAGAATTAAATTAACCTCGGAATGAAATGAGAGATAACTCGAAAAGCGTTTATTCAGTACATGCTGCGTGATAAATTAAGGGAATTAATTTAATCTTAGGTATAACTAACTTTATGCTTCAGCACATGCCTGCACTTTTGTAGCATAAGGACTCGCATAGAGCTCCATTGAGAACCATGTTGTCTGGTTCATTCATAGATGCACTGTAGTCTTAATCTGCGTCATGATGGTATGTATAATCAGCTAAAGCCATTCCATTTGCTTTATTATTTTTGAACCGATTTTCTTACTATGTCATGAATCTCATTCATGGTTGTCTAAATCACGAAATATAGATATCTGCCGTCTCAAAAGATTTAACACTGGCTTCTAAGGCTCACTTATTTACTAATTTTATGTGTTCTTTGCTTTACGATATTTAATTACTATGTCTTATTAAACATTTCAAACCATAGTTTGATTTAAAATTCATTTTTCAGTAGATATGACTTCATTCAAGAGCAGATATGGCAGAATCATTTCAGGAATAATGGAACTGAATTTAAATTTTTAAGGTAATATTGTATATTTTAAATGAGTTTTAAATTAAGGTGTATTTGCAAAAGAAGAAGATATTTTATTATCTTTTAGTTTTTCTTATATGAGATTGGTACATGGCTTATGTTGAAATATTTTTACTAATTTAATGTTACTTATTAATGCACTTATAAATGCTTCTATCGCACTCAACTTTTAATTATTCATTACAATATGTTTCATAAAAATTTCAGTTTGGCTCATGTTTATTCAAATATGTCAAACAATCAAAATTATTAAACTTCCCTTATTTCTTAAGTTAGAACCCATGAGCCCACTACCAACTGTGTTTATGAGAAGTTTATTACTGCAATATTTTTAAAATATCCTGTATCAACATAACCCGGCTGGCCATCATGCCCTAATTTCCGTTACCTAGCACAGCTGCTTTGCAACACTTGAATTTATTATTAGCTACAACTAAAATCATTCATTTTTATATAATAATTCATCGCACAGTTTTAAAAGATTTTAGCTATAATTTGGCTGAAAACAACTAACAGAAAAATTAAAAATAATATTGCTTTCCAGCAAATATATACACTGAAGTATCAAAAATGCTAATACATAGGCCTATTACTTAATACATTCTTCATGATATCGCAGAACTGCAGAAAAAAATAAACTTCATTATAAAGGAATATTTCATAGGCATCTAAAAGTATATAGGACTTCTTTTGTTCCATACGGAATTAAACGGCTTTCCAGGTCATAAGGTATTTTCGCCCTGCTTCCAGCATGCCTGCTTGGTGTAACGGTAGAATACTCCGTGCGTATTCGAGAGTCCAGGTTCGAGCCCCGGCGAGGATATTGCTCCCACGTTTTCTGCTTCAAAGTAACCTTATGGCTCTTTCAAGCTGAGTTCAGTAACAGTGAGCTATGGAAACTTAGATACGCTTGGAAAACGCTAACACACATGGATGCTCTTAGATGCCAGGACATGAAGAAGTTTAACTCGTGAGAAAAGTCAATTGTTTCCTGTGTTGCATAGTGCTTATCAGTCAAAGACATTTTTAGACGTACCAAGGCTCCCATTAAGTGCCGACTAAAGTAATCCTGCCTGAGCCAGCATAGTCTGTAATGTCTGCTGATGAGGTGTGAGACGTATAGATTCAACAAGGTTTCCTTACATCCCTCAGCCCGAAACATTTAGAAAGTCGAGACCAGGCTACTCATTTCCAGTTATTAATCATCCAGTATCAGAACTTTGGCGTACAGAAGATCTACATAGCTCTGTGTCATGCATTCACCAGAAGTATTTGGTGGTGTATCTTCTTTTAAAGCTTATGTAATCATACCATTCCACAGTCTTCACACTCATAAAATGGAAGAGAAACATGAAAGTGTAAAATTTTAAAAAAAAGGTGGAAAAGCAACTTTAATTTATTCAAAATCTACACCAAACTAAGGTTTCTTTTAGCCTCAAAATCACATTTGCTCCGAGAGGGCTATTAGTCTCGAAACGGCATTTTGCGTTGAATCACTGAAACGGCATATCATTTCTTAAACTGTCGCCACCAAACAGCATCGTCCTGTGTTATGTTTTTAAAGAAATTAAATAAGAAAGAATTTGAGTGAATGTATGCATGTTTTTCGCACTGTAAAAAAACAACAGTACCTAGAGCCATCAAATTTTGAATTACGTAATCCTCCATCCGAACTTGGGCAGCTGGAAGTTCGAGTTTTGAATTTCGAATTTGTTTTATAATCTCTTTCATATTTTGTAAAATTTTAAGGAATTTTTGATTAACAAACTCAACGATTTCAAAGTGAGCAGTGCAAAGCTGTAGAGAAAAAAGAATTTTATCTCCAGCGCGTGAGACTGCCTTTCGGAAATTTTAAAGATATGCTATTTTTAAATAGACTGCTGGACATTGAAAATGCAACACCAAGAAGGAGTGGTCAGAAAGTGACGAAATTTGGAAAAAAGACAGAGACAGCAAGCAGCAATAAGTGATCTTTATTTCAAAATGATAGTCAGAATGTACAGAGCGAGAACGGCGTCTGCTCAGTAGGACGTAGGACCACCGCGGACAGCGATGCAGGAAGAAACACGTCTAGGCATAGAGTCAATAAGAGTGCGGATGGTGGCCTCAGGGATGACTCTCTATTACCTTTCAACCATTTGCCACAGTTCGTCTTCTGAACGAGGCAGGGGCAGAGTCTGCAAACGGCGTAAAATCACATCCCTCACATGTTCGATTGGTGACACATCAGGAGATTATGGTGGCCAGGGAAGCATCTGTATACCTTGCAGAGCATGTTGGCAGATGGCACTGTGCG
>KK114195.1:492226-516885 GCA_000611955.2 Stegodyphus mimosarum | reverse complement strand
CCCTGAAGGTAGGGGATTGCCACCGGCCGCAGTACATTATCCAAGTATCGTTGGGCCGTCATAGTGCCCTGAATACGAACTAGAGGTGACCTGGAATCGTAGGCAATAGCGCCCCAAATCATTATGCCACGTTGTCGCACGGTGGGGCGTTCCGCAATTACTGCCGGATTAGATCTGTCTGCACGTCGACGCCACACACGTATGCGGCGACTGTCACTGGGTAGACAGAAGCGTGACTCATCTGACAACACGACGTTTCGCCATTCTGTCATCCACATTGTTCCAGTCCGGCACCATTCTAAACGTTGGCGCCTATGCTGGGGGGTCAATGGCAGTCTTCTTGACGGACGCCATGAGTGCAGGCCACGTTCAACCAATCGACTGGAAATGGTTCTGGTCGACACGGGAACATACAGGCTATCTTGCACATGCTGCAGAATCGCGGTACAAGTGACTTGCGGAACCGCCACAGCTTGTCGGCGGATGCGTCGTTGAACGCGTGCTGACGTCACTCTGGCTGCATCTGCACCCCTCCTTCTTCCCACATTTCCTTGTTCCAACCATGTTCGCCATAGCCGATTCACCGTGCTCGCATTCATGTGGATCTCAGCTGCGATTTGACGTAAGGACCAACCCGCCCTTTTCAGTGCGATCATCTTACCCCTCGTAAAATCGTCTATCTGCTGGAAGTGCCTTCGTTGACGGCGGCCTGGCACTATCTTCTATTACACGTATCCTCCGGGACAAAAACCAACTTTCTTCGATAATTCGTCTGGCAGAAATAACGACACGAATATTGCCCATTCTGCACGCTCCTTCCCTTATATCTTACTTCACGTGGGTCGAAGAGCTGCGCATTCACATCATTCGCATAACTCAGTGACGTGCGTCTACTCTAAAATTTGCATAAATTTCTGACCACTTCTTCTTGGTGTTGCATTTTGGAGCAGTGTACTTTGTGATTTTACCGTTGAATCGCATTTTATGTGGCGTAAGCACTAAGAACATGATACTTAAAAATAAAGTAAACACATGGAACGTTAATAATAAATAGAAAAAAAAAGCTTTGTAAAGCCATCCTAGTAAGAAAACTGAACATTGATATGATGAACTGAGAAAAGACAGAAAAAAAAAAAACAGAAAAATGTATGCCAACTTATAAAAGCTGAATCGGGAATTCGTACACTACTACGCTGCATTTAAAATTTCTGTAATTTTGCTGTTGAACTGTATATGGTGTAAGTGAGAAGAAAATAATGATTAATAATAAAGCTAAAAAAGGGTTAGCAGGCGTAACAGCAGACTTGTTGACTGCTAGCTCGGCAAGAGCGTAAAATATCTTACAAAACATTTCGAGGGATCGTTAAAATTTGAAACCTTTCAGATTTTATTCATTTATTAATAGTATGGATTATTTTTGCCTAATTTGAAATTCATATTGATATTAATTGAGAACAAATAAATATAGATATGGGTATATGCAGTTGCCTTTAATTTCAAGCACTTTTTACAATAAATATTATAATATATTTTCTTACTTTGTGGACGAGATCTTTAGGAGTGGGAAATTTCATGTCTTTCATTTCGCTTCGTTTTTCGGCTGTTGCCGTTCGCAATTTGTTCAGTGAAACGTCCACGGAGCTTCTCGATGATGACAGTTTGCTGCCTACTGATACATCATACCACATTTTCGGACTGTTGTCCAATGTATATGTAACCTACAAGTTTAAGTAGTTATTAATTACTAAAGATACCGAAATTAATCATATGTGCTGTTGTGAGGTTATTTTAGCTTGCGCTTAAGGTTGAATCCAAACTGTTCTTTAAATTCTCAATTTATCATAATATTAGTTCTCATCAGGAATTGCGATTATGTAAACGAGACAATGAATTTATGTGATTAGAAAAATGACGTAGGTGTTGTTTCTCGAGTATGCCGGAGTATTTCTCTTGAAAAGTAAAGTAAGGAAACTACTAAGTAACGAAAAAGTAAAGTAAAAAAGATACGAAGTAAAGGAAGTACTGTAATCGCGAAAAATTTCGGGTATCATATATTTCAACGAAAATATCTATTTCAAGCACTCTCGAAACGATTTGAAAGATGTTTTTACGCGACATCTGAACGTACGAACAGAACAACTGTTTTTGCTATAAAGCAGGGGTAGGCAACGCGGCGCCCCCGATCGATTTTTAATGCGCCCTCGCTGGACTAATGTAAATGTATGATAGCCAGAGCGATTTACTTACTCTTGTCAAACGGCGATATACAGCAAGTACTGTCTGACCACGTATTCCAGATCTATGTAAACATCCGGTTTGGGGCGGAAGTGGGCACATCTATCAGTTATGTAGGGGTGAGTGCAGTAGCTCGGTAGACACTAAATGTCAAGGTCCGTAGAAAGAAAAGGTTAGCTCGTCTTTTTAGCTTTATTATTAAACACACGATTGAACAGGATTATCACAGAAGTTTTAATAGCAACATAGTAGCATACGTTTTCAATTGCCGATGCAGTGTTAAGTACGCAGTGCCATGCATTTTTTTATTTTTATTTATTTATTTATTTATTTTTTCAGGTTTTCTCGGTTCGTAATATCAACGCGCTGATTTTTTAGTCAGATAGCTTACGAAATTTTTGTTGGTCTTTTATTACTAACGTTTTGTGTCTTAACTTTATTTATTAAATGTCATGTTCTCTGCACTCAGCCACATAAAATTCAGTTCAAGAGCAAAATCACAAAATATTTAAAAACAGATTATCTTCAGAATTTCCGGCGGATAGTTTACAGTGCTGCCACTGCTGTCTTTGAAAGCATCGAGTTTGTTATTAAAATATTCATTAAAGCTTTGCAAAATATGAATTGACTAAATGTCCCCTGACCTTCGATTTCACCCACACCCCTTCGACCTTCGAGAAGGAAAAATACCCGCGCTTTTCGCACACACACCCCTTCAATTAAACTGACCCATCTTGGCCCTCAGCCAAACTGCTCTCGCTAGCGTAGTTAGACAGTAGTCAATTGAGTTTAGGATTGTGCATAAATTAGCAGTTTGCTAACCTTGAGCGTATCTAATAACACGCACGTATTTTTTGTTAGTGTGTGATCGTATTTCGAATAGACCACGCGTAGACCGTGCATTTAAAACTACCAAGTAATCCGAAATAATTCTTTTCTTTCAAAACCCTTCATGGATAAATATAAAAGAAAAAGAACGTATTATTTTAACGATGAATGGGAACATCTATATTGTTTCGTTGATTACAAAGGGAAGTGTATTTGTTTGTTGTGCAATAATAGTGTTCCGATTCCCAAGAAAAGTAATATTGAACGACATTATAAGACCGTTCATACCAATTTTGATAGTGACTATCCAATGAACTGTGAAATTAGAAGAAAAAAAATTATTTCTTTAAAATCTTCAATAACTAACCAGCAAAGTTTTTTTACTAAACCACTGCAACAACATAAAGCAGCAACGATCGCGTCATATAAAATATCGCATTTTCTAGCTAAGAATAAAAAACCATTTACAGATAGAGAATTAGTGAAAGAAGCCATGTTAGAAGCTGCTGATTCACTTTTTGAAGAATTTAAAAATAAAAAGGAAATAGTTTCAGCTATAAACACGTTGCAATTATCAGCACGAACCGTTAGTAGAAGAACTGAAGTAATTGCGGAGAATTTGGAGGCAGAATTAACAAATGATATGGAAAATTGTATTTTCTTTTCGCTACAGATGGATGAATCGGCAGACGTGACAAATATATCACAATTAGCAATTTGCGTGAAGATGGTATTTTCTGATTTTACAACAAAAGAAGAATTCCTTAAAGTTCTGCCATTAAAGGGAAGCACCAGAGGAGAAGATATCTTTTCTACTTTTAAAAAGTATATAACAGATGTAAAATTACCTGTACAAAAGTTATCGTCAATTACAACAGACGGGGCACCAGCGACGACTGGTAAGAAAAAAGGATTGATTGCCTTATGTAGACAGGATTCCTTATTCCCGAAATTTATTTCTTATCATTGCCTCATACATAAGGAAATGTTATGCGCAAAAACAATCGGTTTTCAACACGTATTTACGATAGTAACAAAAATTATTAATTCCATAAGATCGGGAGCTATGCAACACAGATTGTTTAAATTACTTTTAGAAGATGAGGACGTTCAGTTCACAGATCTTCTTTTACATACTGAAGTGCGGTGGCTGAGCAGAGGTAAAATACTTGAGCGGTTTATCATGCTTTTGCCACAAATAAAGGAATTTATTGCATCAAGAGGCGAATTTTACGAGCAATTAGAAAATAAGGATTGGCTAATCGACCTCGGATTTCTGACAGATATAACGGCAAAGTTGAATGAATTAAATTTAAAAATACAAGGGAAAAATCAGCATATCGCTGACATGATTAGTGCAGTAAATGCATTCAAATGCAAGTTAGTGTTGTTGAAATCCCATCTATTGAAAAAATCATTATCACATTTCCCAAATATAAAATATACTGTTGAGAGTTTAAATTTGAATAATGAAAATTTTACTGCTACATCATATTTAGAAATTATAGATAAGCTAATAGAAGAGTTTTCTTCTAGATTTGAAGATTTTGCAGCATTAGAAACCGTTCTAAGATTTTTCATAAATCCATTCAATGTTACTGAAGATGATGTCCTTGAAATAGTTTCAGTGTATTTCGAGCTTCATAATATCGAAGACCTAGAATTAGAAATAATAAACTTGCAAAGTGATATTATTTTAAAAGCGCATAGTAATGATAAAATGTTTTGGAACTTAGTCGATGAAAATAAGTATCCTATTTTAAGGAAATGTGCGCTAAAAATTTATTCATTTTGTGCAACAACATACAATTGCAAGTCTTTGTTCTCAAATATGAAATATTTGAAATCAAAATACCGAACAAAGCTTAATGACTCACATTTAGATAATTGTTTAAAGACCGGGAACTCTAAATATATCCCCAATTATAAGAAATTAGCTGAAAATATGGACACCCAAGTTTCACACTGAATTATATGTATTATTATGTATGACACCAACAAAATAAAGTTATAAAAAATCTGTTTTTTTTAATGCCTATTTATACCTGTTGATTATCTGTAAAAATGCGCCCTCGGTGATTTTCAAATTTAGTATTGCGCCCTTAAGGACAAACAGGTTGCCGACTCCTGATCTAATGAATAATCTGATGTGATAATAACGTATTTGTATCAGATCTATATTGCTGTTGAAACAAAGGATGCCGCTTTCCATGTGCGCATTGAATTAATGCCTTCTGTGAAAGATGATTTACACTCACGTTTGTGAAAATTGCAACACCATGAAGGACTTACGCGAGTGAGCTGAAATTTTCAGGAAATGCAAAGTAGCGCATGATATGCAAATGATTAGAATTGCAAATCCGTAGCGCATGCGTATGCTGAGCAGCGCCCTCTGAACGGCTGATGGATCCGAATAAATAGACGGCTGTAGCGAGGCGTGTATGGTTATCGGTGGTTATCTGCTAGTGGTAAACGTTAACTCAATCTGTACTTATGCCTCGTCGACGAAAGAGAGCGAGATTTGAACAACTTACAGAGTTTGAACGACGGAGAATCATCGGCCTTCGTGAAGCTGGATTGTCGTATCGTGCAGTAGCCTCTCGTGTGCAGCGTAACAGCAGCACAGTGATGCGCGTTTGGAAGCAGTGGACGGACGAGTGTCGGACAACTCGGAAATCCGGGAGTGGACCCCGAAATGTGACGTCAGCTCGCGATGATAGACACCTGGTCCGCATGGCGCGGACGGACCGTACAGCTTCCTCTAGACAATTGGCAGCACTGTGGTCAATAGCTACAGGTGTTTCATTGTGTGCTTCATCAATTCGTAGACGTCTGCTGCAGTGTGGACTGCGCGCACGGACTCCTTTATACAGGATCCCCCTAACGCACGACCATCGCCGCCTGCGGCTACAATGGGCCAATCAGCATAGAGACTGGCGTGCTGATTGGCAGCATGTCGTGTTTTCTGACGAATCCCGCTTTAATTTGTGGTACCATGATGGCCGCATTCGTGTCAGACGCTATGCCGGTGAACGCCACCTTCCGGAGTGCATTATCGAACGCCACAGTGGACGAACACCCGGAGTTATGGTCTGGGGCGCCATAGCATATCATAGACGATCTCAATTGCTACGAATTGTGGGCAATCTGAACAGCAACCGGTATATCCGTGAAGTTCTACAGCCCGAAGCTGTTCCCTTCCTTCAAAGCTTGCCAGGCGCTGTATTTCAACAGGACAATGCCCGCCCTCATACTGCTCGGATTGTTAAATCCTTCTTTGCAGCGCAGCAGGTACAGCTTCTTCCTTGGCCTGCGTGTTCCCCGGATATGTCGCCAATTGAACATGTGTGGGATGTCATTGGTCGGCGTCTTGCTCGTGATCCTCGTCCTGTTGCGTCTGCAGACGAACTTTGGGTACGCGTACAAACGATATGGAATGCTCTTCCTCAGTCAGACATTCAAACTTTGTTTGACTCCATGCCACGTCGTGTAGCAGCACTTATTGCGGCGCGTGGTGGCCACACAAAATACTGATTCTGATCTCTTGTTCTTGTTTGTTTGCTTTGAACATTTAATCATTTATTTGTACCACTACCACTCAACTGTGTATTAAATTGCATTCAATTATGACGATTCCTTCTTGGTGTTGCAATTTTCACAAACGTGAGTGTAGATGTTTAGTAATCGTCAGAAATATTTTAATTCTACTCTTCGACGCAGCAGAAAATTAAGCTTTTAATTGAAGAAGCAAAATTTATCAATGGATATAGCAATATATAGATTTCTTAAAGCTCAGGATGGTGGTTAACGTTCAATGCAAACTACTTCTTTAGCATTGAAAGTGTCTAGAAATAATGCCAGCAAACTAATAGTTTGTGTTTCGGAAAAAATGGTGCTTTTTCATAGAAGATGTAATGTTGTTGTTATGTTATTAAACAATGTTTTTGCCCAGCAGATAATGGATTAGAAGATGTTGAGTTAGCTACATTCTGCGATGTTGTTCTAAAAAGACTTGAAATATATCAATTGTGATCTACAAGATGAAATTTGAGAGTTCTAAACTGAAAAAAGAATTGTGCTGAACAAACAAAAAGTAGACACTGAAAACGAAGAACGAAGTAGATGAACCAGGTGTGAAGGACTTTTTCTCAAGTAAATACTAGATCTGCAACATGTCAAAAGTAATTTCATGGCAGACGATATTGTTTGTAATGCTTTCGCTATCACTAACAAGGTGAGGAGAAATACGAAGAGCAGGTAGATAAGACAGAAGTAGACTTTTTTTTTTTTTAGTTTGAGTAAGTTAATACAAACATAACTTTCAGCACTTGTAGTATGTAAACTGTGCTGAAATCGAATTAAAATGCATTCTCGATGGTAATTTTTGCTAGTTCTTTCATTATTTTTAAATAGGGGTTTGTATCTATATCGTTTTCAGAATTTCGTTATCTAAATTTCATTTTGAAGTTTTAGTTAAATAGAATGAGACGTTAATTACCTATCTTTTTGCTTGTAAATTTCCCTCTCACCGAATACATCGTGCCGAATTAATATTCTCTTTGAATCTGAATGCTGGAAAATATAGATTAAGTAGCATTTTATAAAAATAATAACTTTGAATAATTATTTATTTCAGTACCGAAGGGTCAAGGTTTGAGTCCCGGAGAAGGCATAGATGTAATTTTTCCGTCTCTTCAGAGGAGGCAACGGTGGCCCACCTAGTTAGTGCCTCCAAAATAAAGTGGTATCATGCTTTTAGTAGTGGCCTATAAACGGTTAGAGCCCGCCATTGGAGGGAAAAAAATGTACTTTGAGTCTAGCTTAGATTTTGTATATTTTGGGCTAAGAAACATAGGCTTCTCAAGGAAAGACTAGTAATTTTCCCTTCTCTTCTATCCGCAAAGTTCTGTCTTTGCACTTTTCAGTACAGAGAGCAGTAAACATTTCTCTAAGTGGAACGACCTGATCGGCGTTCATACTTTTATAATGTTGCTCGGTACACCGTTATTTCGTATACACGCTTTTGGGGAAAAGAGAGAGAGAGAGGCACCGTATAGAACGTGCCTGCTTTTATTGAAATTAAATATGTGTAAAGCTCAGACACGGGTAATGAAAGGATTAAACGTTCAAGACCATATAACCCAACAGTTGATCCTATAACCTATCACTTGCACACTGAACGCTCAAATCAGTAAATTGTGAAAACCTTCCTGGCGGCATAGGATGCTGGTAAATATTGAGGTAAGGAGTGATAAAAATGCCTAATCTTACCCTGTTATACATTCTTCCAAGCTTTCCTGAATTATTGCTCAAGATTTTTTTTCATTTTGGGGTGCCCGAATCTGGCGATCTACATTTTCCCATACCTGTTCGATTGGTAAATGGTCTGGTGATCTTGCTCTGACATCTGTCAGACCCCGTACGGCTTTCAGATGACATCATTTTCTTGGCGTAATGACGCTTAGGCGGGATTCTTACGTTTTTGTTTTCGATGAATGACGGACATGAGTGACACCGGCAGCGTGAAAATTATCGTTATTTTTTTGAAACGAAAACATTTAGCTGCAGCACTCTACAGATGGCTTTCTGTTTCATGGAAGAATAAAATTATAAAATCTTTCATAGATGCTGTTAATATCAGAAGCAATCTTAAGCGTTTATATTATATAAATAGTTGAGTTTATGAATTTTGTGCAAAACCAAAACACGACAATCTCGATTCAACTGTAAAGTCACTGTGTGCTAGTAAGTACATTATTATTATTTTTGCAACATTGCAGAAAAAATTTCCTTTGAAATGTTATGTTATTTTCATGCTAATGTCCAAGTCATTTCTAACATTCGTTTTTTTAAATAAAAGAAAAACGTGCATTCAGTATTGTAGTTTAATTTAATACACATGCTTAAGAATAAAAACTTCCTTCTCTGACAAACACTATTTTTATGCAAAGATACGAGAGATGTTACACATTAAAAATGGCCAATATTCATAAAGTAATATTATTCAATTTAAAATACGTATTTCTATTTCTATGTTCCAGGTTTACGTTAGTTTAACTTCAAAAATAAATTTTACTTTTTCAGGCCGATTATAAAAATTGTAAATTTACTGCGTACTGTGTTAGCTCCGAACGTCAGTTTTGCTATTTCGAAAAACTGACTTGTCTCACGCTTTCCGAGACTGCATCTCAAGCGAATGGATATATAATGAATATGAAATAAGGAATTAGTAATCACAAAACCTTTAATGTGAAGGGTTTTGAAATAAGAATACATTTATTAAAATTCTCCACACTTAATATTAATGCACATTTAACACAAGAAATTAACACAAGAAGAAATAATACTTTTTCTCTCGAGGAAAAAAACACACATTTTTTTGTATTAAATTCACCACACTACACTGTTGTAAGAAATATAATCTCATAGCAGCAAAAATACAACTATGGTAATAAACTTTTCGATTCTGCTACAAAAATGTGAACAAACGGTATGGAGGTGTACACTTGTACACTCTGAAAAAAAAAAAAAGAGTACATTTCTTATATTTCCCGTTCTACTGGGCCGATTGACAAAATTCAAATTGCGTTTTTCATGTCTCCAAAGCGCGACTAGGATATGTATTTGATTGATATATAGCATTGTTCTAATATAAGTATTTTGGCACATAATCAGACTTTTTATGAAATGACATGCCAATTTTCTTTCATATTTCGATTCTACGACTGAACGTATGCCAAACTACCAAATTTTATAAAAATCACACGAATAACACGGTTCTGGGATAACATGTCTAACAACAAAAGAATAATCCAACCACCAAGGATTCTTCATATAAATAATTGAATGACGAGGTTAAACCACCAAGAAATTTAAGAAATGGATTTCATTATGCTACGCGTCTATCTACTGCCCTTCGTTTTAATTTTAGAAAAATGTATAAGGCCTAAATAATAGCTGAAAATCTCAAAACGTTTAAAAAATTACAAAATGCTTGCACTTATATACATTATACGCAAGTAGTATTATACGCAAAAAGTATTATTATATATACATATATGCATATAAACAAATCACATTTGCTCACTTTTTGTGTAAAATGTATTACATTCTGTACTTTTCTGAGTTTTACTTATTGCTTTTTGTTTATATACTCTGCTGATGGAAAATACATAATACTCTTAGTATTAAATTCAAGCATATATATTGCTTTTAATACTGACTAATCGATCACCTTTTTCCATTATTAATGAAGGCTTAATACTATATACAATTTCTCTCCGATTTTTATAGCAAAATTGAGTATGTATATTTTGCTTTGTCACTTTAAAGCCAGTGAAAAATAACTTTCACTATTCTTTTCCTTCTTCAAATTTCCAATTTATATCACTGTGGTTATTGAGATTTAGGAATACTTACTTTTTTCTCTTCTTTCTCCTTTTTATTTTCAGCAGACCAATAATCATAACCCTCAATATATGGTCCAACCCAAGAGTGCTGTCTTTTTATAAGGTTTCTCATGTCTTCATCAGTAATCGTGTCATCTCCGGGTTTCCAATCAGATTTCAAACTGCTGACGTACTGAGAAGAAATATTCTGCGGTGAAGGAAGCTCATCTTTCATTCGATCTGGTAAAAGAGAATCACATAGTAATAAATTTATGACTTTCTCCTAATTTAATGTGTGCATTTGCTATTCCATGATAAAATATGTGATAGTCGTATTCTTCCGAAAATTATGCTTAAAACACTATTTGTAATATGGAATATAAAGCATTGTGCATATTTTGTTTTCGCACGCTTAAAACGTTAGACATTTTGAGCAGTGCCTTAATAATTTAGCTCCTTAACAGCGGTAAAATGCGAATTTGAGTCCTTTTCTGAATGGTAGGAGGCGATTTCTGTGACTAAAATATCAAATGTTTTTTCCAGGCCTCAAAATGTGTTTTGAAATCGGTTTTCTGAAATTTGTTCAAAACCTGTAGCAAGTTTCCTTTAATTGCATCAACAGACGAAAAATGGTGACCTATAAGCAACAGTTTTAATTTTGGAAATAAGAAAAAAATCTCAGGATGCGATGTGAGATGAATGTGGAGCTTGCGCCGTTTCATTCATCGCATTTTTGGTCGAAATTTCACGAACATCAGGTGTACTGCCAGCAAGTGCATTTTCTCCAGGGAACATCAATGCGATATGTTGCCCCGATTCATTTTCTAAAAACTGTTTCAAGCAAACGCCGTAAAACTCTCAAGTACTATTCTTGTTTAACAGTTTGGCCAGATAGTATAAATTTACGGTACACAGTGCCATGCCAGTTGAAAGAAGCAGTCAACATTACCACGATTTTTCCACTCTTTCGGGAAAGCTGGAGAAATGACGCTCTGGATGTCCAAATCAAAATTGTTTGATAGGATACAGGTGATACACAGAGTTGTTTAACAATATCGTAAACTCTTAAGCTCCGGTTGCTGAGAACCAAGTTTCTGAGTTTTATCAATGTGTTGTTTATTTTTTAAAGCTCATGGTCTGCCAGAGCGTGGTTCTTTTTCGCTACATTGAAGTTTTCATTAAATATCTTATACGAGTAAAAAAATTCTAGATTTTAATAAAGTTATTGTCCTTAAAAACTCTTTACAGCATTTCGATGTTTCTGTAGTAGGAATTCTGTTGCGAAAACAAAATTTAATGCGTGTTCTTTGCTCCATTGGTTTTGTTTCTTTAGACAAAGTACTAAAAAGATATCTGCGTCATTAATACATTGAGGGTATGCAGAAACGGGTTTCGAAAACTTTCGGCGGAAAATGTGTGTTAGGTATAATTCAGATGAATACGAGTAAAGTACGTTTGATTTAAACAAGCCTAAATACAGTCGTAATTAAAAGAAAAAAAAACTAAACAAATGTTAATCGAAAGGACTTTAATTGCTACTTAATAAGCCGTGATGCAATTATTTTTTTTAAAACTTCGGTGATTTTGGCTTGGAACAATAACTACAGCAACTTCTTAAAAGTTTCGCGGTAACAAGCTCAGGGATTTTCATTGAGTCACATTAACGTGTCCTCCGCGTCCTTCATTTGAACCAATCTTCACTGCAATATCAGACAATTCCTGCGCCTTTTTTTCAGCAATTTTGTAACTTCTTATAAATTAAAGAGGCTTCATCTTCTTGTTCAGTATCGCTGTTTTCAGCATCTTCTAGTTATAAGATAATTTGTTACTTAATTTGTTATTTCTCTATTAACATTTTGACTTCTCCTTTGAAGTAAAAAGGAAATATTGCAGTTGCGAAAAATTTCGGGTATAATATTTCCACGAAAATATCTATTTTGACCGCTATCGAATGCAATTTAACGATGTTTTTGAGTGACATTCGCAGAATAAAGAACTCTTTTCCCCCCCAAAAAAATTATGAAACTGATTTAAAATGGATTCCGAAGAGATTTTTTTCGTGGCGTCTATACGTACGTATGTATGTACACAGTCCAGTCACATTAATGTGACCATCTGTCAAAAGCCAGAATAACCACCTTTCGCAGAGCGGACTGCTGCGAGACGTGCAGGAAGAGAGTCACATAGGTCCCTGAAGGTGTTCTCTGGGATGTTGAGCCATGCCGACTCTAATGCCGTGGCCAGCTGCGCTAGATTACGCGGTTGAGGATCCATGGCGCGAACAACTCGATCGAGATGGTCCCACAGATGCTCGATTGGGTTTAAGTCAGGTGAGTTTGCTGGCCAGGGGAGGACGGTAAACTCATCCTGGTGCTCTTCGAACCACGCACGTACACTGGCAGCTGTATGGCACCTCGCATTGTCCTGCTGGAAGATGCCATCATCCTGAGGAAAAACAATGCGCATGTAGGGGTGAACATGGTCCGCAAGGACAGATGCGTACTTGTATTGATCCATTGTGCCTTCCACAATGATCAGTGAACCTAGAGAATGCCAGGAAAACATTCCCCAGACCATAATGCTCCCGCCTCCAGCTTGGACCGTTCCGGCAATGGTTGCAGGGTGGTTCCTTTCAGAGGTTTCACGCCTTATACGCCAACGTCCATCTGTCCGATGGAGCATAAAACGCGATTCATCCGAAAACGCAACCTGTCGCCACTCAGTGGACGTCCAGCTGCTGTACTGGCGTGCAAATTCTAGCCTTCGCCGTCGATGAACAGCAGTCAGCATAGGTGCACGAACCAGGCGTCTGCTTCGGAGGCCCAGACGCAGCAATGTTCGCTGAATAGTACTTTGGGAGACACTTTTGGTAGCCCCTTGGTTCATTTTGGTGGTCAGTTGCTCAACGGTAGCCCGTCTATCTGCCCGAACGCATCTTCGCAACCGTCGTTCGCCTCTGTCATCTATGGCCCGTGGGGCACCACATTTGCCACGTCGCTGATTTTGGACAGTCCCATTTTGCCATGCACGGTACACTTTTACCACGGCGGCACGCGAACAGTTCACAAACTCAGCCGTTTCGGAAATGCTTCCACCCTTGGCCCGAAAGCCAATGATCATGCCCTTTTGGAAGTCGGATAAGCGAGTAGCCTCAGAACGCTGAAATTTTGTACATAGGAATGCTACAACATGTAGATGTGCACCTCCTATTTTGGTTGCAATCGGCCGCACCAAAAGTACATAAATTTATGCATGTATATATATATATATATATATATATATATACCCTGTTACTCGGCTCAGTGAGGAGCTCAGTGTTTTATTCTTATATGTTGGTGAATTGTGAATTTTTTGCTTTAAAAATGATTGAATTATGTTGTTCTTATCTTCCGGTTAAAGTTTGTATGCCTTTAGTAAATCTGCATGCAAGATTTGTAGAATTATCAACAATTTAAAAGTTATTTAAGTGCGGCTAAGCCTAATCATTTTCCTCAAAGCGGACATACTTGTTTACATTTGAAACTTAGGAGAATATTGGATTCGTTGCCAATCTAGAGAAACTAAGTTTCGCAATAACAAAGATAATGCCTTCTTTTAATATTGCAAATTAAACCATACTTAATCCATTCTGGAATTTATTCGAGAAAGTAAGCGTTTAAGATTTGCTTCGTAAGTTTTGATATAGATATTTTGAGTTTTTATGTATTTTTGTCTTGTAGCGAAGTGAGAACTGAATTAACTGAATGAGAAATACTGAATCGTTTGTGAAAAACTGCTTCTTTCTTTCTTTCTTTTTTTTTTTTTTTGGTTTGTTTAATTTCTTTTACACATCATTTTAAGTTTATTATAGTCTTTGAATATAACATGTGGAAACGATTAGGTAATTCTCCAGATGATATACATAATTTTTGTGCGTTCTGATGAGTTATAAAATGAATGAGATGTAACGCTGTTAAGTGAAGCTAGCGCCAGGGTGTCGCTATGGTAAACAAACATAATGAATTTTAAAGAGTGCATTTATTCTATTGTGGTTTATGCGCTATCGATGAAGTAGATTTAATTCAATCCAATAAGTTTAGATGAAATGCAAAATACGTATAATTTAATATGATTTTAAAACTGTTTTAAACTGGCAGTTTACGAGACAAAATTAAAATTTGATGGTTTGTATTGCTCCTGCTCGCCAATCTGTCTTATTTGTAATATTATTTTATATGTCTGTATTATTGTTTTGAATGTATGTGTTGTGTTTTTGTATGATTCTTATTTTTTTTATATAAAGCTTGGTATGTTTAAGAGGACCTATATTGGTCATAAGGTCTCCACTGACAAGGCGGACAGGGTAGTCCTCTAATCAAATCGAATCGAATTTTCACATTTTTGGAAACGGGCCCAATAAATTTATCCCAATTATTTCATTTGGAAAAGTGGCTCTTATAATATTTAGATACCCGGCCAGGCTGTAATTAACATCGTTAACTGGCATGTACAGCAGAACCTGACATAATCCGTTGCCACTCCTTGAAGTTGCGGGAAAAAAAACCGCCTTGCGCACTCTTTGCACCATTTTCCGAATTCCTAAATGACGTGTAATTCCTCTAAAATACTAAGTCACAACTCGGCTGGAATAACTGGCATTATTTCTCTATTCTTGTTTGTTGTTTTAGTATAAAATAATAGTATACTCTATTTTTTATCTATTTTTCTCGCTGCTCTATTTTTTATGGCCACTATATCCGGATGTTCGAAATTATCCGGGTCTTGCAAGTATGCATAAATATGGCAACACTATGGATCAGTTTTTGATTCAGCAATAATTGTTTCCCGGGAATCTAATACTTTTGGTGTTAATACGGCAGATTTTATTTCTTTTCCCTCTTTGTCTAACTTTATTCGGGATAAAGCGTCTGCTACACACACCGGGAAAGGAGAATAGTGTTTAATTATCAAGTCAAACTCTTGCAGCCCACCAGCGGCCGAGCGGTAAAGACGCTGAACACTGGTAGTTCGGTCCGAGGTTCGAATCCCGCGAACGGGCTGGCTGCATGGGCGTTTTCGTGGTTTTCCCCATGTTTAACGTGTATACGAGCCAGTTTCCCTTAGAAAGTCCTCCACGAAGGCATCCCTCCCTTTAGCAGATAGCCCTCGCGTGCTTTGCCATAATTGAATAACCTAACCTAACCTAACCCAAACTCTTGCAATTTTAATGCCCATCTTATCAATCGTGGCGATAAATTTTTGTATAGTCGTCGCACGGCGACGTGATCTGAATATACGACTATCGGTGCCTTACCGAAATAGGCTCCAAACTTCTGCACCACTAAAAGTTCGACCAAAGTTTCTTTTTCAATTGCCATGTAGTTACGCTGTGTTTAATATAAAGGTTTTGAAAAATACGCCACGGGCTGCTGATTCTGTGCCAAAACCGCACTTATAGCGAAATCCGAAGCATCAGCCGAAATTTCGAAATGTTCGTCCCACTCCGGGAATTTTAAAACCGGCGTTTGAATTAACGCAGTTTTTAGTCTCTAAAACGCGGTGTTAGCCTCAGCTGTCCACGAAAATCTGGCTTTCTTTCTTTTCAATTGTAACAGCGGTTCGGCTATCTATGTAAGGTCTTTTATAAATGTTCTATAATAACAACACATGTTTAAGAAAGAAGAAAGTTTTTCTCGCCGTATTGAGTGGTGGATAATTCTTTATTGCCATTACTTTCGAGTCCTCAGTTTCAATTCCCGTTTTGAAATCTTGTAGCCTATCTGAGTTCTTCTGCCACGAATTTACACTCACTAGCATTTATATTTAGGCCTGCATCTCTTAATAATGTAAAAACTTAAATGTGTGCCTCAATATTTCAGCTTGAGACAATGTCTTTGAGATAAATAAACGTGGATTTACCGGAGACAGGTCTTAAAATGATATCCATACTTCGCTGGAAAGTCACCCGGCCTCCACATAAGCCGAGAGGCATTCTGAGAAAAGAAGTGCCTGATTTCGTGATTAATTCTGTTTTTGGTACATCCTCCGGTTTCATCGGTATCTGAAAATACCCTGAGGTGAGATCTATCGTGATCATCTACTTAGTTGACCTAATGTTTCGTATAACCTTCTCAATAATAGGAGGAGGTAAACGGGGTACTTAGTTAAACTGCAATGTACAGCTAGCTTGCACATTACAGTTTACAGTCTGTAATGTATAACTTATTTTCTGTACTGTATGGCTAGCCTCCAGCCCTTAAAATTTGAGGGAGGCAGATAATTTTCCTTTCTACAAAACACTACTAAGCTAGCATAAGGGCTACTTATCGGTTTAATAATTTTAATTTTGAGCATGTGCTGAATGTGCTCTTCAATGATCTTTTCCTTTACGTTGTCATATCATTATGGCCTGACCTTCACGGGCTCCTCCCTTTTTAATTTAAATTCATGATGCTCTATCTTAGTCAGGCCAGGCGTTTCAGAATACAATCATCAAAATGTCTTACCAACTCTTGTAATTTGCCCCTACCTTCGGTTTTCATATGTTCCAAGTTCAACTTTGGCGGTTCCCCAGCTTTCACTTCTATGGGATTCATATGGAGTTGTAACGTTTCATTCTGAAAATTAATTTGGGCTCCTGCTGTCTTCAAAAAGTCACTTTAGTATTCTGGATTTTAAATAATCTATAATTTTTAAAATTGCTTCGAAAAAATTGTTCCGACAGGAAGTTTGCTTTCGCCCCTATATCCACTAAGGTCTGTGTCGGCACCTTATTTAATCGAATGTGAATAACAGGTAGAGACAATTTTTTTATTATTACCTTGTTTAACTGAAATTTTGGGGGATTTTTATCCGAGTGGGGTGACTGTACCCTCCTTTCATCCATTCGTCCTAGTTTAACTCCTTGTTAACTGCCCCCTTTTTAGAATATTGCGGCCTATTTTGGCGATCGCCTTTCCCGCTATTGTATTTCTTTGCTTGCTCTGCATACAGCCTAGAAAATTGTGCGTTTGGCCTCTGGTCAAAATTTCTCGTATGAGTACTTTCTGCTATCCTCCTGGTTTCGAATTTCACCGGCAACTCAAACAATTGTTCTAAAATGCTGGGGTTTCTCGCTTCAGTATAAGCCTGGACTAGCGGCAGTAGTCGAGGGACGATAATTTTAATTAACTGTCATTCGGCCTCAAGCTTTGTTCTATCTTTGACCACAGGAAATGCATTTACCAGAGCAGTTTTAAAATTTTCAAACGTATATGTGGGGTTGTCTATCTCCCCCAGACGAAATTTCCCTATATCTTTCAACCAACTTAAAGCATGTCCTTGTAGGGCGGTCGTTGCTATTCTTAATCTTCTGGACTTCGGAAACGGGATAAAGCAAAAAATGACTATCTAAATTTTCTGGGAAGCTAGTGACCGACGTTCTTCCTCGAATGCTACTGCGGGTTTCATGGAGAGCCTCATTATTTCAACGAGGTAGCCAAATCCTTCCATTAAGGTTCCAAGAGCCGGTGGGGTTTGCGATGTTGATGGGGCTAGCTTAACTGCAGCTTTGTTGTCGCCCATGGGTTCGGAAAAAATTGGTCCCTACTTGTAAGATCGGTCTCTACTATACCACATACACTAAGAAAGATCCTTCAATTGTTTTACAGAGCGTAATTTGCGCAACATGGAGCACTTCAGAGTGTCATAATAAAATCATTATGAGATCATAAATATTCGCTGCATTAATTTCTTTAGCTTCACAGTTGAAGATACCTCACAACTAAAGTTTCACAAAAGCAGGAGTTCTTATAAATACGAGTGGTATAGAGGACAGTTCTGTATGGCTCAGGCTCTAAAAAGAGGCAATTTAAATGGCTGAAATTGAAGTAGGGAGAGAGAGAGAAGGAAAATTGTCTGTCTTTTCTCTTCTTCACTGTACTTTATCGTTATTCGCATCAGTCAGGTTACTGCGCTTCCAAATTCTATGCTAAATTCGAAGTTTGTTGTTTAGTATGGTTTGTGTAAAGGACTTAGAGCAATGGTCGGCAAACCGCGGCTAGCGAGCCACATCCGACTCTGCCACGAACAAATTTCGAGTATCTGAGAGCGGGAAGTGTGTTTGTCAGCCAGACGTAGCGCAAGCGAGGGCGGGGTGTATGACGGGCAGGAGACTCACGCGATACGTTGAGACAGCCGCTCAACCAGGTTCTTTTGGCAGGTATCTGGTTAGTTTCGGCATTCATTTACAGGTATGTTTGGCATTAATTTAATAAGTTGTAATAACATTGTGCTGCTACTTTTATTGTTATGAAACGAAACATATTTTTAAGTGCCACCTACGAGTATTTGACATGACTGCAAAGAAGAAGCAAAGAAAAACGGAAGACGAAAACCCGAAATTTATAGATGAATGAACAGAAACGTTTGCATTTATAAAAAACTCAAATGACCCAGAGACACTTTACGACTCCTAAAAGCATGATTCTTGAAAGGAAATTTGTGTCTTAAAAGAAATCTTAATCATTATACCGCTGATCTTTTGCGCTTTTGACTAATGAGATCGCCGAGTACTTGCTAAGAATAAGAGAATAAGGCTTCACTGCCAAGCCGTCCGCCCCTTTTTTTTGCCGTATAACATTTTACCATTTTCGGAGAATGTTACTGATGCATTCAATGATAACCACATTATTTGGAACCATTTGAAAATATTTTTGCCCCGCTCATCATTGCTAATGATTGCCTTTGTTTATTTGAAGTCTCTGACTGAATAAATATTCTTTTTCTACTAAACTGTAGGTAGCATTCAAAAGTCGGTTAGAAAATATGTATCACTCAGAAATAAACATATCCTTGGTGTAATATTTAAGAGTTTTTGAGGATGTTCAGTCATCCTGCGTTTAAGAATAGCAGTAAACATTTCAAGAAAGTCAACAATGTGGCGTATATTTATTCAAATATCATATCATTCAGTAGTCCTATAAAATGTTTACTATTACATATTGAATGACAAAAAAGCGTATTCGGATGCTTTTGTTCATGCAAAACTCGGTAAATGCCAGGAAAAAGTCAGTATCAGACTCAAATTTGCTACGAAACTGCAGTTTGCGTGATCGCGGATAACGACCGGTTGATGAATGTTGAACAGAAAGTGAAATATGATGTTATTTGAAGAAGCGAAGAGTTTAGTGGAGGCACAAAGACGTTACTGTGCACATGTTAATACCAGATTAGCTTCCTGCGGATGTTGCGTATTTCAAATCTTTTATCCTGTAATTGTGTCATGCAATTTCAGAAAACGTGTACCAGAAGTTCGGGACAAATGCAAAGTTTGCTTACAACAGGTTGTGAAATAAATTGGTGAATGAATTGAACATATTCTGCAATAAATCAGTTTCCATGCTTGAACAGTTAACTATGTATTAATTTTGTAATATTTCGATAGTAAATAAATCTGTAATAAACAAAACAAAGAGAATGGCATTTCCTGCTCCACCCTGTATGACTGTCGAAAGCGTGTTTATTAATTCTGTTTGATAATGCAAATTTAATCCATTTGAAATCCAACATAGAATCCTCGACAATTATAAAACTATAAACGAAGCATTGAAATCAATGAGAAGGTCAGAGCGATTGCCACAGTCTACTTGAAGTTAATAATACCTGAGTTCAGCGATAACTGAATAGCAAAACCAATAAATGTGCTGAGCAAAATTCTTTTTGGGGTTACAGGTATTGTGTTGAAACATGATGTCGACTCGCTGGTCCTCTAAAATTAAAATTTTAACGTATTCAAATGATTTTTTTAAGCATTGAAACAGCTTTCTATGAAAATGATTTAAATACGTGAGGTAACTTCTAATTTCATTTAAAAGTAATAGTAATTTTATAACCCCTAAACCGAAATCATCTACTTAATCTTGTAATTATGTTCGTTACTTTTTTCTACTTATACGAAGCACTAAAATAAATGCAAACTCAAAAACACAAACGAAAATTAAAATAATGTATTTATTTGCTTATTGTCCAGTTTCGTTTTTAGCAATTTCATTTCTTGAAATTCGATAGGGGGAAACCTATACAGGGTGAATCTAAACAAGAGGGCAAAATTTTGGGGGTTTTAGATGGCAGATGTACTAACAATATTCGTCATAGATGTATGGTCCGACCATATTTGTTTCAACGCGGCATTCATAAATTAGGCTTTCCATATGGCCCTCAGTTGAAAGTTCAAACAGGAGGGATCTGGTGACCTTGGAGGCCAAACTATGGGACCAACTCGCGAATTTCATCACCAGCACCTCATTTGCCCCATAATGGTTATACCACGCGTGTATAACCTTATTTATTTTGCCGCTAATGTGTGAATTACATGAGGAAGTGTATAAAATAAGGCTCTTGCCTGTATGATCTGCCTTGGTGTTGCACTGAGATGTGAGATTATGGTAAGATCAAATGTCAAATGTAAACAGATGAGTGGCATATAGTCTTAAGTTGAAATCTTCTTCAACCAATTCGCATTTAAAGTAGTGTGCGTAATGTACGGTGTTGTTAGTGAGTGCTTTAGTAAAAAACGTTATTAATTTCCTTCTGATATGATATTTTATATCCTCAATTTTGAGGTCTTTATGTAAATCTTCGCTACGAATAAACCAAAGTACACCTGCGATATTTCATAAGAAGTTGTTTTGAAATGTTTGTAGATTGAGAAAGTCAGTTTTGGAGGCAGTACACCAGGCCGGTGACGCGAATGTCAGAATAGACCGGAGAATACTTGTATAAATTCTCTTTTTCCTTGCTAGGTCTAATGATGATGATAGATTAATAATTGAATTGAGCTTTCGGGCAATCCCGGTTGCTTTTCTGATGGCCTTGAAAATATATGGGTTCCAAGTAAGAGTGAAATTAAAGCGAACCCCTAAATAGGTTACTTTGCTGACTTTTAGAACCATTTCGTTGAATAAGGTGAGCTCGACATCTATATTTTCCCCTCGGTGGCGTTCTAAAAGTAACAGCTGGAATTTGGAGGCATTTATCCTTCCGCCACTTCTGACACCAATGTTCTATTTTATGCATCCGCCTCTGTATGCATTTGATGCATTTCCCGGATTGAGAGAATATGAGAGGATGGCTGTATCATCAGCATAACATGCTGTGATACAGTTGCTATTATCATCAAATAACGGTAAATCCATTGTGTAAATAAGGTATAAGAGGGGATCTGAATTCGAACCCTCAGCAACACCGGCTTGGATTTGTTTGTGTGGAGAGTAGTAATTACCTCACCTGATACTAAATGATCTATTGGTGATGAATGAATAAATAAGGATAAGCATCTCTCTGGTGACATTGAGAAGGATCATTTTATATATAAGATCGTTATGCCAGAAGAGGGTAAAAGCTTTGGCCACGTCAATGATGCTTATGAATTGAAGCAATTATGAATTCCACTATTCTGACCAGCTGCATGGATGTGGAAAGCCCCTTTCCGTTGCGTGCGAGGACCGACCCTTTTTATACCAATGCCGCCTATCGGCTCGCCGTTTGCGTAACGACCATGCATTCTATGACGAATATTGCTCGTACAGCTGCCTTCTATCACCCCCTAAAGTTTTGCCTTCTTGTTTAGGTTCACCCTGTATAGTATACATATCATTTCTAAGCTCAAGGATTAAGTATTAACTTACCTTTTTAAAAATTGATATGAACAGGAACATTAACATTAGTGTATTCTATAGTTCAGCTATAGTTGTCATTTTTAATGTAGTTCTTTCTTTTTCTTACACAGTTTACCTTTCTATATGCCCATACATTGTATGTTATTATGAAACTTAAATTACAGTTAACATAAGTATGGTTCTTGCTTATATGTGCATTAGACGTTATTTAAAAAGGCTACTTTATGTCACTGGTGCAATAATTATTTTATGTGAATTGTACAGCATGTATAGTATTAATAATCAGCTCTCATCAACCAGCAGCTAATCAACTAGAACTCTTTCGCTTATTACTTGCTATTGTCCATCAAAATTAATTCCACTAACCGTACCCAAGGTACAGAAGTCAAAGTAAAAGGAAAGAACTTAGGCAAAAGGTTTCAAAATCAGATAATCTCATTAGCTGTTAAACTGCTGTTTTTATACTGGATTCCAAACTTCTTTATCTAGCTAAATGGTTGGCATATTCTTTTAAGATAAGCGCTTGTGCATACGAAATCAAATGGAATGGAAAAGAATTCAAACAAATCTATTAGCAACTTACCTGATACAGTCTTACCTAATACAGCCGATTCTACTGTTGACATCCTCCTTCGCCTAGATCGAGCAGATCTGAGTAACGTTGCTGATCTCATTTTGAAGAAGGAATCCAAATCTGAAGCTACCTCCATGATAGAAGCTTTCCTCTCTTCGGCATTTTGGGATTGAACGGGAGGTACTTCAGCTTCCTGCTTTGGACGTTGCTTGGTTAAGATATCATTTAACAGACTCGATATGAAGCCTTTTGTACCCATTAATCTCTCAGGTGTCTGCATTCGCGAAGAACTTTCTTCTTCTGTGTGGCTAGTTTTCGATGATTCTTCAATATCCGAGATCTGCCCTACGTTAACTGAATCACTGTTTCTAGATCTATGGTTATAATCTTCTGAAGTTAATTCGTTTTGAGTTTCACCATTGGATGCAGCTTCATTTCGGCTGCTCTCTTTTTTGAGCTCATTATCCATCTTACTGAGCTTGTTTCCCATTTTTATTCAGAAATTGCAAATCCCGAGAATTCTGAAAGCTGTAAGAAAGCGATTAATGTATATATTTGATATTAAGTGTCACATTTATATTAAATAAATGTAAATGGATAACTGAAATCTAAAAGTACAGGAGGTCTACAGATTAGTTGGGGAAAAAGAATTTTTTTATGTGAATGTAATTTACAGGAAAGTCTGCGTTTACCTTTATTACAAACACACTTGTATTAAACTGGTTAATTTCATTTACTATTTCGGGAATTATTAACGCACGAAATTGTCCAACTAATTTATAGACACTCTGTACTTAAAGGGAAATAAAGAACAGTACTTCACTAAATAACTATTTTTGATACATTATTGCTTTGGATATTACATGAATGTGGCTTAAAACTCTATAAATAAAGCGTCTATGAAAAATAACAAATTTACCATGGAAAAAATTTGAAGATTTTGAGTGAGCATTGAAAGCTTCGAATATCATGAGACTGTAGCTTGAATCTCAGAGCAAGCAAGAACTCCATTCAAGAGCAAGAGACTATGCCAGACGAAAATATATAAAGGCTAAATGGAAGCTTAAAGTTTCCATTCTGTTTAAATACATCATATATGTTCTTGTATGCATATATCTATAAATATTTAAGTTCTTTTTACTTCATCGTTGTATTATTAATTTATTATTGGGGCCGCAGTTTTTTATATGTGCGTTTATTTCTAAAATAGAGCTGTTGATTTGGTTGATCTGAGATGACAACGCTCAGAAAGTAAAAAAAGCTGAAGTGAAATGCGGCATAGCTCTTCATGCAACAGATACTTCCTTGATTATCTGGAAGTTCTTCTTATATGCGAAAAGAGAAATGAGTGTGTCGTGAATTCAGTCAAGTGATCTTGTTTACGGAGTATTAAGTGTTGTCAAGCTATTTAAATATATTCGCTACACTATTTACATTTGGGATGCAAAATGATTAAAGTATCTGAATGGTTTGCTCCGAATATCCGAACTACCCCTGCAAAAATTGTTATTTCTTGGAGTTGTACAAAAGACTCCAAATTTTTTGCTTAATTTCTTTCGGTTCTTCTGGCATGTTTATTCGCAAAGTTCATACGTACTGTTAAGAAACAAAAAGACAAATTCATGTAAGAACATTGGAAAATATCAAAATATTCAATTCAACTATTCTTTCTTTTGAAGCTGTTGTTGTGTAGCGAAATTAAGCTAATTTATATTCTAAATTATGCTACACAATGTGTATTTTATTTAATCTCTATGTTAATTTTGTTTACTTTTGGAGTTTTGTACTTTTGAGATAGTAAGTTCGTTAGTTTCGTTTTCGGAACGCGCTTGGCAGTAGACAATGGAAATGGGTGTGATTTTCAGGCTAAAATCTGGATGTAAAATATTTAATTTGAGTTTACATATTTATAACTGATACTGGAAGAAATAGAAAAATTTGCACTTTGATTTAAAAATACTTTTAAGTTGATAGCTATATTAGTTTATGAAATATGCT
>KK114195.1:470933-492180 GCA_000611955.2 Stegodyphus mimosarum | reverse complement strand
GGATTTTGTTTTAGGAAGATGAATTGCACTTCTTGCCATTTTTAAGCTGCTTTGGGGCGAATTAAGGCGAAGGTCACTTCGATGGAGTTCTAGGTTTACTCGTTGTTTACTTTCGGCAGGTGTTTTGATTGGTGAAGTTTCTGCCGACGCGGGGGAAAGGTGTTGAACTACCGCTTTGAAAAGGGAGAATTTTTATACTGTTTTCTGCGGGTCGTTTTTGTCAGGAATTGTCACCTTTTTGAGTAAGTTTTGGCTCCGTTGGTAAAGGTTTATAACAAAAAGCCGATGCACTCGATTTTTCGCACTGTTTTCCTCCGGTTTTGGCTGTGCAGAATCTACGTAGGACGAGGGACCCTTTCTTGCTATGTCAGGCCACTGCATGACTATGCTGTTTAAATTTATTTCGGGCTCTACTTGGCAAATATTTTAATGCCTTCTTATACTTACTACCTTCTCTAAATACGCAATTCCTTCGACTACAAATGGGGAAATAACAACAAAAAGAAAAAAAAGGGCAACTCTTCTTCTTCAAGCATGGGAACGTCACGCATGGGTCTTCGTTATGGCCTCCTTTCGGCCGGTCATCCGCTCCATCGTCACCTGAATCAAGAGCGGCCTTTCACCTGCCCTCAAAGGATCTGAGTATTTGCCATCCAAGTCACCTTCTCATTCTTCCATCAGATGATTTCATGTCCTTGATGTTCCTGTTCAAGTTTACGCCTGGATTAATGATGAGCACGATTTCCCGCTACCAGATTCAAGACTGTGGCTTTGGTTTGCCTCCTATTTCCACTTGAATCTTCTCTTCTGTTCTTGAGCTTCTGCTTCCGAAGTCTTGTATTGAAGACTACAGTTAAGTTTTTGTTTGTTTGTTTGTTGAATTAGGGAGTTAAGTGCAACAGTAAAATTTCAATAATGTTTCCATAGTAGAAAATGTATTAATGGTAAATTAAATATCTAGAAATTACAGCAATAGTATAGTAGGAAGTTTTCACAATTATTTAGTACGTAAAGTATCGCAATCTAGAAAGAAGCACTAATAGCCTCAGCTCTCGTCGACCTGTCGAGAACTGCTATCCCAATGAGAGTTGTCAATGTAACTGACAAAACGAGAGTTATTAAGAAAGGTGTACTGGCTCAGTATGTATTCCCGTAATCAGCGTTGAAAGAAACAGTAACTTCCAGAATCCGTGTCTTCAGAGAGCATTACATTGTAGTTATTGCAGAATACGCAATTAAACGATGAAGAGAGGAATGCTGCCGAATGTGACATTTAAGACCTTCGAGATGTGTTCTCCAGCTTGAAATAATTTTGCCTCGGTTGCTTACGTCAATTCAAGATTTTCTTGCAGTTCGAAATCCATCCGAAAACGCTGGAAAGTTTATTTGAACTAGCTGTCAAATTTCAGAGTAGACGAACTGCGGAAAAAAAGTGTGCAAGACTTTTACACAGTATTCAAAGTTTCACAATCAGACGAAACCTCAAGCTCTGCAGAATTCATATCGACAAGAGGGGAAAGTAGCAAAACCGGATAGAAGGAAAGCCGGTCAAACCAAAGCGTGGGGAAATAAAAAGCAGTTGGAAAACGGGGCGAAAGAAAGGATTTAAACTAATCACGGTGACTTGGAAGAAGGTGAAGTCACCGTGTGAGAAGGTAAATCCCTCAGAAATCAAGCGGAATACGGTAATCGTACAAACTTTGGCCTTGCCAGAAATCCAAATACTACTAAACGACGTTCCTACGACCGCCTTACTAGATACCGGGGCTCAATGCAGCTTCCTGTCGCAGAATTTTTTTAAAAAGCATTTTCGTCGCTACAGACTGTTTAAGACAACGAGACAACGCGTGACTGCTGCCCCAGGCAAACAGTATATCTGCTTGGGAAAAGTTGGGCTGCATGTTCAAATAAAAAATGAAACGCAAAAAATTAATTTTCTTGTAGCAAAAAATTTATTAACCGCAGTCCTACTGGGAGTTGATTTCTTACGTGGCTAGCGCAAAAATTAATTTTAAAGATTTTACCTTACAGGTCAAGATGGATAAAGTGGAAGTTGATCAAGACAGAATGCCAGTACTGGAGCTGAATCACCTCGAAGAAGGAGAAAAAAGAAAAAATTAAACAGTTGGTAAGAAAATATTCTCAATTATTTAATGAAAAGACTTGCTTCTGCCAGATTGTATCTCACGCTATCGACACTGGTAATGAACCCCCAGTTCGGTCTAAGCCGTACAGGTATGACCTTGTGAAGGAAGATATTATCGAGCAACACATTAAGAAAATGCTTGAGGATAAAATAATTACGCCACGTACCAGCCCCTATGCTAGTCCTGTAGTTTTATGTAGAAAGAAGAATGGACTACCATCCGCAGATCCGAACAACACATGGAGATTAGCTTTTGATTACCGAAAATTAAATAGCATAACGAAATACCCCACATATCACCTCCCGATAATAGATGAAATTATAAGAAAAATTCGGTCAAGTAAATATATGACAACCTTAGCCCTGACATCAGGCTATTTTCAAATTGCAGTGAAACCCGAGGATGTCGAAAAGACAGCGTTTATCACAAAGTCAGGCGTGTATGCCTTTTTGAGAATGCCGTTTGGCTTAACCGGAGCTCCGGCTACATTTCAAAAAGTTATGGATATTGTTTTAAGGCCAGTCTTGGGTTACAGTCATCTATCTCGATGATATTATTGTCACGAGCGAAACCTTAGAGGAACACGTTAAACATTTGGAGGAAGTGTTCACTTTATTACATGAAGCGGGTCTAAAAGTTAATTCTAAAAAGTGCAAGTTTGCCGCCAAAGAATTGAGGTACCTCGGCTATAAAATCTCAAAAAACGGTATAGAAACGGACAATTCGAAAATTTTAAGTTATCCACCGCCAAATACGGCTAAGAAGTTATCGACCTTCCTGGGGATGTGTTCCTATTATAGAGTATTCATTAAAGATTTCGCAAAGATAGTTGAACCTTTGTTGGTGCTTAGACGAAAAAAGACTAGGTTCACAGGGACAGCGGAGGCGAACACGGCGTTTGAAGAACTGAAACACGCCTTAATTAATGTCCCCGTTCTTAAATTCCCGGAAGGAAATCAAAATTTAGAGATTGCAGCAGACTCATCAGACTACGCAGGTGGCGCAGTTCTTTCCCAAAATGAGGAACCGTTTTGTTTTGTCTTACTTATATGATTATGAAACGTTTTCGTTATAGTATAAATGACTTTTTAATGATTGAAATAAAACGTGTTCATGTTAAGAAACACAATATCTGACAAATTAAACATTTTCTTTCATGCCGTTATCCACTTACTTATTCAATATTTAACTTAGCAGTTAGAATGTTTCTAAGTTTCGCAGTGAAATGATATTATTCGTTTAAATTTTTAGGAATTATTGATGATCAGGATTTTCTTAACGTAAAATGCAAGTGAAAAAGTATAATTTATGTTAATCCGATTTCATTTAAAAGCGCATCTTATAATCTGTATTGTTTTGTATTAAGTAGATGATTATAGTTATTAAGTAAGATTATAATTAAAACTGACGTTTCATTGTACAATGCAACAAATTATTGTAATATAAAAATGAATGGAAAACTGGACATATCTAAAACGCCGACATTTTTTAAGGAGAACACATTAAATTAAACAGTTTCTACGAATTCATATACAGTGACAATAAATTTAGAAACTTACCAGAGTTTTATATTTATATTTTGATTAACAGATAATAAAAATCTATCCTTAGAATTGAAAATGGTTTATTTAAAATATATTATCAATAGTTATAAGAGCTCTGAATTTACACGCAAATGGTTGCCACAAGCGCAATTTTAAGTGGGAATTTTTAAATTTGTAAGATGTATGCGCTGTTTGAAAAATATAAATATTTAATGACAAATAATAATTTATTGCGGTTTTTCTTGTACATAAGAGCAAAATTAAGTTGTTTTTTTTTGTACTTATTAGTCCAAAGGGGTTTTTACCTGAAGGACTATTGTTTTCGTTTAGCGATTTTGCGTTGGAAATATTAAAAGTCTGAATCACTTTTCAAACTGCTGCCACAAAATGTTGCAGCCCTGTGTTATATTTAAAGAAATTAAATAATGAAGAATCTGCATAAATGTGCGTATATTTCTCCAAATGTATGTATATATTTCTTCAAATAGACTTTACCTAAATCCATCCAATTTTGAATAACGTGCGTTTCCACCCGAATATGCGCATCTGGAAGCCCGAATTTGGAATTTGTTTTATTATCTATTTCATATTTTGTAAAAATTTAACGAATTTTTGATGAGCAAACTCAAACGATTTAAAAGCGAGCAATGGCAACACTCTACGGGGAAAAAACTTTTTATCTAAAGCGCGCGGAACTGTGTGTCTGAAATTGTAAAGATATACTCATTTTAAAATTATTTTGCGATATTGCTGTTGAACTGAATTATATGGTTTAAGTGCGAAGAACATGATATTTAATAAATCAAGGTAACACACAAAACGTTAAAAAACGCCCCTTTAGACGTAATATAAAATCTGAAGTCTTTCAGATTTTTTTTCTTTAAATTTTTTATGTCATGTATAAAATGTAAATAAAAAGAAATTCTCGTTCTTCAAAATAGTATTTCTTCTATTGCAGTGGGCAACATGAAAAATAAATATAGTTGAATTCGAATGGAATACTAATAAAATATGTGTAAAACGTTTTACTTTCACCACCTTAGTTAAATACAATAGAAAATAAAAAATAGTTTTTTTTAACAATCGTAACATTTTTCACCATGAGTAACTGAAAATAGAATTGTGGGACTGCAACAATGGTGAATTTTAAATCATATTGAAAAAACATTAATGAAGTGAGTGCAATCATTCTTATACGCAATGGTCCAAAATTTCGTAAATAAACCCAGAACGTAAGCCAAGTGTACAAAATTGAAACCATTTTTGCATAGGAATAAGTTGCCTTTTACGTTATCCCACAAGAGTTAGAGAGGTTTGTTAGAAATGGTGCTGGGTAATGCCTGTTATTACAATTTAAAGCACCAGTTCTCAGAATGAAAATGCTTTATTTTTTACCACCACAATCATTATGAGTCCTCCTCTTTTGATTTTTTTCCTCTGAAGATATTTCAAAGTGTATGCAGAAGGCCTACAGAGCACTGACCTCTTAAAAATCGTTGTGAGGCCTAGCATTTTTTAAAGATGTTTTTTTCTTCCATTAGTCGAAGTTTTTTTGAAGACATCAACTGCCGCGGATGGAATGAATTTCCTCTTACATTGTAAAGACATGTATATCTAATAATTATACCTGCATTCCTTTATCTTTAACTCTTTCAGTACCCATAGCACATAGACGGACGGCCACCGCTCAAGGTGAAAATCGCATTTTCACGTGCTCTGTGTTTTCGTTTACTTTATGCGTAACTCCTGGTTCTACCAGCTTGGTTAAACGACAGTGAATGCTAAGACGAGTATATTAATGTAAGTTGTGAACGCATTGTGAACGCATTTGGGATTTGTTTATGGGGTTCAGCACTTCCAGACGATTCTAAAAGTGTAAACTTCATAAGTATCGGACTATTACTTCAAATTCTGTGTACAAGTGTGTTACATCCGTGCTTTATTAAGTGCTTAGCGCATTTGGTTATTTACACTTTAAAGTACATTTATCTCGGATTACATAATTTGCCGAAGAACAGACGAAAATTAGCAAAAAAGGTAGGACTGTACTTGGTATACTACTGTGCAGATCATCCTATAGTAAATTAATGTAATTATTTCTTATGCTTATCTCAAACTCGCGATGTTAAATTTCTTTTAATTAGCATATGAGATAATTTCACTAATACTCCTTCATATTATTATTTCTGGTGTATAATTAATAGTTGTATTCTAGCTCTATCTGTTTTTATGTAATGCTCGTATATCTTTACTATTTTATTTATATTTTAAGTAATAGTAGTGTATGTTTAGTGATCTTATTCGATATTAGACAGTAGCTTTCCATATCGGTTAATTAATTATTTTCAATTTTGTATTGAATTCAAGATTCTACAGTAAATTTTTCATACAAGGAGTAATAGCTTTCAGTACTAATTTTAAGTAACTATACTGAATTGCATATAATTGCACTCATTATTATTATTCAGTCACCTCACTGGTCATTATTCCTCATACATGTGAGGTTTGATACCTAATTTATTAGTGCTGCTTGAAAGCGCTTCTTCTGTGAGTTAATTTCAATAGAACGTTTTCTTTATATTATTTCTGGTGTATAATTCCCAACAGTTGTACTGTAGCTCTGTTAGTTTTTATTCAATGTTCGTATCTCTACTTTATTAAAAAAAGTATTTTAAACCAAATTAATAACGGCGAATTATCATGTAGTACCTTCCCACCTCAGGTTAATCGTTTTCTATCAATTTTGGTTTGAACATTTAGTTTCTGCTGTATTTTGCTCACATAAAGTATAATTGTTTATCTTACGTAAATGAACTGTACTGTATGTAACTGCATTCACTTTTCTTATTTTACAGTCATCTAATTGTTCAAATAAGTTCTTAATTTTACGAGTCATTGTAAACCGCACTTTTTCATACTATTTATTCGGGTGTATAATTATTATTTGTTATATTTTCATTAACATGTTACTATCGGAATTTACGGTCTGCTCGTGTATTTTCTATTATATTTAATATCCATAGCGGTGTACGAACAAGTATTTCATACTGTGCTAGATAGTACCTATCCACCCATACTAACTGATTTCTGCCATTCTCTATGTTTAAAAATTTTCAGCATCCTAGGACTAACGGTCAATTGTTTTGAGTATTAAATACTCTTTAAACTTCACTGAATTTTATGCAACTGCACCATACCTTAAGTAGTGAATTTATGTAACGGATTATTGTAATGGCTTCATTAAATGTACCATGCATTGCCTCACCATCACCTTCATTCAGTCCTCAACCCCCCAGCTTCAATTCCCTCCATAGATTCTATTTCTTCCCCTCTGAACTCATTTACCAAGTGTAGCTCTTCTGTTCTTCAGTTTCTTGGTGCGGATAAAACGAAACACAAACTAAGCAAAGTCGACCAGAAAAAATATAGCCGACTTAATTGTATTCGCCCATAATATAATAGACGAACAAGCTCTCAAACTTGCTTCTCAGCAGGGGCAAATTACTTACTTACAAGGATGAGTTCAATCGCTTACAAAAGAGGCTTCTCCTTGCGTACCAATTTCAGGAAATGATTCAGTATCTGAACTAGGGTCTCATTCAGTCTCACCCTCTGACGAGCGAGAACCACCTTTTACTCTAGTTCAAGAAGGAGGTTCATAACTAAGCCACGTCAGATACCTTCTGACCACGTCCTGATAGTTGCCTCCAAAGACACAGATAGCTCTCCCAGGCAAATTCAACAGCACTTGGCCTCTCGCCTTAATCCAGCTAAGCTTGGGGTTCCTATCAAACAGATTCGCCCAACTCGTTCAAGTGAACTTTTAATACGCTGTGAAACCAAGGAACATTTAGCAAAAATCAAGGATTCGATAGAAACGGTTCAGGAGCTCAAGGAGTAGTATCAGGTCAGAGAGCCAAAACGTTTAAGGGAGCTCATAATAGTTTTTGGCGTCCCGCCAGAGTTCACGACTGAAGACCTTATTTCAGCTTTTGAGTTCTACGTGCCACCAAATAGACCAGGGGCGTTCCACCGAAGAACCCCGCAACATCGCTCCGATAGTCGGAACAATTAGGTGATTCAACTGGACAAAGACTATTTCAACGAGCTAGGCAAAGAGGGTCATGTTTATCTTGGATTTACCTCCTGCCAGTTTAGACGGTACGTCAAGGTTACATGGTGTTACAACTGCCAAGGTTTTGGACACGAGAGTCGCCACTCTAAGAGCCCGCAATCTTGCGTACAGTGCGGAAAATCTCACGAATCCTCAACAAAGAACTGTCAGAAAACACCGACGTGCACAAACTGTGTAACTTCTAATTCCGAAAAAGGCACAGACTTTGAGTGTAATTGCCAGGCAAGCACTGAAACATGCCCGACGTACAAGAAAGTACTCCAGCAACAGCTGAGGAACCTAGCTTCGAATTAAATTCCCCTTTAAAACACACTTTCAAATATATCAGATTTTTGCAATGCAACCTACAGAGATAAAAAATTGCCATATATAATATGTTACACATGCAACTTGAGCTTGGAACAGAAATCGGATTATTCCAGGAACTTTACACTACCAAAGATAATATCTTTATAGGATTCTCTTCCAATAGTAAAACCTTCTTATCTAACAATAAACTGGCTTCTGTAGTTTACATTGGAAAGATTTCCCCTTTATTATGGAATACCACAGAGCACACAGTCTCAATAGTAATTGATTCAATACAGGAGAAATATCTAATCATATCTCCTTACTTTCCCCCAAGCAAGAATATTGGCCATTTATGTTTGGAACTGATCTTCTGGAATGCATGCAAGTTCCAGAATCTCATCCTGGGCAGCGATTTTAATGTCTCCAGCTCTCTCTGAGGCTCATCATCAGAGGATGCGAGATCGGCATCGGTTATAGACTTTATAGACTCCAATAAGTTTGTGATACTAAATGCTACAGACTCTCCGCCAACATTCGACATCATTCGGGCTAAAGGATGGCCGGATCGTAGCCTTGCATCCACAAGTTCTGCCTCTACGGTTCACGATTGGAAAGTCCTTGATAGTATCACTTTAAGTGATCATCGCGCTATCACATTTAGCCTGAACTCTTCTTTTAATACCTTTTCCAAAAGAAGATTCAAGACAGTGTATTGAGGCCTAGCTACCTTTAGCCGCTATTTCTCACCATGCATCCCAGTCCTTTATGAATTCCAGAATTGTCAGACAACAGCGGATCTAGACAATTCTTATGACCGCCTAATAAACACGTGCTTTCAAGCCTGCCGCCAGAGCTTTCGATACAAGACTTACAAAGCACGCACAAGTGCACCTTGGTGGACAGTCGATCTCGCAAAAGAAAGATGCAAAGTACATCGCCTTCGCAAACAGACACAATCGACCACAGACTCTGAATTACGCCAAAATCTCTTTGTGCAATACAAAAAAAGCAGATGTAGAGTACAAAAAACATACTGTCGTGTCAAAAGAACATTCGTGGAGGAACTACTGCCCAAATACCTTCGATGCGTATGGTAAAGCTTACAAGATCGGATCAGATAAGGTATTCAGACCAACTGTACTTCCAGCTGGCATCCTTCCAACAGCACAATCTTCATCTGATGTAGTACAATTCGTTATTTCAACGCTATTTAAGGATGACTCAACGGAGGAGGATACAACAAGCTAAACTAGATTGAGGAATTATTTTAATAACTATGTTCCCCACCCCTCCTATGGAGAACCCCTGCCGAATAAATTGGAACTGAGAAATTATATAAAGCATCTAAATCCTAAAAAGGCCCCAGGGCCCGATGGCATCGACAACTCCATCACATAGATGATAAATAAAATAGCGCCTGGCCTTATTACAACTTTTTTCCAAGCCTGTTGGAGAGTTAGACACTTCCCACTCGGTACTAAAACGGCAGAAGTTGTGTTGTTTCACAAGAAAGATAAGAATCGAGAGCTGCCTACATCCTATAGGCCAATCTGCTTGCTTCCAGCTTTGGGAAAATTGTTGGAAAGAATAGTACTGGGAAGACTCTAGTTCTTTCTATCAAGTTCCAATAAGCCGGATCCTGCAAAATTCAGCTTCCTTAGAGGGAAATCCACCGATGATGCCATCTCTCGGCTAATCTCAGTGGTTCGATCCAACAGGGCCAATAATCTTCACTCGCTAATTATTAGCTTCGATATCCAAGGCGCCTTTGACTCTCTGTGGCGGCCAGATGTCATAGACACCCTGATCACCATGGGCTGTCTGGGCACTTTGACTGATATAATTCGGAGCTACCTGCAAAATCGCACAGTCCAAGTCACCCTAGACTCTGGAGTCATTACAAGGAAGCTTTCTAAAGGATATCCGCACGGTTTGTGCTTAGGACCTATCCTTTGGACTGTAGTTGCAAATACAATACTCAAAGAACTTAACGGCGCACAAAGCTGAAACGTCATACCTTACGCGGACGAATTTCTCCTTGTTGTAAAGAGAAAGTCAAAACTAGAGTCAGCTGCCCAATATTTCATCGATTTATTCAGTAATTGGACGAGGAATCATAAAATCGAAATTTCAGCTTCCAAAACGCAGGCCTTGTTAATTGGTACGGCAAGACCTCTCAAAAGGAAACCTGTAATTAAATTACGGGGGACCTCAATCAAAATAGTCGACCATAAGAGGTATTTAGGCCTTGTAATTGATTCAGAGCACTCCTCGATACCGCATCTAAAATATACCAAAAACAAAATAGGATCCCTGAATAACAACATGAAAACAACGGCTGCAACAAAATGGGGAGTCTCCCTGAAATTGTTTAAAGTATGGTACAACACAGTAACAGTGCGGATTGCTCTCTATGGCTCAAGTATTTGGACTTCTTCGGTCAGTTAGCGTAAAGGAAGAGTACTTGTATCAATTCAGCGACCTCATCTGCTGCTAACCCACTACAGCTCTGCAAGAGCTCACTGGCATTCCGCCTCTTGACTTGGTCGCAGAGCGAGAGTGTACACTCACCTGTGTTTCGCGTTTTGCGCCTAGGACAAGATAACACTGGAAACATATTTGCGTACTAATTATGGAGCAAAACATATTTACGTACTAATTATGAAGGGAAAACACGCAAATATCTTTGCCATCCTTCAAGTAATAATCTTGAGGATAATATTAGCACAAAATTTCAACATCTAATTATGGAATCACGATATATACTGACGGCTCCAGGACGGAAACCGGAACTGGAAGTGGTCTGTGTGTTATGAAAGATGGCGTCTCCATACACAAATGGGGACGAAGGCTGCATGAAAACAATTCAGTCTTCCAAGCAGAGTTAACGGCTGTTAATAAATTACTAGCAGCCAAATACAGGCAAGAAATTAGCATCAATTTTGGAACTAAGTATTTTTCAGAAGTATTTTCAAGTATTTCATTTACTTAACAGAGGAAAAGAAAAGATTTACTTGTTCAGCGGGAGCGAATGAAACTTTTAGAAAACTCAAACCGGCATTAATTCAGTCGCTGATCCTGAAATTTCCTGACCTAGAGGGCAAATTCGAAATAGCGACAGATGCATCTGACTTGACGCTAGACACTGAGCTTATGTACTATGTTCAAATGGTAGCGTAGTTAAGCAAAACTCGTAATCAAACGCAAAGCAATTTCTGAAAAGTGCTAAGGATTCTACTAGCTTTTCAGAAATTTAGAGTCTGTATTAGCAAAGAGCCGGTAAATATTTATGAAGGGCATTCAGCAATAACCCAGTTGCATTCCGCGAAGAATTTGATTTCGAGATTGGGATAAGATGGGCTCTTAAATTACAAGAATGTAACTTGAAAATTAAACCTATCTGAGGGAAAGAAAAAATTGCGACTGATGTCCTATCGAGAAGCAAGTTAGATAAGTTCTGAACTCTCGAGAAATCGTACTAGAGGAGCAGACGTAAAGTTCAAAAACATTCACGCGTACTTAAAGAATCCTAATAATTTGGAACATCTTGATATCACTGGCATTAGAAACAGGGCTACAAACTGTGAAGCTACAGATAATCTATGTTATTCAAAGGGATAAAATAAAAGCGTGGAGTTACGATCGGTTATACCAGCGAATTCAAGTATTTTACAGAAATTGCAAGATGCGTTATTGCCAGGTCAACTTCGAATCAGGAAAATAGCACGAAGAGTCAGGGAATAAATTTATTTCCCTCAGTTACAAAGATTTGTGATGGGATATGTTAAATCCTGCAATACTAGCAAGTTAATGATTATCGATACTGATTGTAGCCCGGCCGGACACGTCAGTAGCATAAAAGCTGCCTTCCCAAACTAAATTTTAAGTGTTCTAGTAGGAGGTAGAAGTTGTTTTGATCCGATGAAAGACACATTCGACGCAAAGCTGTAGAGCGGAGAAAGGGGTCAAGGGAAAATGAAAGCAAATGAAGAATGAAAACTCGTTAAAGCATAAAAGCTTTTAAAATAACTTTTAAGAGTATGTTTTTAAAACTTTTTAAAATATGTTTTTGTACTTCATATGATCAATAGTACTTATATTTAAACTATTTTTCTTTTCAAGGAGTTTCGAAGGAAAGCGAAGACAAACTTCTAGAAGTAGTTGTAATAGTAACCAGAAGTAGTTGTAGTAGTAGTTCCAGTAATTTTGTTTAGTTAACTGCTTTAATTTTTATGAAAGCAGTCTCTCAGGTTTAGTTTTATAATTAAGAATTCTCCAGCAAAGTTACTGAGATCTTTTTTGAATAGTTTAAATTATGGTGAGGGCAATCCTAGAATGTATAACCAAACCACTTTTTTATTTGAGTATTTGCATTATTTATCAATTCAAAGTTTCAATAGCTTTCACCAGGATGCAAGCACGATAAGTGTTTATAATAACAATGGTTTTCAAAATTACAGAGACATCAGGTATTTTGAAATCAGGAGAGATGAAAAAATGAGCAATGCTCTCGCTGGGACTCGAACCACAAACCTCTCAAATACGCGTCGAGCGTACTGACCACTACACCAGGAAGGCATAGGAAGAAAGTGGGAGGAATACCTTAAAAGTTAAACAGAGAGCTTCGCGAGCTACGCTTACCGCAGTGCTGTTCCCTCGTCCAAATCTGAGACTTCACGTTAACCACTTTGATAACCGAATCCTCGCGTATTTTCTTAAAATTGATCATACGCTTGTTAGGTTTCTACACTGTGAATATCAACATTATTTTTACTTTGAATTTCTATTTACTTTCTCTTAAAAGTGCTATTTGAATCTGCAGAGATTTAAATTGTAGGGGCAAGCCGGTTATTTTCAAGTTTAAATAAGAAGGTTATTTAAACTTTCTTCCGAATTTGTGGTACACAGCCGAAATGATAAATCACCTGGCTACTTAGACTACTGATTCTGCTAGTTTTAGTAGAGCTCAAGAAATGGCAAGAAATTAAGTTAATTATGGAGGTAAAGCCTATAATGCAAATGCGCATTTCACCTGTTTTGCACCAAAAAGCAAGTACTCCAAATTACGCTTATGCAAGGGCCAGCTCAAAACAATATGCCTTCTGTCTGCATATCCCAGAACCCTAAGACTATATTTATAAGAAGAAACAGTTTAGCTAAGTCAAATTAATGGTTCATAGTCTAAAGAGCAATAATCCGCCAGGTACTTTTCAGGGGTATTCAGGGGTATTTATAAAACTAGATAAAACTTAAGAGTTGACAAGTAAAATTGGAATTGTAGTAGACAAGTAAAACTGGAGTGCATTGATTTGAGGGTATTAGTATTTCAAAGAACAGATGAATAAATCTCGTACATGTGAATTTGCATAGAACAATTAAGATAATAAAACACGAAACCGATTAGCATGCAAAAGCAACTTTAAAACGAGTTCATTTTAAATAACAAAAACCAGTTTCTCTTAGGTAGGGAAACAAACTGAAGATGACCTCATTTCTGAGGAAACGCTCAAGATGCAAGTCAGATATATTGAAATATTACTTTAATCAAAATTTCTTAAAATATGGACACTCATTTAAAATGTTATTAGCCAGATGGACATTACAGTTTATGCACACGGGCTTTTAAAATGTAACTGTGTGAACGATTCTGAGGCTTGTTAAAATAACTTCCTTCTTTTGAATTTTCAGAGCTTTCCAATGCCTTAATTTTGTTTTTACACCTGTCATTTTATTATTTACTTGCATGTCCCAGAGTAGCTGCCTTTTATTTATGATTTTATCATTTATTTCACTTTTAATATTGTAGAGATCTTCACTTTTTATCTAATAACTAAAGGCTGAAGAACCTAGTGAACAGCTAAGCGAATAATCGCTTCAGTTCGGAAACAGAGGCGTGAACTCAAGAAGGGTTAGTTACCCTTTATATTCTAACAAAAATTCACAGATGGCCTCTTTCTTCTCCTGTGCTAACTACTTAGCTATCTTTTTTAAAAAAGGAAAGTGAGTGGTGTTTATATACTTCTGGTATTTTCATACATACGCTTCTAACACTTTCCCAAACTCTTTTACTTGGTGTAGACGATGTTATTGATAACACATATGATATCTATAAATCTTTCTGGCTTTGCCGTCATACTTTTCTTGCGTCTGTTTTGGCTTTTTTGAAGGCTATAATGCTTTATGTAGTTGGATACTTTCGGAAAGCTCCAAAATCATGTGTTGTCTCAGCAATATTGTTTATTGCAAGAAAACGCTGTATGTGATTTCCGACATTGACATTTACAACTGCTTTTTTAATTTTTTATTAGAGGAAACATTTTTATCTTCAGCGTTTGTTTGATTTTTTTTGGACCCACAAAGGTTCGGACGCATCGACTGCACCCATCACGGAGTCTAACAAGGGGAGGGGCAGATTTCTCAGCCAGGATAAAGCAAGTCTGTATGCAATGTGAAGACCCACGGTCACCTTTTTCCAAAAGCAAGAATTGTAGGTAGTTTATCCCTTAGCCGTTCACTCTAAGGACAAGTGACCAGACGATTGACACTAGACGGCACAGCCAAGTGTATCAAAAACAGAATAATAAAATAATATAAAAATAGTAATATGATATAACGAATAATTGAAAATTCTTTGGTCTTTTTCAGTGATATTGTTTCGAACTCTGTACATAGATACACTATTTCAGTGCATTATATGGAAATTGTTGTATTTTTCTGTGTAATATAACATGAGAAATCTGTAGAGACAACCTGTGCCAGAAAAGTAAGAATACAGGAGCAAGTCTACTTAACATTGAGTGAATGGGTGTCTCGGTAATTTGGCGAAATAGCATCAAACTGGCAACGGTTTTGGCGGAAAATTTTTGTCGCCAAATTTGGCGAAAAATCGCAAAAGTTGACAAACTTGGTAACCATTTGGCGACATTTTGATCCGGTCCCTGTATCGCCGTAATAAGTATTATAGCTGAATACATGTACTTGATCACTATATTAGCTGTAACTCTAATTCGACCCTCATATTCCCTTCGAGTAATTTCGGGAAATAGAAAGTACTAGCAGTATATCGGCAGCAGAATGAAAACTGTATATGGACGGAGAGAGCATCTCCTCTCAGTTGTTGCTCTTATTAACTGTTTGCTCAGCCTGAGTTCTGAGTACTGTCTCCACTTTAGCTTCGCTCTTCAGCTGCTCTGGAACTTTCCTCAGAAAAAGTGTTGTTTAAGTGTTGTTTTGATAAAATCAATTTATTAACCTGTCATCGGACCTGTGCGCATTCAATCTATCATGAACCCGTACGCACGCAACAATATTATTACTATTACTATGATACCCTTATATTATTATACCATTACAATTCAAAGATGGCACACATCTCTTAAGAAGCAGGACTAAATTAATTGGATTCCACGACGAGTGAATTGCCTTTTACAAGCACTAACAATACTTGAAATTTAGTTAGGCAATTTATTAGTTAGCAAGCTTTCACATGGGAGATTGAGTGTCTTAAATAAGTTACAAAGTATTCAACAAACTGATGATTAATAGTAATCTTTATTAAAGTCATTTTTATTGAAAGCGACTCTTTGATTAAATCACGATGCAGTGTAGTCGCAGATTATGATCATGCGTAGTTTTAATCTACATCTACCTAGAAAGCGCTAATGAGTTCTTTCTTGATGAATCCTACTAATTTAAGAGGAATTATGAATTTGGTAGTAATGGGTTGCTGATTTGCCTTAAAATTTACGTAAACGACTATATTTGTCTAAATATCATTACCGAAGCAAATGTGAATGCTGTTTTCTAGTCGTTGGCGAGATGTGATATGAAGTGCTTGTCTCTTTAGAAATCTAGATTGTTATTGTTTGAATTAATAATTTATAAAACTGGGCCTTTCATAATAGCAATTGTCTCAGATTCTTAATTTACATGAATAGTCATTCTGTCAATTACTTTAGAAACACAGAGGCCGATTTACATATTAGGAGGCCAATGCAAAAGTTCTTAAAGAGGCCCACCTACTTTCTTTCCCGCGTAGTATGTACTGAGATAAGTATTTCGTGAAATTTTCCCTCAAATTTATATTTTTTTCACTTAAAATTAGCTTGTCAAAATTTATATTTCAAATATTTGTAAGCTTATTATGTTCTGTATGTAATATAAGATCATACAGTTTAAATCAGGTTTTTTTTGGGGGGGGGGTAACGGGATGAAATTGGAAAAAAAAGACGAAATTAAAAAAGAAAATTCTTACTGCTAATAAGCCTCAATTAAAATTGCGGAGTTAATGCCAGATTAATTCAATTAAATTGTTAATTGTATTATTAATAAGTTTATTAAAAAATAGAAATAAAAAATTCAGCTGCTTCCTTTCATTGAGAAACTAATGTATCTTATCATTTTTTCAATCATGGAAGTTAAATTTTCTTTGCTTTAAAAATTACAAAAATGTAAAGTAACTAAATGATATCTTTTGTGAATGAGAATATAAACATAAGCCTAGTTTCAGCTATAAAATCTAAAATACAAAATTTAAAGTTTTGTTTTTACTTCTAATTTTCTTTTAAAACCTAGAATTTAAAAAATACGTAAAATTTATATATTATAAAGAGTGCGAGGAAATCTAGAGATTCCCTGAACGTGAAGAACCGGGGCACATAATAAGTAAATCAAGCACTGCAGAAAAGTAAAATTTGTTAGCCATTTACATTGTTGTCCACAGCAGCATCAATCATGGCCGTAAATATGATAAAGCTCGATTTTACTGATGTATGTTGAATGTTAGTCTGTGAACTTACAGTGCTTATGATTAATCTGGTAACAAGCTATTTAAAAAATTTTAAAATACTAATGTCAGAATGGAAAAACCTTAATATTTAGAAACTTAAATTAAGCATATCAAAATAAATTAAAAAAAATATTAATTTTGCAGAAAATTAAGAAAAAAAACAAGGAAACATACTATGCATACAAGTACTTGTTAGGGCATTCATACTTTCGTGAAAACAAAAGCTGAGGAATGAAAAAGAAACAAAATGGACTTATAAGAACTAAATCTCCAATAATTTTTAAATGCATTCAAAATGTTTCTATCAGTGCAGGTTCTTTGTTGATGTAATATTTAGCTCCGCAAACAAGAAATAATCTAATTGCTCAGAGAATTAATTTCTAGGCATGCAGTCAAAGTACATTTTAATACTTTCACAAGTTGCTCTCAGTTGCAAAATATCATATTGGAGAGAACATTAAAGTTTCTGATACACTTAAGAGATTCTGAAGTGTTTTCCAAAAAAAGAAAAGTACTGTGCTGTAAAAACTATATAAAATATCGTATTACGTATGGATTTCATGTATTGAAGGTGCTGGACATGACAGATAATTAATTCTGAAAGTGCTCTAATTTAGGGTAAAATGACCTGAGATCGGTACTAAAAGATAATCTGAAAGAATGCAAAAATCTTTCATTAAAATTCGCCTTTCAATAATTGATTTTCTAGGATTAGAAAGACTTAATCTCCTCAAAGTTTGAAAAAGGCAGTTGTGGTTAAAAATATGCGAGTTAGTAAAATATAGCCAAGTATGAAGAAGAACAATAGGTTTAATCTAATAAAATTTAAAAATTTAAGTCTAAATGTATTCTTTTCAAACAAAAGTAAAATTTGATAAAAGTGTATTTCAGTATGTTTAGAAGCAAACATTTCAATGATTTTCAAAAAATTAGGAGATTATTAAGAGGTAACTAAACATTTGGGTATTCTTAGCTTTCCAAACTGTGGAAGCAGCTATAAGACACAGAAAAATGAAATCTTATCACCTCGATCTTAGAATAAGGCTGTGTGATGATCTCATATATGTCAAAAAATCCTTTTATGGTTTCAGTGGTGTGGAGAAAAATAAGCAAATGTCCACAAAACGATTCACTCGTTAATATTCAACACCTACCAGAATACGTATAGCGAAGTTAACTGTGCATATTAGTCTGTGGAAAAAAAGATTTCAGTTCAACAGTACTTCTACTTTGGTAGAGATTGTAGGTATTTTTGAAAGCAGGAGAGATGAAAAATGAGCAATGCCCTCGTTGGGACTCGAACCACGGACCTCTCGAATACGCGCCGAGTATTCTGACCACTAAACCATGAAGACATGCTAAGAAGGTGGGAGAAATACCTTATACTTTATGTTTCTCTTAATTCAGTTGCAAAGTCTATATAGTTGGAATAATAAAGAGGCATGATAAGTAGAATATCCTCAAAAATTCATAGCAACACTACAAAGAAATACCATATTTTTGATGGACTTATGTCAAGAACAGCATATCCTTTCCAACGTTTAGGACAGATTTTAAACATTTACAGATATACATATGTACGGCTTAATGGAAGAACTGTTGATGACGCATGCCTCTCTGATGTGATATAATGAATTACTTCATTAAATGGTACTTGTCTGTGTATCTTTCAATTTAATTGGCTTACATGAGTAAACATCAGACATAATTTGAACGAAGCTGTCTAGGGTACTTCGGATCTCAAGATTTCAGAACTTCGATTCTTATTTTAACATCCCAGAAGCTAACAAATGCATTTAAAGAGCGGTGAAATTTTAACTTCAGAAAACTCTTTTCAAACCTTATGTAAACAAAATGAAAACCCACTAGTAGTTTTGTATTTAGGTCAAAGAAAATCATACTATTTAATTCATTTTTACTTTAAGTATGCATATTTTTTGTAGACAATTAATACCTCTTTTTTTGCTCTTTCCAATTTTGCGTTCAATCTGCTTCAATATTCTAATCAAATATAAAAAATTCAGCAACCTAATCAAACATGAATGTTGCATAAAAATTATGCAATATTTATATTTGTATTTGGTGAATTATGTAAACATAAAGGCTTTGTGCAAATTTTATGCAAACGGATCAGGAAGGGAAGAAGACTCGAGCCTTGGGCAGAGTGGAGAACAAACAGTCTTATAATATCCTGTTAAAAAGCGTGACGCTGGAGGCCCCGAAGATATGGCTCAACCACAGGAATTAAAAACCGCATTAAGGTAACGATGGCAAGTCAAAATGCCGGATATGTGGACTAGGGCTGAAATGCACTACATACTAACAATCCAGGTTTGTACGATATGACGACGACGAATGAAAGCTTCAGACGTCCATTCCCCTACACGCAAGAGCATGGCTATAATGATGCTGTAAGCAAATGCAAGATACATGAGAAGAGAAGGCATCATGGCATTTATGGTTCCATAAGCCTCGTAAATGCGCCATTATAGACGAAGAGTCCTTCAAGGGAAGCTGAAGCACAGCCGGTATGTGATTAGCGACGCTGACTGCCGTGCAGATGAGCCTGGGTTCAAACTTTTGAAAAGGCGTGGATGTTTGTAAGTGTGTAACTCTGTGTGAGGCAAGGGAGCATTTAAAATTTACGACGAGCCGAAAGTCCTCTCGACCTGTCGAGAAGCTGGTGTAGAGGGAAGGAAGACCTTCGGACAGTCCCTGGGTTTTACATTTCCTCAAAACTGAGGTAGAGCTGCACAGGTAGTGCTGAGGTATAATACCTGCACGATCAATGGTGAATTTCCGCTCACATCTACCTGTACCTGACAATCCGCAAACCGTGGCACTGAAGAGGCCATTACATTTCACTCATGGATATTTGATATCGTGCAGCGCTTGTAATTCCTTGATCCATAATATGTAACTCAATCATCTGTTATACTGATGCAGACTAGATGTCTATCGGCTCGGATGCTGGTGAGTGGCAGTTGTTAAGATCCCGCACAGCACTCTTTGTGGTCATCTATATGCAGTTTCTCACTCATTGGATCATCCGTCTATGTGGCGCGGTTCAGTAACCGACGGTCTAGCCTGCAAATCTTCCGTGATCAAATTAAATTCTTTCCGAATAAATGGCATTTCAATCCCGCATTTTAACGTTGACTCGACGTGTCATTACTCTTGCCTGTGAAACGCGCATGCCATAAAAATCCAAACTTTGGCATATTATAGCATTTTTTCTACTTTTCATGCTAATTCTAGGTTTGTTGTGAGTTGCATTCGTCGTACAGCAATTTTAATGGCCAGCGGTATGTACGCAGAAGGCAAAACTTCGGTGGAAATATCATCGCCAGACTTTTTTACGTTGTCTTTAATACGTTCAGAATACTAATTCGATGCGACAAATTTCGCATATTTTTAACTGAAAACTTTAACTATATCCCTAGGAAGGCACTTTAAATTATTTTAAAAATTTGTTATAATTTTCAAGAACTCTAACAGGAATTTTCAATTTTCCTTTATATAAACATTTGTTTAACCCTTTCATTATATTTGTCACTGTGATCGAAGTTCTGCCATTAAAGTACTACTTCCTGATAGGCTGTCGAGCTCAGTGGCAGTTCCACGTGATACAATAATTTTCTGTTGCAAATTCATAATTCATATGTTATTGTAAAAGCCGGAAGTCTGGTAAATCCTAGTTTTACCGGTAAAACCTAGCTTTTACCAAAGTGGCTGGGTAAAAGCCCGAAGTATGCTTTAATATGATTCCATTTCGGGCTCTCACCAAGCGTTTGCAGCAAATCCTAGGAGTTAGTTACCAATGAATTCCGGTAAAAGCCCGAAACGAAGGATTTAAATAGACCTAGAATAAGCCAGCGCACGCAATTTCTGCGGCTACACGTTTTTGTTCCTGCCTCTCCTTATTCGAGCCATTTGCAGTCTAGGTTTGAGCTAATTTAAACAAGTGGCTACAATCTAAAATAGAAGCTGTTTATTTCCATTTTAACACATTTTGCGTTTTTTATTTTGCAGAAAGGAAATGAGTGATGTTATGCGGAAAAAGGTTTACGACATTTTGTCTGAATCTGTAAAAAATAAGCAGGATAACAGCTTTCATTCAACAAATGGGATATACACTTCGTTAATAAATGAAGTGAAAGAATCAAAATATGTGAAGGAAAAATAAGCAGTTTATTACGGAAGGTTGAAATGCTGTGATATTCTAAATATTGGAAGACAGGACAACCTTATAACACCACTGTCTGCAGAAAAAGCAGAAATCCTGTATCCTGGATATTTTCACTACTTTTGGAGCCCCAAACATTCTCCATTTAATGGAAGG
>KK114195.1:455916-470868 GCA_000611955.2 Stegodyphus mimosarum | reverse complement strand
AGGGATGCCTTCGTGGATGACTTTCTAAGGGAAACTGGCTCGTATACACGTTACACATGGGGAAAACCACGAAAACGCCCATGCAGCCAGCCCGTTCGCGGGATTCGAACCTCGGACCGAACTACCAGTGTTCAGCGTCTTTACCGCTCGGCCGCTGGTGGGCCGATAATGGAAGGGGATTTTTAAACCAAACCATAAACAGTTTATGTGAAATGTGGAGTGATATAAAAATAGTTCACGGTAAACCGAGACAAATCGCAAGGTTCTGTCGAACGAGCGAACCAGGACGTTGGGAACATGTTGGCAACATGAAGTTCTTTAGTACTACTCCATATTGGTTTATCACTCATAAGTTGTAATGTATGGAAAGACATGCTTCTGTTCTGCAATGATTTTGTAGCTTTCCTAAAGTCTGGTATGCTTTTAAAATAGACGAAAATCGATTTGGACTTCATTTGTACCTTGAAATCTTCTGTGCAAATTTGTCTCAGAACTTCATTTATCTTCAGCCAATTGATGGCATGTTGCTGGAACACAATGGGCGGGGTCGTTTCCTGCAGTAGAGCTCCTCATCGACGTCTTCTTCAGTAGCGTTTTTTAAAGTGTTGAACCTATAGCATTTAATGGAATTTTCGCAGTTTTCTTTAAGGAAACACAGTTTCCTTCGTCTTTCATTGAACACGAATCTTCGGCTCTAATTTTCTACTCCGTTTGTTCTGCTTCTTTGGCTTCCATCATCTTTTCATCTCTCTTTTCGAGATTTGACGGCTTATTTCTTCTTAATATTCCAAGTACATTTTCACTCCATGTTCTTGCATTATCTTAGAAATATAATTAACGCTTTCCTCCTCAGTTAAAATCTCAACCGAAGTGTCGGATTTTTCGGACTGCGTGACTGCCATCGTTTTCAGTTTCTTTTTCTTCCCTTTCTTTGCGTTAGGCGTTTTCAGGAATTCTTCTCTCCTGAAAATGGATTAGGCTGTGACATTACTGATCTGTAGAGCGACGATTCCTGAGGTGGATTAGGCTGTGACATTACCGATCTGTAGAGCGTTCAGAATCTGCATATTCGCTTAGCTCATCGTCGGATTTGGCAAGTGGTGACCTAAAGAAGAACATTTTAGTGTACCCGAAGGTAACACAGTGCAGTTAAAAAAAATCGATCAGATCAATAGCGCGTTCTGAACTACGTGAAGTAGGTTAGCTGCCATTGCTCGAATGACATGCCTCCATGCTCTTCGGCTCTTCGGTACCGCAGTAGGCTTCCCTAACAACTATACCGTCTGAGGGCGGTAGCAGAGATATAATATTATTGATAAATAATAATCATAAACTAATATGTGTTAGTATGTAGAGGATAAGCGTGTTTTGTCTTAGTTTATGTTTTTTATTTTTTATTTTTGTTTTTATTTATTTAAAATTTTTTTAAAATAAATTAAATTTTTTTGTTTCTGTTCTGGTCACGCGCCCTTAGGGTCTTACGAACAGCTTCTCTTTCTAGGTGGGCTGCACATCCGTCCAATGAATATATAAATATATGAGACAAACATCTCTTTTGATTTCCATGAGTATCTAGATAGTCATGCTTCTCTAATTTCCATTCGTGGGACTAACAATGGTTTGTCGTGGAGATAAAAGAATGACAAATGTATTTATCAGAAAAATAGGTTGAAACTTTTACAATTGTGCGCTTACACATGTCATCTAATACACGTCTGAATACAATGAAAGATTTATAAAATTGCTCCGAAGACTTAAAATTCAAGGAAATTGTGAATCGTAAATGCCTTTCCCTATTCCTTCTTCCTGCAATAATTAAAAACACTCCAATTGAAAATTTGAAGTAATAATCAAATCAAAAAATTCCTTTTTAATTTCAGATTTAAAAATAAAAGAGTGAATAAATCAGTGGTTTATTTTAAAAAAAAACTATAAACTGAAAGGAAATCGGTCAGATTCTTTTTCGATATTTGTATAAAAATAATTTATTTAAAAAATTGAAGATATCGGCTGCATTTTCCAAATCGATTAAGGCAGCAACATAAAATCGTAATCAGAAAATTATCTTGAGAGCCAGCGAGGAGCGCATTACAGAAGAAAAAATTGATAGGCACCCCGCTGTCGTGACGAAATCATTAAAAAACTGAAATTCTGAGTTATCAAAGGTAAGAGATCTGAAGTTGCAATTTGTAACGTCGAAAAACGCTGCCCATCTAAGAAGCCAACATTTCCAATTCCAGAGGCGCTGACAGTTGCAATATTTATATTTTAACACCCGCCATATTTTTTCAAATGTGAAAGGGCGGAAAAGCCATACAAACTTGTAGTGTATTCAAATCAAAGGCAATGAAAAGCGAAAACTTATTTTTTGCTCCTGAGAACATATAAACATCCAGAACAGAGCAGAAACTTATCGAAGACATCCACATGCCAGAATAAAAAGAAAAGAAAAAAAACTCTTTATTGTTGTTGTGATTTATCTCCCTTGTTTGACAGTAACATCAGAACAAGCCCACGAAATTCAGCGTGGTATGGAGGGCAAAACTGAGCCTGTCATTGGCAAAAACCTTGAGCCTCATACAGGTGAAAGTACTACTTTGCTCAGTTTTGATGGAGAGCATTCCGGGGGAGGAGACGGCTCCGAAGGTCTTCCACCCGTCTTCGCCTGCCATCAACCTTTTGAGAGGGCGATCAGCTCGCGGCATATTTAGAGTGCTCCCATGCCGCAGAGACACTATACATTTACAAACATCCATGTCTTCCCTTGAATTCGAGCCCAGGCTCTTCGGTACGGCACTCGCAGTCACTAATCACTATCACAGTTGGGCGGCAAGCAACTGTTTAAAGTAACTAGTACATAAAATCCAAAAAGCAGCGAAGAATTCACTTTTGATAATTCAGAAATTTACTAATGCGCTAATTGAAGAAGTAAATATAGTTCAATCTAATAAATGTTCTCCGCTCCTCCCGCCCCCCCAAAAAAAACTTTTGGAAAAATCATCAGTAAAGCAGAAATAAAGAATTTAATGACAGTATCAAATGAAATTTATGATTTAGTTATATTCAAGCTTGAATGATATAAAAATAATTTAAGTAAATAAAAATTCTGCTATATTAATTAATATCCAAACAAATCAATAAGAAAAAAATCTGATAAACTGAAAATACAAATTCTTTAAATTGAAGGACACCTTTTAATACAATTAAAATTACATAAATTAACCCAAAATTCAGAATGTTAGAAAATTTCAATTAAAAAATTCGAAATTGGAAAAAGCAACGGAGTTCGTAGAGGTCTTACCAGATTCTAGCAAGCATTTTATATCACAGTGGTTAACTGGAGTGTCTTAACTAAAGATTTCATCCTCGACGAGTAGAATTTCACCAACAGGTTTTCCGAAATTCACCAGTCTAGGATTCTTTACTTCGAATTTTCTCATCTTTTTATTATCTACAGACTAGTAGCTGCTAAATTTAAGATCATTAATTCGAGCAGCTTTGTTCATGTCATATTTTCGCTTATATAGCGATCTTTACTCGTTTTATGAATAAAATAACTGCGGAAGTCCAATGGAATGGTTTTCAAAGATACATATGCAGACGACATAATCTCTATACCGATATTCCAAACACAAATTTTCCAATGATTCTAAAAGATGACTTATTAAATAATAGCTAAATCGGCTTTATTATTATTTTTTTATTTTTGAATTTTATACTTTCAGTTTTCACCAAAAATATAAAAGAAAGTATTTTATATATTTCCTACTTTTCTGTTGTCTTATCTTTTATTGTCTCTTTTTCCTTTTCTCCCCTTGCTTTAATTTTTTCTTGTTGTTTATTTCCTTTTGCTTCATACTGATTCTTTTGTTAGAACCAAAGGATGGTAATTTCATTATTGTGCGGTTTATTTTTGTTATTTCTAGTCGCGCAAGAACATCTGATCCCGGAACACCAATTTATTACATGTATGAGTTATCCAAGAAGGTATAATACCATCAGGAGTACTGAATAGAATTTCTGCATAACGGAATTTCTTTCTTTCTATTAATTGATTTCTTTTCTTTTCATTTACTTGTTTTTTAAATTTTAAATCAGAATCTTACATGGTCTAATACTAAGATCTTGGAATGAAAAAGTGTAGACATTGTCCAAAGATTCTAGCCATTGATAGGGAAAAAATCTTGTCTGATCTTGAAACCCAAAAGAATGATTTATAAAACTATCGTAAAGTACTGCCTTCTGTTTTGCTTCCCTACATGAACTAAAAGTAAAGACAATGACTGAAATGATTATAACAATTCCAAGAGAGAATCACAGTTTAACTGATGCTCCAGACTGTATGTACTGAAGGACAATTCATAAAGATATGAAAATGCCAAAAATAGCCGATTATGTTAAAAGAACTAATAACACGTTCATGTGTATCATGTATAAGCTATCAGTTATCGAAAAGTAAATTTACACAGATCTAGCAGCTGTTGCATGTCTCATCTTTTCAAGGAGAACAATTTTGTTCTGTAAATATTAAACATATATCTTGCTTTCATTCCTGGATCTTTTTTCAATCTGACTTTATCTAATGCATAATTTATTTGTATTGTTTCTTTTTATTCCTGTTTTGTGATATATATGTTACTGTGAAAGACCGACATTGGAGAATGTCGACTTTCACCGGAGAATGTTAACATTCACCAAATACGTCGGTGAAAGATCGAATATAACATTGCATTCTTGTACATTCAGACTCTCACCGGTGTATGTCGACAATCGCAGATATGCTCTGGTGTAGGTCGAAAAGAGAAGAGTAGACAAAGAGGCGACTGGCTGTTTCCCATAAATGCAGTTGTAAAAAGCAAGGTTCTCTTGTGCAATTCAAAGTGTCTTAATAGTTTAAGTTGTTGCAATAAATAAGATTTGAATCACATAATTTAGTAAGTTTTTTATTCCTATTATTTTATTTTCTCATTTAGAACGTACTGTATAATTAAATAAGTTTTTAACTTCTATTATTTTCCTTTCTCATTTTGAATGTACTGTGTGTTTTAAGTTCTTATGTTATTAAAATCTTATTTTAAATCTTAAGTGAGTTTTTTCGCGACTGAATTACGGAGAAGAAAATATAATATTACGTATTATATGTTGAACATTCACCACTAGTACATGGTGAATGTCGACATTTACCGGTGTAAGTCAGAAATAAGAGTATTTGGAAAATATTTCGGGCACACACCAAGTGACTACGTGAATGTTGACATTCACCGGCGAAAGTCGACATTCTCCAGAATTCGGTGTTTCACCGTAACATATATATATATATTGACTGTTGTGTAACTGAGCATTTACCTGTGCAATGGATTCATATGTTTGCTTTTGACTGCGTTTTTCATTGTTGTATTCTATCAAAGTTTTTCAACCTTATTTTAATGATTTACCTTGGATTATGCATAAAAATTATAACTTCCTACTGGAAATTAAGGATATGCATCCCACCGCTTTTTTTCGTAATGTATGACTTCCTTATGGGAAAAATTTTGGTATTTTTATGTTATATCGGCCCCCCAACCATAGTTGGTAATTTTAGATTTGCGCCAAGATCTCAGCTACAATTTCACAAAGTTTGTGAGGCACGATTAGAAAACTAAACCACATAATAATAACAATAATACTTATTTGTCGTTTCCTAAGAATATTTTTAAGAATCTTTATCCTTATCCATAATGTTATTATTTTATTGCATGTAATTGTTCTAGTCAACTTCAACACTTTCATACACATTAAGCTGTTTGTTACACCATTTCATGGACGTCAGCTACTCTGACTAAGAATACACAAATCTAATTTCTAATAGCAGTGACGAACGATATTCTGGAGCCACTGAACCAGGTTCCACTACAGACGCCCTTCTTCTTTTTGCAATTTTTAACATCACATCTCCAAATGGTTTCGTCGTTAACGTAAAGTTTTATGTTGTGACCATTTTTGCATACTAGTTTGTCAGGTAAAAGACCTCTTTCTTGAAGAAAAACTAATATGCACTACTTGGTAAGTTTATAATGTTCTAGCTAAATTGGTAGTCTTTGGCAGATAGAATACTTAAGAACTCTGTACTGAATGATTGCTTAGTTCCAATCCCTCAACAACAAGTTCAAAGAAAGGTTAAATCATCTTTTTATTCAACTGAAGAATGATTCACAGGTGGCCTTTTCTTGGGCTTAGATAGAAAATAAGAAATGAATCTAATTCTACTAAGCTAAAACCAGCCGAAACTGCACAGTAAATAACTAACAGGGTTGGCCCTTTAAAGATCACAAGAAAATTCTAGCAGGCAAGCAACAATACGGCCGAATGTACTAGTAAGATTAAGCATAAAGCAACGAAGTGGCCGGGAGGCAAAACGCGCTTCTAAGCTATTCTACTAAAGTGACTGTAGCTTCAACATAAAGACCGGTTCCACATCAGTTACATAAAACGCGACCTTGAAAACTCATTCTGATAGCGAATCGTAGGTGTGAAATGAGGAAGTAAAGGAAAGCATGTTCAAAAATAAAAATAATTATTAGAAAATTAAAATAAAACCCCTACAGTTTAAAGATTGCTAACGTCATAGTTACACACAAAAAAATCACTGAGTTTATTATTAAATAAGCAATGCAAATTCGAGAACCTCAGAAAAAATAAATAATATAAGAACACTAGGCGACACGGTGCGAATATGCGATTACGTGGGGAGGTATAAGAACACGCAGCCGGTGCTAATATATGATCACGTTACGAGGTTAAGAGCACGCAGCCAGATTTTAGCAAGATATCTCGGTTGATTGGCGATTCAATTTAGGAAGCCTTTATAATAAAGAAATACAAAAATTGTTTCTACTGTATAATTGACGTACCATGTATAAATGCTGTTTAATATTTGCGTGGTGCTTAAATTGAGTAATTCGAATAGCCACTCTAAGGTCAAGCTTTATAAGTCATTAGAAAAAAAGTTATGTTAAACAGCGTTGTATAAAATATTATCATTTACATGTTACTTGGGCCGCTAGACGGTATAGTGGTTAGGGGAGTCAATTGCGATACCAAAGGGCCCGATTTCGAATGCCGGAGAAGGCACAGTTGTACTTTTCCGTCCCCTCATAGGAGGCAAAAGGTGGCCCACTTATTATTTGCCTGCATAGCAAAGCCTACTATGAAGGTGCCTCTAGCCCTAGTAGTGGCCAACGTCTGTGCCTTAGTAGTGGCTACGTCTGTGTCGTCATTGGAGAAGAAGAAAAAAAGATTATTTATTTGCTACAAAATTTTCCAGTTATATAATTTTTGTTTCTGGTTACTTGCTTGTTTCTTAACTACTGATGTAAGTTTCAACACTGACCAAGCGCCAACAACTACTAAATTCTGCCTGACGACCTTATATTTTTTAAAATAAATTGATGAATATTTCGTGAATGGGAAGTTTCAAGTACGCAATTATATTTCATAACCCTTTTTTTTTTAAATTCTAACGAAGGGAAAACTGAAAATATCAGATACAAGTAATTAATTTGAAAAACAATTATTTTTGTAAATTAAGATCAAATTACCTTTAAATAACTTATGCTAATTGTTAATAACGTACCATCAGATAGATTATTTGCACGAATACATTTTTATAGTGTTAGTTCTGCCGTAAGATGTACTGTTCCGGAAATGGAATATAACAACATTGTCCCTTGCTAACGAAATGTTTTCTTAGAAGTGAAGCATTTTTTTTTCCAAATGTTCCGACGCCAGATATTTAAGGCGAAGCATATTTATTTTGATTTTAAAGCTTTCGGTAAAATATAGAAATGTAAGTTAATCATTACTTTGCATGAATTATAAGTCATTTGCCAATCACTCTAAACATTACGCAATACATATATTTTATGTAGTTCGAATATTCTTAAAACTTTCTTTTCTATGAAGTTTCATAATTTTTTCTTCAAAAAGTAGAATTTTCCGGTTACATCCCATAATGGATTCAAGTCAGTGATCTTATCAATAACACTTTTTGAACTGTAGAAATGTCCATGCTAATTCAAAGTGCTATGATATTATGTAGTATTGCTCTGTTAAAAGTTGCTCGATACATCCGCTTAAACATGATGCTTGAAAATGTATTTAAATAACAATTCCCTGCGATATCAAAATAACACACGTAACTGACAAAAATTCCATTAAAAAATTTTTTTTTCTACCTTATGTTAAGACATCCGCTAAATCTGTGTGTAAGAAAAACAGTTTTGAGGGACTCGGATTCAACTGTAACAAGATGGATTCGACAGAAACAGCTTTGATTTAGCTACAGGCAGCCGACAAAGGCGCTGGAATTCGCTGAAGAAGTTAATTCTCTGAAAGATCTTCTCTAGAATAGAAAATATATTAAGCAAAGTTATTTTTCTTACATTCAGTATCTCTTTCTCACTTTCCATGGCCATAAATATTGAAAAGTTTAATTTTAGAGTAATATCAAGGTTAAACAAGAATTGAAAGTTTTATAAATGCTTTTTTAAAATTAATTTTGAAAATTACGCAAATTCAGGGTGTAAAAAATTATATAAGTTTTACTTTCTTAAAAATTGTCCTAACCATATGGCTATATGCTTGCAAAATTTTGCAAGTTATAGAATTTGAAAAGTTTCCCAGAATAAGATAGTGAGATTTATAAGAGCAATTTCAATACGATCTCTGGGAGGAATTTATAAATATCAAATATAATATCTGTGTGATCTTCTGCTGTAAAAATTCAGATTAGTAAAGAAATATTAATTAGGATGCGTTAAGTGCAAAATATTCCATATTTTTACACGAAAAATTCGCAAGGATATAGGCAGTGATTATTTTCATGGAGCCATTTACAATTATGGCAAGAAGTACTGTTTTATCAAATAACGAACGGAATCATTAATCTTTCAAACAAGCAGCTTTTATTTTAGAGCTCTTCCTTAAATTTAGTCAAGCATTTTGAATTTTAATTGGGAATAAATATTAGAAAAGCGATATTAATGAACAAATTCGTTCTCGAATAAAAGTATTCAATTATTTCATGTTGAAACTGTTAAAGCTGAGTCTATAGCTTCGATGACGCTTCGCTATAGAGATATAGCGAATATATTTCGCTATAGATATATAGCGAGATATTTCGAAGTCAATGAAATGACTTCGAAATCATGGCAAGGGAGAAAAAGATTTAAATTGATATTACAGACATTTTTAACTGAATTAAAAAATGAATATGGAGGGAAAAAGGTAGTATTTTACTTAGTTGTTCATATCTATTTACTTCGGTTTTAAAAAGCTATCTAGTCGACTTATATGTAAGATCAGAAATAAAACTCATCTAAATCCTTCTTAAAATGTGCCAATTTGCAACCCTATAAGCAACTCTTCGATAAAAACAATGAAAAATGTACACTAAAATTGTGAAGTAAATTAAAGATAATTATAACCTCAAGCCCAAACTGAGGTTGTAACCAGAGTTTTCCATTGAAAAAGGGAAAGGAAAAACGGAATAGGTAGTGTGAAGGAGTAAAGAACTCTTTAAAAGAATCACGCATCCTAACAGATGTTACAACAGTTGTGGTGCTATCTCTGAATGCAATGCATTCCATTTTTCACAGAAATCCAATCGAAATTTGATCTACCAAAAACCATCTCGATGAAAATTGGGCCGATTGAAGCGAAAACTACTTAAAGTAAGCCTCGATATAGAGAGTTTACTGTATATCGCATCTAGCATACAATTTCAAATGCTTATATTTTTCTTCTCTGCACAACAAAATGCAATGAAATAAATCAATGCTTTCGCATAGTAAATCCTGCGCCATGTTCTCTTACTTTGCAAGGCACATTCTTAGAAATAACATTCCTTGCTTCGGTGCGTGGTTGATGGTCATTAGTGCCATATGGAGCTTTATTGCTTCTGATGGAGATTCTGATTAAGCGCGTTGTTCTTCGTATCTTTCAGATATCCAGTTGATCCTTGATGATTGCGCTTTTCACTATATTCCAAGATTCTGGTTATGAAATTTCTTTCCAGCGCTATTTTTGCTGTATTTTATTTTCGTTTTTTGTATCTCATCATTTTTGCTTCTTTGGATGCATTTTTATGAATTCTTTGTTTGTTGGAACTTTCCATATTCTCGATTCTGTCAATACATAGATGATATCTTTTACTAGAGGCCTGAGGACAAACCTCTCCTATCAATTTTCGAAATTACTATTCGTAGATTGATAGAATTACAGATTATTGATAGAATTATAGAATTTCTAACTATGATTATTCTGCTTTTTTTCATTAATTGGCTTTAAGATATAATTAATTCTATATTTAATACTAGGTAGCCAATGAAATTATTTTGATAAAGTGTAAAATTCTACCTGAATTAGGAAGAATCTTTTGAGGTGGGAAATTCTGAAGTAAATGGTTTGTATTCATACCGCAAATGGAGAATAAGAAAATTATCCAAGCAACCAACCTATAGGTTAATACCGCTAAAGAGTGATAGTTCGACTGTGGTTAGAAATCAGATAGAGGGCAGGCTGCATGGATAGTTTTCGTGGTTTTCTCCAAACGTAACGCTATTGTTGCGAAATATTTACCTGCGGTGAGATAGCTTCAACGCAAAGTGTGGTTAGTGTTACCAGAAAGTGACAGTTAAAGGCAGGTTGCCAGATTTAGTGAAGTCGTCCATTTGGCAATATTCGGCGACGAAATTGGCGATATGCCATAGACAGAGCGAAAACATTCTAGAACGCATTCTTAGCGGTTTTCTTGGGAATATTGTCGAAAGTAGGTTAAAGCTATATATACCGTGCCTCTATGCGGAGAGAGTAGTATCTTAAGTTCAGCAGAGATTAGCTTAAGAGCGATCGACCGAGTCGGGAGTTGAACTTTAGTGCTTTGCCATGAAGCTGTCTTCACCGTTATAGCCTGAACGCGGTGTTGCTAATTGTTTCAGCGCCTCTGCCATAGGTTTTCGACGAGTGTAAACGTGTCTTTGGAACTGTCCTATTTAATAGTGCTTACTGGCGAATAAATTGTGCTTTGATTCTTCATCAGTTGTTATCATCATTTGCTCCAAATCCACACGAACCCGGTAGAACGCAATAGTATTCAAGATCAGAGTTCAGTGAAACTATAGATTTTCAGTTTTAGGTGTAGCACCATTTCAAAGTAGATGCTCAAATCTCACAGTCGTACTGCTCACCTCATTTTTCAAAAAAAAAAAAAAAAAACTGAGAACTACGATGCTTGGCATAACAAAACGCACAGGCTTTGTACAGCTTTGTCTGCATAAATGGTGTATCTGAAATTTATATAAGTTGTGTATGAAATTTTTAACTGAGTGACAGTGTTTAAAATGAAATTATGATAATTGCCATGATTGTTTTATCTAGCATAATTTACGCTTTTAATATGCAACACTGGTTAATTTTTTAAGGTGAGCATTTTTCCTAAGTACACTAGTAATCATAATTTTGTCTTTAAAATAAATATTAACAATATTTACGTTAATTTTGGACTGACATTCACTATTTGAGTGAACTTGTTTCATTGCTTCTCTTTATCGAAAGGTGCAAGTTAGTGTAAAAGAAGAATCAAAGTTCGTAAGATAAATTTTTGCATATTTTGACTTCATGAGTATAAGTCCTTTCAGAGTTTTGTTATTATTTTAAATAACCAGGTCATTTCTCTTTCCGTTTTCCTACCAGTATGAAAATTAATTCGAGAGTATTTAAGGTGAGATTTTCAGATTGCAGGAAAAACAGTGTTTCTGCCTCTTGAGGCCACGTTACTAGATTTCTGCTAGATTGAATTTTTCGGCTTTGAGTTATAGTGGCTGACATTTAAATTATTTTTTCGGAGAGAAGTTCGAGTCACCTTCGCTTTAATTCTATCGTTTAACCTTTGGTTATTAGACTTAATTTTAATTTGAGATTTGGCTTTACCTTAAGTTATCTCCCCGAGAGTGGTGGCTGAGTGTGTAAAGTACCAGCCGTGCTGTTAGGCTAAAAGAAAAAATAAAACAATATATTGTGTTACAATCAAGCTTCAGATTAAGAAACAAAAGTTTAGTTAAAATATTCAGCATAAATAATTTCTATGCTAATATAACTTAGTGGTTTATAATTAAATTTCTTGATTGAAAATGTGTATAATCCATAGGACAAATGGAATTTATATTTTTAAATGAAATTTTCTTTTTCTTTTCTTTTTTGTGATAAGAACGAAAAAAATGGTTTAATGACTTTAATACTACGACGGCTATATTTCTAGTTAATAAATCAAATAAAATGCATCAAAACTTTGGTCGACAAACGATTGCTGTACTTAAAATTGCGAAGTGGAAACTATTTTCACGATAACGATATTCCTCTGGACAGAATTAAACTCTAAAATGCAGGAATTATCTTCATTAGATGATAGTCCTTCCGGTTACGGGAGATTAAAATGACGAAGAGTGTCAACATTTCCCTCCAAGCACTTGACGAACAGAATTTTAATTATGATGAAAAATTCTCATGAGAAATATTTTCTAGCAGAGATTTCAGATTACTGAAATATCAGTGTTAATAAGCTGAACTGAACAAAGTAGTTTAGAAACGACACACACGTGAAGGGATATTGACTAAATTCTATCCATTCATAAAAATATTTGAGTTATCACATTAAAGAGATAAAAGTTCCACTTATTAAATGAAAAGACATACTCACACTGAAAATTGGTTTGTTGCAATTTTATATTGTTAAACTAAGGCTGAAAGGATAAAACCACTTTATTGCAATATTAACTAAAATAACACTTTTTATTAAATAACACGCCTTATAACTAAAATAACACGCCTTTCTTATTTTCTGTTATATTATTATCGCGTAAGCATAGGGTTCTCTTTCGTCATTTTCACTCCTGCAGCTAAGAAGAAAGTTTTACTCAAATCTTGTAAGGTTTTAGTTTAAACTAACAAAGTTTTATTTTAATTTCTCTTTCCTATGAGTTCTTATTTCCACTTCCCGTTGGAATGAGCCCCCGTTTCAGCTTTATGCTAATTTGCAGTGGAGCCAAGTTTGGTATTTAAAAGGGTTAGCGAGGAACTTCTCAGTGTGAGAGAGCTTTTAGTCTCAGGTCGCTGCTGCTCTGTTCGACGTTCGCCTGACTAGCTAATATTTAAATTCTAAGCGCTGTTACTCTATTACTTATCGAAGTAAAACTAAGTGCGTTAGTATAAGTTAAATCTTGCTACGCACCATTTAGCATAGAGGCCAACCTCGCGTTTACAGCTTTGTGAGCAACGACTACTTAATTTCTATTCACTTTATTTTAAATTACTTGATTGTTCAGTTTAGACCCAAGTGCGGTCATTATTTTCTCTTATTCCTCCCGAGTTGGGAAGTGGCTGTAAATAGTGGTTTAATAAAAGAGGATTTTAAATACTTCTTACGTGCAGTTATTCTACCACTTAACCACAGTATCCTAACATAAAACATAGCTGCATTCACTCCCTGTTCAAGATCAGGAGTTCAACTACCTCACGAATATGTTCGCCAAAAGTATGCACCGAACACTCACTCCTGACAATCTTCGGAACTAATCTTGAAAATTTGTGCAACTTATGCTGATTCTTGCAGCTTCAAAGTCTCCACTATATTATTACAATTTAAGTTACAACCTGGTCATTAAGAATAAAATGTTATGCTTCTGTTTGTCAAATTTCCTTTCTGATGTCAAGACAACAGAGAAATATATTGAGATTTAAAATAACTGGCATACATTTAGATATTAAATGCGAGAAGGTAGCTAATTGTATGTGCATGTAACGCATGTGAGTAGAAAAGTGATGATGATAAAGTTTTCTAAGCATCTAGAAGGAAACGTCATTTAATTTTAGTTCCCGGATTTCATGTCCTAGCAAACAGAAAATATTACTGCTTGAGAGAAATGTTTTTTGTAAACCTCATCAAGTGACATTAGTGCACAGCTTGAATAATAAAGTCTTTTGTTTATGAAATAAATGGGAAGTCTTCAAGTATCATTAAATACGAAATAGCAATATAAAAAAAATTTTTTCCCATCATTTAGTTTTGCATTTCAAGCAGATGACTTTAAATATAGCCTTTTTTTATGTATGTAATATTTAACACTGAATAAAAATCGAAAAACATATTATCTTATACACTTTTGTAATGACTAATAGTTTTATGACGCACTTCACAATGATTTTAAGACTCAAGTGAGGAAGACTACTCATTTCTCAATAAGGCGCTGAGCAGTAGTACGGAATCTGCTTAGCTTGAATTTTTAGCTCAAAAGAGATGTAGTCTAGAATGCAATTTTAGTCTCGAAATGGCATTTTGAGTTGAATCTAAACGACGCATCACTTTTCAAATTGTTGAAACCAAATATTATCACTCGGTATTATATTTAAGGAAATTAAATAATGAAGAATCAACATGAACGGATGTATGTTTTTCCCACTGTGAAAAAACAACCATACCTAGAAGCATTAAATTTTGAATTACGTGTAGTCCTCCACCCGAACATCCGCACCTAGAAGCCCGAATTATGAATTTTAAATTTGTTTTATTAACTAGTTCATATATTGTAAACCTTTAACGAATTTTCGATTAACGAACTCAAAGATTTGAAACCAAGCGGCAGCAATACTGTTAAAAAAACTTTTTTTATCTCCAGTGAACGAGACTGTCTGTCGGAAATTCTAACGATATGCTGTTTTTAAATATTTTGTGATTTTGCCGTTGAATCGAATTTTATGCGGCCTAAGCGACAAGAACGCGATATTTAATAAATAAGATGAATACAGAAAACGGTAATAATAAAACGACAGAAAACGGTAATAATAAAACGACAAAAAACGCTTTGTAAGGCCATTTAGTAAGAAAACTGAACACTGATGTGATAAACCGAGGAAAGA
>KK114195.1:435792-455841 GCA_000611955.2 Stegodyphus mimosarum | reverse complement strand
GAAAGAGTGAAATAAAACAGAATAATACATGACAAAATTTAACTCTACATCATAAATTCTAAACGTATAATGCTATGCTGCTTTTAAAATTTTTATTATTTTGCTGTTAAATTGTGCATGCCACAAGTGCAAAGAAAACGGCGCGTCATAATAAAGCTAAAAAGACAATAAATAAATAAAAAACTTTCAAAAAAATCTGAAAGGTTTCAGATTTTAAACTACGTTCAAAGGGGCGTTTTTCAACGTTTTGTGTGTTACCTTTACAACTTCCGATACACAGTTCCGCTCGCTTTAGATAATTTTTTTCCCGTAGAATATTGCCATTGCTCGCTTTTAAATCGCTTGTGTTTGTTCATCGAAAATTCGTTAAAGTTTTACAAAATGTGAAAAGGATAATAAAACAAATTCCAAATTCGGGCGGAAACGTACGTTATTCAAAATTGGATGGCTCTAGGTACCGTTGTTTTATCACATTTGGAGAAATATACATACATTTATGCAGATTCTTCACTATTTAATTTCTTTAAATATAATACAGGGCTACAAGATTTTGTGGCAACTGTTTGAAAAGTGTTTCAGACTTTTAATGTTTCCAACGCAAAATCGCAAAACGAAAACAATAGTCCCTTAGGGACAAAGACCCTTTGGGCTAAAAAAATCCCAAAGGCTTAGTAGGAGTGAATGTAACAGCAGACTGGTAGATTGCGAGGTCATCGAGAGCGTAAACAAACATAGCAAAGCCTTTTAAGTGACAGCTAAAATCTGAAACTTTGTGTGGTTACTCCTATCATAGTATTCGAAACCGGATTTATTTGTGGTTAAAACAGTTGTTGCATAGGAGGTGGTACTTTGACTGTCTCAACAGCTCATTGTCTTTTATGATTTGTTTTATTCTATGTAAAAAATCGTTATATTTATGTTTTCAACAACAGAAATACAATTTGCATAATAACAAACAATACATTTTTAAAAAATCTGTTGCATTTGCGTTCTAAAAATTAAAAGACGACACTGAATATTCTAAACATGGACCTTATAAAAGCCAAATAATATCTGGCAAATTTGAGCTACTAATCTTGACAGAAAGTTTTCCTTATAGATAGCACCACCAAAGTTAAGAAATCAGGAAAAGTGATTTGATTCCTGGAATGCCTAAAAATTTCACATTACAATAATCACTTGCCCTAACGATTTAAATCACAGAAAGGTCCGAGGCAAAAGCCAAAAAATAGGGCCTTTTTTATCTGAAATAAAAGTACAACATCCATGATAAGAAGCATTCTGGAATGCTCCTTTAAATCAGTTCCCCCTAACTAAATGAAGAGAGAAAACGGAGTTTATCTGTAATGAAACGTAACTTCAAAAGTGGAAATTAAAGTTAATTTTTTACATAATTTTTTTATGAGACATGCATTTTCATTTGAGCCGAATTATCTATCAGGTACTGTATGAGAAATAAATAATTAAACCCTTTGTTATTTAAACAGCTGAAAAATTGCAGCTACGTTTTAATAATTAAAAAAGAAGCGAACATTTATATCTCTTCTCTCACTCAGCTTGTGGCAGCCATACTTCCGCGTTTGCTTTTAATATAAGCATTAAGAGCATTTTTTCATTGTTCCAAGAAATTCCACCATATTTAACATCTTTCCTACTCAAAGAACTCGGAATGGGCGAACTATATAGTCCGCCTTTTTATAAAGTCTTTCATATGAAAGGTTCTCGACTGCTTCGCCACGGTATACAACGCGCATTTCTGATTTATTATTAGTCTATAATAATCAGTAAGTACTCAAATATTTGCTAATTAAATGTAGAATTTCATTATTAAATAAACGAAATAAAAATGTGAAACTAACAATTTTGACTCTGTTTAGGAACCTTTCAGTTCTGATGTGATATCAGTAAAAACGTTTCTTCTTCTACATCTTTAGTAAGAAAGAATATTTAGCGTAAATCTACTTAGGCAATCTCCGATATGCTTTTGGGGTTAAGCAAAATTCATACGCATCCGATAAAGGGAAAATTTTATTTCAAATTGTAAATTTGGTTTTCTCTTTGGACATAACAATATGCAGGACAATACAATGCATGGGCAAAAGTGTTCTAGAGGTAGGATGCTTTTACTTGCAAATTGCACAGCTAAAATCTTTCCGAAAAAAGTAGGTAAACCGATGAACTAATCACTGTTGCAAGGTTTCCCTTAGTTCATTAATCAGTTATTTTAATTTTGGTATCTTTTGTGAATTCTCTATTTCCCCTCGCATTTCCTCACCAGGATGCAAAAATTAAGCGTAAAGAGTGTACATAAATATAAAAAGAGAGTACATAAATATAGACAGAGCGTGATTTTGCTAGTATAGTGCACGTTTACTATTTTGTCCTCCAGCTGTTAAACTTAGTAGCGGCTACCCATTCTGGCTGTTTAGTTAGTCTGTCGCCGATGTAACTTCCTGAGTCAGCCTCTTACGTTAATTTAAATTGTGAAGTCTAGTACTTCTTATCTTTTGAATTTATTGTTAAATTTACTTTTAAGTTCTCACCACAAGTAGTCGGGTTTTTTGTGCGCCCGAAGTTTGTGTCGTTCTATTAAAGCGTTGATAAATAAAAGGGACTTTTTACACCCTTTATTTGTTGTCTTACTCTTCACGCCTGTGCGAGCAGTCACCTGGCTAAACCTTGAGATCTAGATACTTCGTGTGATAACAAAAAGGACCAGATCTTATACTGCGGTACCTGTAATAAGCAGCAAACAACTATCTGAATACTTCAGACGTCCTGACTCAGACTAGCATTTATGGGAGACGAAAAGAATTTAATACGATTTCCCTTCAGAAAAAAGGAAATGTATCCTGACAGTCTGATACAAGAAATGAATAAATAAATAAATTAAATTAAAAAATTGAAAACTCAAGATATTGTAACAGGCGTATCGTCGAGTGGAGTGAAAAAGGGCGAAAAAAGTATTTTTCAAATTTTATTATTTCCCGACCTAGCAAATGGCTCTGTTCGATGAAAAGAAAACAGTGAAAAAAATTGCAGGTCAATCGCTCTTCACTCTCAGGTTCCACATGAGGTAAATAAAAAAATCATTGCTAATCTCAAAATATCAAACTATATTTTAACAATATTTTCTCATTTTTTAAAAAATATTTTTCTTCCCTGACCCAACTTATGGATGTAATTGGTAAACAAATACCAGTAAAAAAGTTTCAGCTTAATCACTTGTCATCTTCAGGTTCCACCAGAGAACCAAAAAATTCATCTCGTTGTCAAACTTAGTAAATTCGTTCCTGAGCTTGATTCAACTGCGTATGAATCCCTGCACCACATATTGCTAACAACGCTTCTGCTATTAGTCGCCCATGCCGCACTACTGGGTGCACAAATTATCGTATTTTCGCCTTCCAGTCAGTTTTTCTTGCTTTCAGTATTCTTCTCAGTCCAAGTTCACGAATACGGGCTCTTTCATCTTTCAGCATTGTCAACAGGATGTTTTCAGAGCGAGCAAAATAACAGTTCCTCTGAATAACTTCGTAAACGATTGCCTTAAAATTTTCTGGCAAGAATGAACTTTTCTCGATCATTTCGCTAATATGATGTGCTCCATATCTTGCTCTCGGTTTCATTATTTCAAGCCAGGATGGCACATAAACTTTTATAAAATATTCTGCTAGTAGCTTCAAAACGTCTAATGGTTTGGCAGTTGATACATAAAGGCGAAGAATTCTATTGGCTGTAGTGAGCCATCTTGAGTGGACCATCTTCTCAGGACTCCTGTTTGCTAGATTTACCTTAGAAACATCGAGCGTACTGCCTTAGAAATATCAAGGATGTATAATCAGTACTGAAGTCTTTTTTTGACAATTTCGGATAGATCAACTGGAATAGGGAAATAACCTGTCATGGGAAGGGTTTCACATGTTTTCACGGATTTTTCTATTGTTCCAAAAAGCTGTTGCGTCCCAGATGTATTTCCATCAATCTTCTGGAAAAGATGACGAAGAGGCAATTCATTGGTGCGCACAAGCATGCAAATCAATGCAGTATATGACCAACAAAGCTCTGAAAAAGATCCACTTCTGGTTGACGTCATCTTAGTCCAACACAAACAATGATTGATAAAGCAGGATTGACAAAACCCACCGAACAAGCAAATAATTAATAATAAAAAGTCGTTGAAAGATCATGGAAGCCATATGATTGCTTACTCCAAGCTAGAACCAATAGTAAGACTAGAACCTGTTCTACATCTATTAGCCTATTTTGGCATTAAATTTGATATTTTGGTGTGGTAGCAATTTCTCGAGCTAATAATGGCGGTTTTGAAAAAGAAATTCACGAAAAAAGCATAAAACCGTTAAAGAAGTCAGTATGGATATTCACCTGAGGTGTGGAACCTCAAGATGTCAATATTTTGGGCTGAAATTTAAACACAATTTGTTCTAGCTCATTTGATAATAAAAAAAACCATATAATGACTATAAAACTCATATAATAATATAAACCCTATAATGAAATCAGGCAATATTAATTTTTTTAAAAAAAGATGTTTTTCGCTTCTCCCTAGCATGCGAGTTCGTAATAGATTGAATGCGGACAAAACCGATCATAGCTTGCTAAAATTTATTTTCTCAAAATAAACATTTTACACTTCTGGAACTTTTCACAAAAGTACTCGTACAACTCTTCTCAGTATCACAGAACACAATCAACACTTTGAACTACTATGAGCGTTAAACATAACGCATTGCAAAGCGCATCTAAAAGGCGAAACTGGCATGGAGAACTCTCAGTACTCTCAGTTGTTTCTAACAGTAGACAACTGGTAACTGTCTCTAAATTGCTCTGTATACCGCGATTATCGGCTATTTTACCCGATATATTCCGGCTTTTGCAAATAAATGCCATAAGGGTGCGTAATGTTAAATATTCCTGCACAGCATATAAAGGGTCAAGATCGAAAGTAAGGAAACAGATGTGATCGTTTGTAACATAATCTATATGAAGGCATCTGATTGGTTAGGGAAATGCCTAGGTTTTGCCTAGAAATGTACAAAATTACTAGCAAATATATAATGTATAATTCTCCGCTCTTATATATTTTTCCCGCGGCCACCGAGAAATTTCTAGTATCTGCGATTTCTCGATATTGATGGAAGGCATATATGATTGCAGTTACACATAGGAATCAATTACAGTTATTTAATTGCAGTACCAATTACAGTTATACAGGAACCGGACCAAAATTTCGACAAATGGTTGCCATGTTTGGCGATATTTAGCGATTTCTTGCCCAGTTTGGAGATAAAACTTAGTCGCCAAAATCATCGCCGGCTTGGCGCTATCTCCCAAATTTGGCGCGATAGATATGTAAATCAATGTTAAATAGGCTGGCCTCTGTACCCTTATTTTTTTGACGAAGCTTCACTCTTGAAGCCTCTCCTGCTATCTCGCGAGATAGCATGAGAAATCTTGTAGATCTTGCAAGATCTGCAACAGATACTATAATGTTAAACATAATTTCACTAAAATTGTTATATTCAAAATTCATAACATTACTCACTTCCCATGGACTACACGCCCTGGACTGTACAGTCCCTGAACAAGAAGCCATACTTAAAACCATCGCCAGCTTAAAACTATCTCGCAAATTTAGTGAGATAGCTATTTTCCTCTATGTTAAATGGATTTGCTGCTGTGACCTTATTTTTCCGGCGAAGCTTCACTCTTAGGCCCTTTATGTTACATTATACAAGAGATGCTACAATTTTACACATAATTTCAATAAAATGCTTAAATATATACAAACTTTGTAATGATATTTATCAATAAACTAGAGGTTTGCATCGGTTTGCGTTCAAGGTAACCAATCACAATTTCAATGATCTATTCAATGCATATTTTCAGGTAAATTATTTTACTAGACTTTCTACTAAGCCTTTTGATGATGTTTTAGTGAGCATATTGTTGGTAATATGCACTTGGTACGTTCTGGAACACAATGTTAGAAGCGTAGGCTATACGTTAAGTATATCAGGTTAATTTTAGATTTCAATGATTAAATTTTAATGAAATAGCCTTATTTTTAAACAAAGAACAAATGTATAGAATTATTCTCTAAGTATATCATCCGAATGAAGGGCAGAATACAATGAATTTGGTTTTTTCTTTCGCAGTTTAGCTGATTAATAGCGTACTAGATCAAAAATTAATCATTCCATCATAACCCGGTTACGGTTTGAACCTGGGCATAACGTTCTTCAAACACCCCGACAGCTTCCTTCCTTCTTTTGATAAAAAGAAGAACTACTGGAGGGTTTTCCCTAAAATCTGCTCACAAGGTAATCTGATTCGGCAATCCATTCAGAATTTAAAACCAGATGCACCTAAGATCTCTTTTCCTTCAAAAAATGCTTGCTTATGCCTTGAAATAAGAAAATCGTAGAGAGGAAATATGGAGTTGTGAATATCTTAAAAGGTTAATTATATAATTCATTAACTGTTATTTTTGGAAATTTATCCCATTAAATTTCCATCTTTAAACTAAATCTGTTGTTATTTTACTTTATTAATTTACTATTAATTTAGAAATTTTACATTTAATTTTATTATTTAAGTAGTTAATTCAGTTTAATCAAATCTATAACGTATGCAATAAAGAATGTGCATTTTGAAGTAATAGTAATTTTAGAAGTTGGATAGCTAGAGCTTAAATGGAAAGTTTATTTTTCAAAAAATGGTATTACAGCACTTTCTCGATTAAAACGACGAATGTTTTAAACACAACTGACACGGTTTCCATGTTTTCACATTTAATATATTAATATCTCCATAACTATATTTGGAAGACATTTCGGCTTCCGAAAATTAGCGAATAGCATTCTCGCATCTGCAAGTAGCTCGGCAGGCTCGGAAACGATCGGTGGTTTCATCATCACACAGCCAGTTGTGCCAAGTGGTATTCATCTCCTGGCAATTGCTCCAGTAGTCGGCGTATGGGCAGCCATTCGCTGAAAGAGAAGAACTGAAACGTGAGGATGGAATCTGGAAAATAAGCAAAGATTCTAAGAATGAAACCAATTTTCCCAACTGTATATTATACCGATGATTGTATTGAAAAGGAAAGAAGGCTGTGCTCCATTTCAAATGCTACTTCTTTAACACTTAAATATAATTATATCAAAATTACTTATGCTGATGATTATCAAAATTACTAAATAATTATTGCTGATGTCATCTTGAGGCCCCCCCTAAAGCACAATCCTCCCAATGGGTGCATATTTCAAACATGCTATTAAGTGTTATCGAAAATGTATGTATTTATATCATTTATATTATTAAATTTATACGATAACTTCAAATTGGGTACGGATTGGTGAGGTCACCTAGTATTATAATAAGAGGAAGAATTCCGTTTGAAACCTAATAAAACGTTAGTCCACCACTGGGCGCTGATTTCACTCATGATATAAAACGTTACTGGCAAGTTATGTCTTCGTTTCGTTTATATTATTAAAACTTTAGTAAAAATTTAAAATGTTTTACAATTTTGGAGGCCGAATAATATTATTATAGAAGAATTTCATTTGAGATCTAATGGAAACTTCTTTCTAGCTAATTTCGGTGTCGCGAAACTTATTTGATTAGATCAGTGCTTCCGAGATGACAAGATCTACTAAAAAGAAACGAAGGAGATAAAATAATCTTTTTAATTGCTGTCTGATGCCAAGCAGTTGGATAGATTATTGCTCTTTATCCTAACAGTTTAGATTTGAGTAGATGATTCTAAATGAGACCAGGGTTCGGAATTGTCTGAAACTGTAAGTGAAAGGTTGTTAAGTTTGACAGTTGATTAGTTCTGCACATAACAGTCTTCCGAATTCAAAAAAGCGGATTCCCTAATTTGTCCAATTGCTTTGCATTGTCTTTGAGTAGTACTTTTCTAGAATCAGAATTTATTCTATCAACAGTAGTTATATTTTTTACGTCCTAAGTAAGTTAAGGTAACGTTATGAAATAATAATCTATTGATTTTAAAACGCTCTGTTAACTTTTGAATATTTAATTATTTAAATCCATGAGCACCAGATATTGCTATGAGATTTTGGATATTTAGATCTGGGAGGGAAAATCATTGATTTCGATAAAAGTGTTAAGATAAATTTAAACTTGCTTTGTAACACATGATGTTTAACATAGCAAATTGTTATGTTCAAGTTTCCATATTTAATTTAGGAATGTTCATACAAATTGTATGCGAGAAACAAAGTTGGGAACAATGGCAAATGTATTTTAAAAATAAACAACAAAAGTAGTTTATTAAAAACTTCAACTCTAAGTGGAAAATAAAGATACATTGCTTCTCGACTATTTATTTTTTTAACAAAACTTAAGCAATTAATTACCTTTCTCTATTAAAATAGAAGAGGATATTAGCTCTTGAAGAAGAGAGACATGATTCCAATCGCACTTGATATTGGCAGAGTTTTAATCAAAAATACATTTTTTGTTTAACGTTGCTTTTTTGTCTTGATAAATAGGGTATAGAAAATTTCCAATCTGCTGACAGTTTCTTAACAACTGGTCAAAAGTACTGTTAAAGCGAATACTGCTAAAACTCTATCAGATTCTTATGGATCTTTGTGGTCCAGGACTTAAACTCTCTGAATTTTAAAATACAACATTTTCATATCTCCCATACTGCACAGAATGAACGTCGTTCAACTAACCATAATCGGCCAGATGTTTCAACAAACTTGTATAAAGGCATTAATTGCATAAAGAGTGATTTCTGTCAGTGCATTACAACGACACAAAAGATTTTCAAACCTGAAGGAGATAGGCAATGGAATTTCGAAAAAACAGGGGAATGAATCGAGGAAATCGAAATCGAAGGTAGTTTGAAAATCGAAATCGAAGGTAGTTTGAAAATCAGAAATCAAAGGTAGTTTGAAAATAAAATTGTAATTTCTTGCGAATTAGAAAAAAACCCATAAAGTCCACGCTTCGTCTTTGCTTCATACTACATGTTAGTTTAGCTTTCTCAATATTTTTTTTCTTTTTTAAAAAGATATATCTTTTTAAAAAATTTAATAATTGCCGTTAACTTCTTTCTTTTAGTAGAAGATTTTGTTGTTATCTTTGATATTTTTTAAATGAAATATAGTTTTAGAGGACATTTATGTGTTTTGTGTAAGCTATTAAGTCCTTAAATAAAACAATTTCTTCTCTTAGCTGCGCGGTACAATATTAACTTTTTGAAACTGAAACTTCCACTTAACGACAAGAAAACTCAACTTACAAAACTTCAGGAGGTTCAAAACAACCTGGAGCGTAGCTGTATTTCTGTATGTCGCATCGATGTTTCTGCCAAACGTAGTAATAAAATAGTTACAATTGCATAAGAGGAGGTTTTACGAAATATTTTCCCTAATGCCAGATTTTATTTGTAGTACACAGATACAGTCGTGGCTGCCAATCCAATAAAATGCTCTTGATGACAGTAGTTGAAAGTCTGGAAACAGGTGTAAAATTACTATCCTTATATCCAGATTAGCAATTTTAAATTCGTTTAAATCATGATGGCACTAAAGACGACAGTAAATTTAAAGTGAAGTATTGACTTGTTTGTCTTCTTTCAGGACACTTAACAGTCCAGAAACTTCCGAGCTAACTCAGTGGTGTTAAAATTATGGAAGACGATGCATCATTATATATATATAGTTTATTAAAAAATTAGCAATGTGATATAACTTCCTAAATGTAATACACGTCTTTGAAACGAATTAGCATTAAGTACCGAGAATTATATGCAAGCATTTAAGGCGCACTGAAATTGAATCAATTGTTAGGAAAAGAAAACAGTTTCCCAAAGCTAAAAAATATTTAGGTTTACAAGTTCCCTGATGAGGAATGAGAAAGATGATATATAAGAACGCCGTTGTGCTAAAATTCTTCAAAAGTCGCATCATAATTACCTGTATTTTTCTTTCTAATTTGTGTAGGTGTGCAGATATCGAATAGCACTCAGTGCAAAGCTCTGTGGACAGAAAAGAACTTAGGTGAGATAAAGCAGAACTATTTGGCACGTTCCCCAGGGTGAATATCAGTGCCACGCATAACTAAACACGGAGTGCCACGAGAATTTATCGAAATCCTGTTTCAGTTAAGGTGCTGGATTGTCTAAGTAAAATGGATATATACTTTAGTGGTCTATAGTTTTTCTGGCCACGTAATCGGCCATTTACACTACTCGACATTGAAAATGCGACACCAAGAAGGAGCAGAAAGTGATGAAACTCGGCAAACAGACAGAGATAGCAAGGAAAGATAAGTAATCTTTATTTCGAAATGATATGCATAATACAGAGCGAGAATAGCGTCGGCTCAGTACGTTGTAGGACCATTTTGGACAGTGATACACGAAGCAACACGTCTAGGTACAGCGTCAAGAGACTACGGATGGGATCCTCAGGAATGACTGTCCATTCTCTGTCAACCATTTGATAGAGTCAGTCTTCTGAACGTGGCAGTGGCAGGGTCTGCAAATGGCGTCCAATCATATCCAAAATTTATTCGATTTGTGAGAGATCATGAGAGAACGGTGGCCAGGGAAGCATCTATACACCTTGCAGAGCATGTTGACTAATGTCATTAGTGTGTGGTCGGACGTTATCATAGGGATAAAGAGCATTGGGCACTCCCTGAAAGTAGCGGAGTGTCACCGGACACAGAACATCGTCCACGTATCTTTGCGCCGTCATAGTGCCCTAAATACGAAATAGAGGTGATCTGGAATCGTAGGAAATTTCGCCCCAAACCATGATGCCGCATTGTTGCTTGGTGGGGAGTTTCCCAATTGCTGCCGAATTGAAATTGTCTCCACACCGATGCCACACTCCTACGCGGCGACTATCATTGGAGAAACAGAAGCATGACTCGTCTGAGAACGCGATCTTGTACCATTCCGTCGTCCACATCGCTCGAGCCCGGCATCACTGCTGACTTTGGCATCCAAGATGTGGGGTCAATGGCGTTCTTTTTACCGGACGCCACGAGTGCAGGCCACTAGCCACAAATCGACGGCAAATGGTTCTGCCAATATGGGAACATCCAGAGTGTCTTGAATATGCTACAGAATGGAGGGAGAAGTGACTTGCGGGTGCGCAAACGCTTGTCCAGGGATATGTCGATCCACGGGTGTCGACGTCCCTCTGGCTGCGCAGGCACCCCTCGAACTTGTTACATATCTTTGTTCCAACTATCGTCACCACAATCTGTGCACTAAGGACGCGTCAAGGTGTGTGTCAACTGAGATTTGCCATGTGGACCAAACTGCCCTTTTCAGTCCGATCACCATACTCCTCGTAAAATCGTTTGTCTGCTAGAACTACCTCCGTTGACGAAGATCTGGCATTTTGCGCTATTACACGAGTCCGCTGAGATAATAAATAAATTTTCTACGATAATTTCCCTAACAAAAATTAACGGCACGAAAAATGCACATTCTGCAGGTTCCTTCCCTTATATCTTCTTCAATGTGGGCTGGAGAGCTACGCATTTTACATCGTTCGCATAATTCGGTGACGTGCGTTTACGCTGAAATTTGCATAATTTTTGGGTTACTATTTCTTGGTGTTGCATTTTGAATGTCAGCTGGTATAATTAACGCTTGTGTCGGCGCTAATTAAATGACTGATTACTTCTTTGTGCTTGATCTTAGGAGAAAACGGTAAATTACCACGAAATGTTTTCTTAAAGTCTATGTAAATGGGAAACAATGATCATAATAAATTTTAAAAATCATATCTCATATACAGTGTATTAAAATTTTTCTACCGATCTATGAATTCATAACAATCAGCGAAAAAATGTCATTTATCACGTTCGCTTGCTTACGGTACATTCTCTCGTCGTTCTATTCTTTTTGTTTTTGAGTTGTATTATTTCTGAAGTTGTAATATTTCTGAATCTGAAGCTTCAAAGCACAAAATCACTCAGATTTATTAACTTGTGCCTAAATGTAGATCACAGCCTTCAAAACGAAAGACTTTAGTATAAGTAAATATACTACAGGCAAAATAAAATTTAAAATACTTCTTTATTTTCCAGTTCATGAAACTATCAAAGGTTCTTGGTCGTTTACATGCTTTTCTGTATTCATCACTTAAGTTCATGGTGTTCCTATCTTTCATCTAATTTATGAAGTATTCCTGTTTGAATACTTGCATTTGAATCTTTTTTTAACTGATTTTAAAGTGTGCATATATTTTGATCAATGCGCTGTTGAAATGGGGAACACTAACACCAAATGGTTCCCAGCACTGGTATATTTTCTTTATCCTTTGTTTCTTAAGAACACAGCTGGTTAAAAGAGAAAAATGTGTTTCCTACTTAAAAAAAATTAATAACTGTAATATTTTAGTTATTTTAACACATCGTGGGTGAGTGGTGAGGCTATTCCATTACACGTTTTGGCAGATGTTTGACGAAGCTGGGATGATTGAACCATGGAAAAAAATACAACTCAGGACTTTCACTTGTAACAGCATATATTTATTTTAATTTAGAGCAGATTATTCAGTAATTGAACTACTAGATACGAATGATTTTAATACGTTATAACATTGTAGCAAAGAAAGAGGAGCATTGCGAAAATGTTAACAGGATGAAGGCGAGAAGGCATCTGTATAGGAAAACTTATGACGCAGCATTACATCTTAGATGTAAAAATACAATGGCTTTGCTCTTTGCGAACTAGCAACCTTTAATTAATTTTCTGCAATTCAGGATCTTCCCCTAGACCAGTACCTTCTGGAACATTCGCGCTTATTACATAACCTCCTCATATAAATGCTGCGTCATAAGTTTTTCTATACAGATGCCTTTTCACCTTCGTCCTGCTAACATCTTCGCTAAGCTCCTCTTTCTTTGTTAGAACGTTATGACGTATTGAAGTGTAAAGTCAGTCGTATCTAGTAGTTCAATTACTGAATCATTTGCTCTAAATTAAAATAAAGATATGCTGTTAAAAGTGAAAATCCTGAGTCGTATTTTTCTCCGTGGTTCAATCATCCCAACTTCGTCAACCATCTGCCAAAACGTGTAATGGAATAGCCTCACCACTCACCCACGATGTGTTAAAATAACTGAAATATTACAGTTATTAATTAGCCGGTAGGATTTATCCTCTACGTGGGAAAAAAGCTCCTGGATTTATTTCTAACGCGCTTCTAAATTCAAGAGTGGGTCAAGGACAGTGTGTGATGGTCTTATGCTTTTGCTTCTTTTCCGGCGATGCTTAAATGTTTTACCTCGTCTCCAAAGTTATGCGTTTTGTCAAGTGCTTCTAAAGTGATTGATTTTAGTGTTCAAATTGATGTGTATGCGAACTCTTAAATTCAAGATTTTTTGATTGGAATGCTAACACGTTCAAAAACGGCAAAAATGGCAAATGATAAGCAAGAATCCGTAGCTATTGTGGATACAGCAAAATTTCAATTCCCTATTTTTGACGGCACAAGTACAAATTTTCCAATAGTCAAATATCTTCTATTGTTTGAAGAGAAATGTGCTGCAAAGAACATTCCAGAAAAGGAAAAGAAATTTGTTTTCTCAGAGTGTATTAGAGGAGAGGCTTTAGCCCTCTATTTATGTGATTGTTTAGATAAAGACTGGAACAACGTAAAGGACATTTTCGAGACATACTTCACAACATTGGAATCTGTTACTTTTAGTGATTTTGTGTCTTTAAAATACGAGAAATTTAATAATATTGATGCTTATTTTCGTAATAAGTTGAAATTAGGAGCCAGGTTGAAACTAACAGAATCCACAATGGTGGAAGCACTTACGGAAGTACTTCCTGAGTCTCAAAGAATGCTGCTAACAGTGCAAAAAATAGATACACCGAAAGACTGGATTATTCTTGCTGGAAACTGTTTCCAGTTCATATGCCGTTGGATGGTTTAGGAAATAGTAATTACCAATTTGTTTCTCCAAAGCAAACTGTTCCGAGGTGCTATTATCCCAGGACAGCGAAATCCACTCCTTATCAAAGTTTTAATAGTGTGAGACCTTATAATTATCAACAAGTGCCATACCGACCTCTTCAGTATCCGTATAGGCCAATTCGGTATCCACAATTACCTGCTTTTAATTATAACACGGTTCCTAAAAGAGAAGTTAAAAAAGGATATTACTTTAAAGTGAATGTCCAAATTGGACAGGAAAAAATTCCCAGTATTATTGATACGGGATCGCAAATTAACGTTTTACCGTTAAAAATTTTTAACAAAATTAGTGATAAATTTAGAGAAATTTCAGTGAAATCCCATGATAAAATATTTTCAATATCTAGTCAAGTTCATATAGAGAAAATAATAAAAGTAGAGTGTAAAGTAGGTAAAATAGAAAATAATGTGATATTTTATGTATTGATATTTTATGTAGTAGATTCAAATTTGAATTATTTATTGCTTTCAGCACCATGTGTTTCATTATTTAAGTTACAATTGAATTTTCATAAGTATGAAGTGTATCAGCTTGGAAAACAGGTAAGTAAAAATGTTAAAGTAGACAAGTTTTTCCAAAATAATTATGTAAGTAAAAATGATATCAGTGCTAAACAATCTAGTAAATATTTTGATAATAGTGGAAATTTTGAATGTAAAAATGATGTTCATACTAAAAATTGTGGTAATTATTTTGAAAATAGTAAAAACTATGATAGTAAATTACAGAAATTGTTGAATGATTACAATCATATATTTGCAAAAAGTAAATATGATGTTGGTTGTATAAGCAAAGAATCTATAGGGACAGATTCTTTGGTATAAGGGTTGAACCTCCCAGAGTTATATTAACTTCCGAATTACCAATAGCCTATGGACCATATAGAGCATCTCCTAAAGATAATAGTGAAATTAAAAAACAAACAGATGAATTGTTAAAAGCTGGAATTATTAAACCTTCTTATAGTCCTTATGCTGCTCCTGTAACTTTAGCTTACAAGCGAGATGAGCAGTCCAGAAGCAGATTGTGTATTGATTTCAGAAAGCTTAATCAAATTACTAAAACTGATTCTGAACCTATTCCTAGAATTGATGCTGTATTAGATCAATTAACAAATACAAAAATATTTTCTACATTGGATTTGGCATCAGGCTATTGGCATATAAAATTAAATGAAAAGGATACTGAAAAATTGGCATTTACTACAAATTTTGGATTGTACGAGTTTAGTAGATTACATTTTGGTTGGAAAAATTCCCCAGCTGTTTTCCAACGAGTTCTTAGACAAATTTTAAACAAATATCAGATTCAGTTTGCTTTAAATTATTTTGATGATATTATAGTATTCTCTCCAAATTTTGATGAACATTTAAATCATATTAAAATAATATTTGATATATGTGAGAAAGAGAATATAAAATTAAAACAATCTAAATGTAATTTTGCTAAAGAAAAAAAAATTTTCTAGGATATGAAATTCAAGCAGGAAAATACCAGCCCAGTAATGAAAATATAGAGGTTATTAAGAAATTGCAACCCCCTAAAAATGTCAAAGAATTGCAAAGATTTTTAGGAAGTATTAATGTTTATCATAAATTTATTCAAAATTATGCTAAAATTAGAGCCCCCTTAACAAATTTACTTCATTAACAAATTTACTTAAGAAAGATACTGCTTATAATTAGACTGATGAATGTCAAAAAGCTTGTCAAAAATTGAAAGAGGCATTGATTTCTAGACCTATTTTAACTTTGTTTAATCCTAAATATCCCTGCCATGTATTTGTTGATGCGTCCAAAGAAGCTGTTGGTGCTGTTTTAAAACAAGAACATCCTAATGGTAGTTTACATCCGATTGCTTTTCATTCTAGAAAATTAAGATCTTATGAACAAAATTATGCCATTACTGAGCTGGAGGGCTTAGCTATTATTGATGCAATTGATAAATTTTATTATTTACATGGTAACCATTTTACTGTACATACTGATCATGCTGCTTTAGTTTGGCTTAAAAATATAAAACACCCTACAGGTCGTCTATTTAGGTGGTCTTTAAAATTATCTATGTATGATTTTGATATAAAAAAAAGGATCTACTAATGTTGAAGCTGAAATGCTCTCTAGAAATCCTATGTGTCAAAATTTAAGATTGCAAGTTAATTTATTATCATTAGAAGAGATAAAAGAATATCAAAATTTAGATAATGTTTCTAATACTAAGTATAACAAAATGAATGATGTATTAACTATCAAAAAACAGGGATTGTGCAAAATTGTGATATCCATGTCTCTACGTACGAAATTACTTGAAAAGGCCCATATACAATTTCTCCACAATATTATTGGCCAGGAATTGTTCAAGATGTTAGAAATTATTGTAAACATTGTGAAGTATGTCAGTTTAATAAGAAAAGTAAACAAAAGAAATTTGGTTTAATGCAAAATTTACCATCAGTTAGTGAACCTTTTGAAATATTATCTATTGATACTGTAGGTGGTTTAAATTATTATAATTCTACTAAAAAGTATATTCACATAATTATTGATCATGCAACTAGATATATCTGGACTTTTGCTTCTAAAAGTGTAACTACAGATACTTATATAAATTGCTTAAAACAAATTTTCCAAATTCAGATACCTAAAAAGATTTTAAGTGATAGGAACGCTGCTTATACATCTTCAAAATTTAAGCGCTTTTTAAGGAATCATAATGTAAACAATTGCTTACTACTGCAAATAGACCACAAACTAATGGTAAAATTGAACGTGTTAATCAAACTATTATAACTATGTTAAAATGTAAACTAAATTCTTATCAAGGTAATATAGCATGGACAAAACTAATACCCCAAGTAACCGAAGAGTATAATAATACCCCTCATTCTGTAACAAAATTCCCTCCATCATATTTAATGTATGGAAAATTACCTTATGATTCCTTAATTCAAAATCAAGAATTGTATCCGTCAATAGAAGAAGCCAGAAAAATAGCTCAAAAGAGATCTGATGATTATCATAATGTAAATAAAGAAAGATATGATATTCATTTTAAACCTAGTAATTTTAAAATTGGTGATTTAGTAATGTATGAAGAATTTCAATATCCTAATACACGTAAATTATCTCCTCCATTCTCAGGACCTTATAAAATTTTAAAACAATATTCTGAAGTTACTTATAAAATTGATAAACCTAATCCTTTAACTAAAAAGAAATCAGAAATTGTACATTCAACTAGATTAAGACCTTTTAATCCAGCAAGTGAGTTTAAGTTAACTGCCAGAAATAGTAGAATTCCTATCTCTGTTCAAAATTAACATTAAATTTTTCAAAATTACACTTTCCTGATTATGACTTTTAATACCTGATTTAGACTTAAACCCTAAATATGACAAATTATTATCCCGATCTTGACCTTTTATATTTTTCACATAATTTAAACTGTTTTGTAGCAAAAAGTTTCTTCTTATTGTAGGATAATATTTGTTTCTAATTTACAAAAATATAAAAAAGACTTTAACTTGATTATACAAGTTATCTGTCTTACAATTTTGATTTTGTTTGATCTTTTATTTTTCTAAAAACACTTTGAGATAATGTACAATGCCAAAAACCAGTTACCTTGTATTAGGCAACGGAGGTTTTTCGATATTTGTACCTAGCAAACCCCCAACCATCAGCAAGTAATCACGCTGATCTGTTGGCGAGGACATGCCATAGTTTTAAAGTGAAAGTGTTCATGTTCTAGTTTATAATTGTATTATTTATATTGAATTGTTTTTTGAATAATTATAATATTTTGTATTGAAGTGTAAAATATGTCAATCTTTAATTGCCTACAATGAGAAGAACAAATGCATTATATTTGTGGACTATCTGGCATTTAGAGATTTTACCAGATATTTTCATTCTATTTGAACTCTTTTTATGAAAAGGACTTTCAAAAAACAAAATGGACATTTTGGGCAAAATTGAGGACTTTTGAAATTATAACATATTTATTTATCAGTATTCCATATTTATTATGTTATAGTTTTACAATTTGTCATATATTGTATATTTATTTATAACTCATAGTTTTAATGTTCAAAATTTCATACAGTAAAACATTTTATATGAGAAAGTCATGAACTATGATAGGCCATAGTTAAAGATTGTACGCTATGTCCTGGATGTTTTCATGTCTTTTCTCATACTTTTGCTTTACTACTGTCCTAATGCTTTTCTCACCACGGTCCTTAGCAACCTTTAATTAATTTTCTGCAATTCAGGATCTTCCCCTAGACCAGTACCTTCTGGAACATTCGCGCTTATTACATAACCTCCTCATATAAATGCTGCGTCATAAGTTTTTCTATACAGATGCCTTCTCACCTTCGTCCTGCTAACGGCTTCGCTAAGCTCCTCTTTCTTTGTTAGAACGTTATGACGTCTTAAAGTGTAAAGTCAGTCGTATCTAGTAGTTCAATTACTGAATCATTTGCTCTAAATTAAAATAAAGATATGCTGTTAAAAGTGAAAGTCCTGAGTCGTATTTTTCTCCGTAGTTCAATCATCCCAACTTCGTCAACCATCTGCCAAAACGTGTAATGGAATAGCCTCACCACTCACCCACGATGTGTTAAAATAACTGCGCTTGTTGTGGCCACAATATTCCAAAATAACTCACATTTTAGATTAATTTTCAGTAAGACAGAAGAAAGTAGCAGGCAGCAGTCCAACTAGACCGAAGCGTAAAGAGCAGGTGCGTTACGTTCAGGGTGAAATCCCAATTCCGACTGAGTTAGTTTTGGTTTACAGTGCATTTTGATTGGATAATTAATACTTCTGTAAAATTATTATTGGTTACTTGACTTTTAGTTCCATTTACATCATCAGAATTATGTAAGAGTCATTTGACATGGATCAATCTAGAAATGACGGAGTGCGTAGAGAGGTTATTATTTTTAGAATTGAGAAGGGAAATTTACGTTGTTAATTTAATCTTAGACATATTCTTTATTTTTCTTACATATACCCCCTCGTCAAGGAAAGAAAGGCGTAGCGACAAAGAAGCCTTTTTAAAGGAAAAGCGTTAAAGCAAATGAAGAGGCATAATTTGAAAAAATACCAATTTTGAAATTTTGACCAAAAAATGCAAATCCTGAAATTTTGACCAAACCAATTACTTATATAATTTCGAAATATTGGAGCATTGCGAAAATGTTAACAGGATGAAGGCGAGAAGGCATCTGTATAAGAAAACTTATGACGCAGCATTTATACGAGGAGGTTATGTAATAGGCGTGAATGTTCCAGAAGGTACTGGTCTAGGGGAAGATCCTGAATTGCAGAAAATTAATTAAAGGTTGCTAGTTCGCAAAGAGCAAAACCATCGTATTTTTACATCTTCCCCCCCGTCAAAAAGGGAGAGGACCGGAGTGAGAAAAGCATTAGGACAGTAGTAAAGCAAAAGTATGAGAAAAGACATGAAAACATCCAGGACATAGCGTACAAGCTTTAACTATGGCCTATCATAGTTCATGACTTTCTCATATAAAATTTTTTACTGTATATAATATATGAAATTTTGAACATTAAAACTATGAATTATAAATAAATATACAATATATGACAAATTTTAAAACTATAACATAATAAATATGGAATACTGATAAATAAATAAGTTGTAATTACAAAAGTCCTCAATTTTGTCAAAATGTCCATTTTGTTTTTTGGAAGTCCTTTTCATAAAGTCAAGTAACCAATAATAATTTTACAGAAGTATTAACAGCCAATCAAAATGCATTGTAAACCAAAACTAACTCAGTCTGAATTGGGATTTCAGCCTGAACGTAACGCACTTGCTCTTTACGCTTCGGCCTAGTTGGACTGCTGTCTGCTACTTTCTTCTTTCTTACTGAAAATTAATCTAAAATGTGAGCTATTTTGGAATAGGCACATTATATGTGCCAAGTTGATTGTGGCCACAACAAGCGGAAATAAAAACTGAAGATTTAATCTGCCTTCGCCTCCGATTTCTTCGTTATAG
>KK114195.1:379901-435764 GCA_000611955.2 Stegodyphus mimosarum | reverse complement strand
GTCATTACTACATATTTTTTTTAGTATTACATATATATGTGCCCATAATTATGGAACTCTAATGTTTAATTGAAATAATGCTTTTTTCAAAGTGTGATCTTTCTTATGTTAAGTCATACTAAAATGTGTTAAAATTTTTTAAAGTTGAGGACTATAGTAGATCATTACATGGAGTTTCTCTCAATATTGGCTATTATGTACGACATTCGTGAGAAATTTTATTTGCTATCTATGAGAAGTTAAATGCCAAAAAAGCTGTAAGCGTGCATTATTAGGCAATGCCATTTTGAAATGCACACCTAATTTTGAATGTGCTAGAACGCATAAGAGTTAAGTTGGATTATTATTTGTTATGTATAATATTTATGCATACTTTTATTATTCTCAAAGAGCTGCAAGAGCTCAGTGTTATAAAATAATGTCAATTTTAAGTTTCTATCTTAAAATGACTGTGTTAAATCTTTTAAGTTAATTACTATGTTGGATCATTATTTGGAATTCTACTCAATATCTCGTGTAATGTAACCTAACTACGTAGAAGTTTATATGCCAGGTATGATAAATTAAATTTCGTTCTCAAAAGGCTGTATCAATTCAGTGCTAAATAAATTATTGTCAATGTGAAATATGGGTATCTTTTAGTTAAATCACAATGAATACCTTAAAAGGCTATAAGACTCAGCAAAAAATAATGATTATTTACTGGTTGAAAAAAATATTCCATGTTAAGAAATTTTTATACTCCAAATTGGGAAAAAAAGGCGACAAAGTTTCATTTCCATGGCTGAACATTAATTTTATGTGTAATTACAATTAAAAATAATACTATCTCGTGTATCTTGTTAAGAAAGTCAAGGCTGTGGTAAGTTCGAATATATAGCAGCATTTATGAGATTCGGTGGAAGACGGGTGACATCATGTTAAGAATTCAGGTGATGTTTTCACAATAAAATAATCAAGGTTTAAGAAATATTTAGTGGATTTAGGTAGGATGTGCTTAGTAAAATCCAAGATATTTTTGTAAAGTGTTTAAAAACCTTAATATGGGTTAGTAATATAAAGGAATTCTTCTGCTGAATAAAAAAGGAGTGTTCTGAGTATATTCATGTAAATGTCTGTAGAGTAAAATAATAAGAAATGAAATACCTTTGGTATGTAACTGAACTAAACTGGGTAGAAATGACCCATGTATTGGTTTGAGCGAACTTTAGGGCATGAAAAATTTATTACTCCTTAAAGGATTTCTTCAAAGTCAGTAGGTCTTACAGTAAAGAAACTTGTGTAAGTCTGTATATGTTTATTGGGAAAAGAAATCAGAAATGCAACATGAATATATTTTAAAAGCAGGATAAAATTAAATCTGAGGATAAATGTGGAAATGCAAAGTGTAAAAATTTACATTTGTCAGACACAGTTTGGAGAATCCTTTGAATAAAAGTAAGACGTGTAAAAGAGAATTCGTAATATTTTGCGTAGTATTTGATAAAGTTAGTGCAGTCATTAGTAATTAGTAAAATGGATTAGAAGGAAAAGTTCTGAGTATCTCCTATTTAATAGTATGAAAAGTAAGAAATGTAATATTCAATTAAACTGCATAGAAGAATACTGTTTAAAGTTCCAGAAAATGTTATCCATAAAGACCTCCAGAGGGAAATGGAGATGTAAAATCAATAAGTGTTAAAACAAGGGAAAGAAGTTAAGAGTAAAATAAAAACATAACAAGAAAAAATTCTAAGGAATAGAAAACATTTACATTTATAAAAAAGAAAAAAATGTGAAAAGAAAAAATTTACTTTTGGAAGTAAAATACATAAGGGACAAATTGCATTTGTGAAAACAGAGAAGTGGAAACAATTATGAATATTACTTTTACTTTTTTGAAAACAAAATGAAAAATGTAGTAACAACTTCTTTAAAATAAAAAGCGAAAAGAAAAAATTTGCAAAAATAAATATTACTTTTGTAAAAACCAAAAAAAAAAAAAGGTTAAACGTAAAAAAGTTTTTAAAGTAAAAATATGAAAAGGATTAAATTAAAAAAAAACCTTTGCAAAATAAAAGAGTGAAAATAAATGTAAAAATAAATTTCTTTCTACGGATATAAAATTGAGGAAACATTAATTTGCGACAGTAAACTTTATGTCAGCAAAAGGAAAACGTATAAATTTAATTTAGTAAGAAGAAGAAGAAAAAAAGAAAAAAAAACATGAAAAATGTAGTAACAACTTTTTTAAAACAAAAAGCGAAAAGGAAAAAAAAATAAACTTGTAAAAATAAATATTACTTTTGTCAAAAGAAAAAAATGTTAAACGTAAAAAAGTTTTTAAGTAAAAATGTGAAAAGGAATAAATTTGGAAAAAAAAGAATTTTTGCAAAATGAAAAGGTGAAAAGAAAATGTAAAAATAAATTTTCTTCAACGGATATAAAATTGTGGAAACATTAATTTGCGACAGTAAAATTCACGTTAGCAAAAGCAAAACGTATAAATTTAATTTAGTAAGAACAAGAAATAAAAAAAGGAAAACAATGAAAAATATCCTAATAATAAGGCAAAAAAATTAAACCGTGGGAAAATCTTATATTTAAAGCAGCAAAGAATAAAGTAATGGATTAGAAAGCTAAAAGTGAGGTTTACAGATGCGCTATCCTTCAGCGAAGTGACATTATGGCGGTTTCCTCTGTACAAGGTCAAATGGACAGAGAAGGTTTCAAATAACAAGTTTAATAAGACGAAGGCGTAAACCGGAAGTAACGCTCTTTACTCCTGTCCTTGAGAAGGGAGGTTCGAATCCCGTTCGTGGGGTTATTTTTAAAGTTCAGGGTGGCTGCAACAGAATAAAAATGAAACTATGCATGACGTCATTCCATCTGTCTACGTCACTTCCGCTTGTGGTGTGATCCAAGATGACGGAGGCCACGCCCTTTGGGACATCACTTCCGCCCACGAGTAACCCCACTACTCCTGTGAATAGTTTTTTTTTAAACGCAGCTGATTTTCCGTATTTGCAGTTACCGCCCTGTTTATGAACTTTCTTTACAGTCCATATTTTGTTATTTTCGCTTCAGCGTAACATGCAATAAATTGGGAAACAAGTGTGAGGACTAAATGTACAAGATATCAATAGTTATAGAGTAGCCCATAAATTTAGACGCTTAAAAAAAACATGTTCAAAGTTTCATCAAGCGTAATGATACGTAGTATTGCGATAACATGTTAGGGTGCAGTAAAAAAGGAAAAAAAAATCAAATTTTATTATTTCCTGGCACAAACAATGATTCTTTTCAATATAAAAATCACAGTAAAACAGTTTTAGCTCAATCGTTCGTTATCTTCAGGTTCCACATGAGGTAATTAAAAAAAATCAATGTTAATTTTTACGAAACCATCAAACTATTTCTAACAGTATTTTTTATTGCTTCTTTTACAATATTTTTGCTTCCTGACCCAACATATGCTTGTAATTGGTCAAAATATCCAAATAAAAAAGTTTCAGCTTAATCACTTATCATCTTCAGGTTCCACAAGAGAATCGAGAAAATTCATTTTGATATCGAACTTTGTAAGTTAGTTCCGAGACTTGATTCAACTGCGTATGAATCCATCTCAGACTTCTGCACCACATGTTGCCAATGACTCTTCTGTTTGAGAATTGCTTACTATTTCAAATTGAGGTACTGCCTCTAATCAATCTTATGTCTTTCACTGAGGTTCAAGGTAGCTGGCGGTTCCCAAGGCATTGCGCCACCGAATCATCTCAAAATACTCCTCTGCTCTGAAATTAAATTTGGAAAGCACGAATTGTCGTATTTTTCCCTTCCAGTCAGTTTTTTTTTTTTTGCTTTAAGCATTCTTCTCAGGCCATGTTCACGAATATGCGTTCGTTCATCTTCCAGCATAGCCAACAGGATGTTTTCAGAGCGAGCAAAATAGCAGTTCCTCTTAATAACTTCGAGACCGATTGCCTTAAAATTTTCTGGTAGACCAACAAAGATCTCAAGACACCTAATTACGCAATTTTTCTTTCCAGTTTTGACGCTCTTTCCATCACGCCCAACAGTAACCAGTTTGGAAAGTTCAGTCCATTTCTGAGGAACAATGATGGTGATGCTTTGTATAATATTTCCACTGGACCCAGAATCCGGACTTGTCCTATATAAACAGAACCAGGTTCTGGCAAGAGAGCAGTAAAATCTTTCTCAGCTATAGTTCTGTAGAAAGAATTTCCCTTCTACTTATACTACAGTTTTGTCTTTCCTCCCATCAACGTAGATGCCATACAAAGACTGTGTTTTTGGTGTAGAGTTTGATTGAAGCTAGGACCGTACCTTACGTCGTTATTTCCACAGCTTACTCCTGTCATTAACTTTAGCTGGAGTATCTTTAAATACAATTCCCAGATCCTGAAGTGAAAGGGATGGATTGACAACTGACTTATCCGATGCTCCCTCTCTACCACAAGCAACAGCTAAATTTTGCAGAGGTATTCGCATTTGGCCTGTCTTGGGGGTTGAGAGAATTTGGGAATCAGTTGCTTTCAGTTGTTCGGCTTCTTGACTAATGTAATGGTCATCACAATTTTCAGGAAAGCCTTTCTGAATATACTTTGCTGTTTTCGGCTTTGAAAACGTCGATTGACCCTTTGGCCATTTTCTTTTATGCCGTTGTTCTGTTAAGAAATTTCGCTCTATGCTTGGAATCTTCACAGAACATTTACACTATTCGTAATTCAAACATTTGCATGCAGAAATATCAAACAAAATACTGTTTACATGATGAAATCTTTCTCAAATTTTATTAGCCTCCGAGATTTTGGTATTCTTTTTACGCTTTGATACTTTTCATTGTAATTTCTTATAAGATGACTAATTTATTGCTAACTTACCTGAAGTCCCAAAGGAAATGCTTCAGCATACTTCATTGAGTCAGCATACGTGGGTAAAACTGCCTCTAAGTTCTGGAGTTACTGAAGTTTCAAAAGCCTTACAAAAAGATGCACTTCTAGTTCACGTAATCTTAATCCAACTGAAACAGTGATTGGTAAAGTAGTACTGACAAAACACATTGAACAACCAACTAATTAACAATAAAAAGTCGTTGAAAGATCATGGAAGCCACATAATTGCTTATCCCAAGCTAGAATCAATAGTCAGTTTAGACTTCGTTCAGCAATATATAGTTTGGCACTACATTTGATATTTTGGATTAGGATGCAATTTCTCACACAAATATTATCATTTTTGACAAAGCAATTCATGAAAAAAGCATAAAACTGTTGAGAAAGTCATTACAGATATTCACTTGAGGTGTCTCAGGCAATATGACTTTCAAAAACAAGTTTTTTCGTTCCACCTGTTACACGTTAGTTTGATATCAGACCATAGGTTAGATATGAAATTAAAGCATGTTTGATGTAGTTAAGTACTAATTTCGTTTCAGCGGCAAGGGCTCTAGTTCCAAACCAAGTATCTTCTTAGTAATGGTATTAAAATTTGAGTTTTTAACTCAAAAGCTGCAAAAAGTACATTTGATGGCTCTTCGTATTCTGCAATTTGTACATGATTATGAATCACACTGAGATAATTCTTGGTTTAAGACGAATCGAATTTTCTATACAGCTACCGCTATTGCTTTATAGTCGATAGGCTTCAAAGTTTCTTTTTGACATTTTAAAAATAAGGATCTTTTTTCGCATGCTGCATACTCAAAGATCATTATAAATTACAAAAAAAATTATATGCGTCTTTTTCATAAATAACTTCAATATGTAAGAAAATCTGAGAAACTTGAAAGCAAAATGAATCTTCTGATATCAAATCAGCTGGAAAAAGTGGAGGATTTTAAATTTGGAATTAGAAAAACATATTGACAACGTTGATTTTAAATAAATCCCCCTCCATCTGCATCTTCAATCCTTCTTCTCTTTTTCTCTCTCTCTCTCTTTTAAAGAATTTATTAGCCATGAAGTAGGATAAATGAACAGGAATAAGAGACAAGTGTTAAATTTAGCAAGAAAACCAAACTAGCGTTAATAATATGTGTCTAATGAAGAACAAGCTGGTCTTTAGAGAATAAATGAGTCTACTTTTACGACGTTTCTTAAGAATCTGATAGTAAAACTTTAGTCTTTGCTTTGCAATTTCCTTTGAAAGGATCTTAGTATTTGAAGATTTGTCGAGGAAATTAAAACAAAAGGTCAAGGTTTATCAATCCTAACTATTTTGTGAGGATCAAAGCGATTGTTTAAATGAATTTGATGTTAGTAAACTTAGATAAGGAAAAGCAAAACCACAGTTGCTTTAATTCTAGTAGATGAAGTATTTGAAAAGCTTTTGATGTGATAATTAAAAAACAAGGTTGAATGAAAAATCAAATTACAACAAAATAAATCAAGTAAATATAACCAGATAAATCTCCAGTTATTTTATGCTTAAATATATTTTGGTATCTTCAACATAACATACCTAATTTATATATTTTTATTCTAAAAATTTAGAATCGGGTAAAATTCGTAAGAATTTGAAGTTTAAAAATCAATATTTTAATTTTTAATAAACTTGTGGCATCATAATTGAGTTTCACTAATCAATTAAATTTACATCTTTCCTGTATCATTCATCACGGACTGGCTATTTCTAGCATTGTGCGTATATCAACGGCAAATTCAATGTAAAATTAGGGGAAGAGTTGGTAACCGTATGAGTGTCTGAACTAATGTTGGCTATACTCCAAAGGTATGTGCCTACGTACGAAGCACTTTTTTTGAAATACATAAAATTTTAATTAAACACATATGTTTTTAAGTAAGATGGGATATAAAACTATGAATTTAAATGGGATATTACAGAAATTTTCATTAATTTTTAAAATATAGGCAATATTTTGAAAAATTTGAGTCAAAATTTTCATTTACGCCACATCTCCTATAATAAATTCTAATGAATATACTTGAATAATTTTTACATAGTATATACATAACATACTTACCTGTGTTCTGTAGCAAAAGATTTGCTGTACTTATAAAAGGTTTTGAAATATTCCAAACTTGGCACAAAAACTCAAAATTAAAACAAAAATATTCCTCTCTTCTTCAAAATACTGTCAATAAAATCAGTAAATAAACACAAAGGTGTCAGATTTTGCTACAGAACACAGCTAAAGATGAATAAAACATTTTGGCAAAATTTCATTTCAATATTCTAAATACATTTTGAGAAATGAATGTAATCGCAAACAAAAGTAGCGGAAAACATAGTTTCTCAGAAAATGCATTTAAAGATATTAATGCAATACAAAAAAATTTGTAGCCACTTGAGACTTTTAAAACTCGCCATATTTGTATGTTAGGACCTCTTTCATTTCATTTTCAACTAATTTCGACTTTCTTTTAGCTTTTTTCTGGGTAACTTTGTTGCTTGTAGAGATTGGCATTTCGATTTCTGAATTCATTGTTTGTCTATTCCCGTGTAGCTTTCAAACATAATGCGATCAATTTCTATTCCTAGATTATTGAAAATAGGTAAAAGTCTTAAATATCCTGAATTAAATAATAATAATAAAGCAATATGTGCACCTAAAAGCAATGTTTTCAGTTGGACAAAAGTTTCCTTAGGTAAAATAGTCCACAAAAGGTTGTTAAAACTCTCATTATTGTTCCCATGTAGGCATTTTATCAACAAATTCTTGTCACCCTGTGAAAGGTATGTTGCTTTTACAGCTTTTATAACAGAATCTGTGAGACCTGGTGATTTTTCCTGAAATGGTTTCCTGATGTGTTTTCTAGTTCACGAGTTTTTGAAGTAACAGCAGTGTACGGAAGCTACGCTTTTTAGTCCTCCTAGACTTCGCTTTAGGCATTTGCGATTGATTTATAATAAAAATCAACTTTGAAAAAGGATAAAAAAACGAGAACCGAAAACAAAAATATCAAGAAATAGCAAATAATTAACTACAGTGATATCGTGAAAAGAATGTAAACAACTTTCAAACGATAAAAGTATTGCTGTTCAGTAACTCAAATTTAAGTAACGAAATAGATGCCAGATACAAATAAAACAATAGAAAATAAAAAAGAAAAGTTAATCTACACATTAAAATGCGACTGTAGACATTTATATTGTTTAATAATTAGAAAATAGCTGTTTAAACTTATTGTTTACAATTTTACGTCCCTTTAAATGCCAACTTCTGGCATCCCCAACTCCACTTCCGGTTTATTAATTATACTATAACTTTGCTTTTAGTTATCGTAAAAACAAAAATAAAGCATTTTTGGAAACCTAAATGTGTGGACTATAAATTGAATAAATAAAAAAATATTCGAAAATTTTCACCAAAACGACGATTTTAGGGTAGGCACATACCTTAGTTATAAGTTAGATATCCGTGTTCGTGTGCTTTCGTTGGCTGTAGGCCAAGCATGCTTGCCTCTTTAAGTTAGATATTTGCATTCCTGTGCTTTCGTTCTTTAGTTCAGCTATCACTGATTACTCATATCGCAGCTGTTCAGTAATATTGGAGGGGTCACAGTTAGACTTCAAATAGTTCATAAATAAAAGTAACACTATACAATTGTTACAGACTGAAGAATTTTAAATAGTTTTTTCTTTTCTTGCTTAAACGTATTTTATTTATTTAAAGGCTTCTATAAAGAAAATAATAAAATATTTATCTTATTTTCTAAAATCATTTGAAAATGCTAAGAAATGCACAATTGTGCAGTCAAAGTTTCACCAAAGAGATATCACATAATAAAACTGCAACGTAGTAAACAGACAGCATTTAAAGAATTAAATAATCATCTGATAACCTACTGCAAAGTTTCTTGTACTTGCAGTGGCTTTCACATCCAGAGCACGCTACACCTTTCTGATATGGGCGATCAAATCTTTCTGGATGATTGCCGCTGCAAAAAGAGCAATTTCATTGAGTAATAAAATGATCATCATTTTATTCCATGTAAATACATGTTCAACGTACGTTGCAACAGAATTTTTAAATATTAACAGGACGTACATAAAAAAACAGAATTGATTAATTCTTTTACTTTTAAGAGCCCTAGAGCTTGTTGTCAATTAATAGTGAGTTGTCAATTAAAAAAATTTCAATTAATTTAGAATTTCCTTTTTCCGAAATATCTTCCCTTTTTTAAGCAGAAAAATTATTGTTGAAGAATATTTATTCTGCACTTTAAGAAAGAAGGTCAGTGTAATATTTTCTCAAAATGCATAATGATGCATTTTATAGAAATAATGAAATAGCATATGAATGAACGAAAACTTAAGGCAAAATTTTGCTTTATTTTAACTCTCATGCTGGCATACTTCCCCTTAAGGCGATTCACTACACCAGTGGGTCCCGAAATGCGAGTTTCGAAAGGTTTTGAAGCTTTAACGTTTTGTTACACAATTACTATAGTTCCTGCAAATTATTATTTTAATTTATTACTATTAATTCATTTATAATAATTGCCTATATTAAATTTTTACTAATCTTCATTACATCAGATATAAGCCATCATTATATTACTATCATCGCATGCAAGAACAACTATATGCAAATATAGATCAAGGTAAGTCTCAGCTGTGATATTAAAGCTTTTGGTAAACGTTGGTAGGTAGCATTTGCCAGGCATTTTGCATTATAAAGTGATTTTAGAGTCTGCCCGCCGCACAATCGGTATAGTAGTTAGTGACTCTAACTGCCGTGCCGTAGGGCCCATGGGTTCGAATCCCGAAGAAGGCATGAACGTTTATAAATGTATAGTGTCTGCGCAACATGGGGGCACTCTAAATATATGGCGAGGGGAACATCCTCTCGAGAGGTTGGTGGTAGGAGACCTTCGAACTTGTCCTCTTCCCGGAGTGCTTATGTCGTGGGCTTGTGTTGACCACTGTTAGACAAATGAGATTGCTAGTAACAACAACAGAGTCTGTACATTAGTAAATCATAGTCATCTTAAAAATATATTTTACATGATAGCAGTATTTTAAAAACATTCTGGAATTCCCTCTGAAAATTTAGAGTGAAAATTCTAAAAACCAGTTAAGATTTTGTCTAAACGGTTATTATTGGAAACATTTCCAAGAATTCTTACATGAAGATTGTAAACAGTATAGTGATGGACTGATTCTAAAATATTTTATTTGATCAGATGAAAAGACGAAGACGGAACTGAAAAGTTCTCTCTGTCAGTATATGAAGTAATGTAATTTTCAAATGTCGAGCTTATTTTAAACCCTATGTTATGCGAAATAAAGAGATTCGTGACGTCACGTAACTACGAATGAATTGCGTAATAATGCGATGTGTAATAATGGTTCCAAACCAATCGGATAACTCATATTCGCTGAAACAACCTTGGAGTACATTTACAAAAAAACACTCAATTTTTTTTTTTTTTTTTTTTTTTTTTTTTTTTTTTTTTATAAATGTACGCCAAATACAAGGTTGTTTCAGCTAATTTGATTGTCACATTGGCGTGTTTCTCTTCTATTGCAATCGGATAACTGTTGCGTTTTATGAGCACGCTGCCAGAAAATAATGTTGCAACTGAGGAAACCTATGCGCATTCCAAATACCTGCCCCATGAATTCAGACGTAATAATCGTTTGGTCAGGTTCGCCACTGTTCAACAGGATTTCACACCTTTGAAAGCAATGCCAATTTCATTTATGGGCAACATTTTCGTGAAATTTTGTTTTCTCTATACGTGTAAATACCTTTTATAATGTGCATTTGTAATTCCATTTTCAGGCAGTACACTTCTTAAACAGACCTGTCATTGAGATGGAGGCTAACCAGGATGAAGTCACTCCTTTCTGCGTGATATGAAATCCTTTCTGCATGGAACTATTTTTCCTCAGCAGCATTTCAAAGCTATATTTGAAAATAATTTTCCTTTGCATATCCTAATGGGGGAATTGAAGTAACCTTTTAATTTGAACAAACTTAAACTGAGTTTCATTTTCGGTGGGCATTTCATCATAGTATGCATTCAGATTTCTGTTTTGTGTTTAAAACCATTGGACTGTAAGGATTGGAAAAGAGAATGACACCATCCAAGCTATATTTATGTCTAAGAAGCAAATAATCTGAAATTGATTGTTTTCTAATTCGGAAAACTTAATCCGCTTAAGTAATTTATTCAGACGAAGCATTAACTTTCACATAATGTTTAAAATATATTATCATCTGCAATGCATTTTATTTATAACTGTAATAAGGAAATAGGAAGTATTTCAAACTATTATATTGTATAGAAAATATTTCAAGCAAAATGGTAAAATAATCGTTTGAAAAAGGGATTTAGACTCTCGGACCTTTTTTATTTCCTTATACGAAGTAAAGTAAGTATTGCAATTGCGAAACATTTCGAGTATCGTATTTGAACGGAAACATCCATTTTGTCTTTTCTCATATCTATTTGGAAGATTTTTTTTTGTTTAACATCCGTACGTATGGGCAGAATAAAGGACAGTTTTTTTTATATAAATGCGTTGCAAAATGGATTTAAAATGGATTCAAAAGGAATTTTTTTTAATCATTGGGAGTAATCATACACTTCCAATTACGTACTTTGTTTTAAATGACGAAAACATTCCTATTTTGGCAATGTCAAATTTAAAATAAAATTCATTTTCGACAAATAACGAAATCTAACTTTTAATGGAAATTCGCGGTTCCGATACTTATATCGGTACTTATATTATATACTTATACCGATACTTATATTCCGATACTTATTTGAGAAAGTTTCATACTCGCTATGAAAAAATAAAATCACAAGAATTTTGACTCCCGTACGGCAAAAACAGACCGGATATTTAATTTCAAAATTCCTAGATTTTGATGTCATTTTTAACTTAGTTTAATTAAGTTCGAATAAATCGAGGAAGTAAATTTAAATCAAGTGCAACAAAAAATGTGTATAATTTAATAACCCATACAAGGAAATCATGTGGTGTCCACATCAGATGTTTTTTTTTTTAAATTGGCAATAGCTGGAGATACATTAGAAATGAAAGACAATTCGCAATTCAAAAAGCAAAAGATATAAAAGAATAAGTGCACACAATTAGAAATAGCAATTAAAAAAATTCAGGTCCCTAGAATAGATAAATATCATTAACAAAATTAAAAAATACGTATATTTACTTAAATCTTCTACACGTTACTTTCTTCATAACCTTGCTATAGTAGATATATAAATTATCGCAGAGTATTCTTTGCCATTGGCAATAAAATTATTAGTTGCTGAATGTATTTTCAGTCAGTTGAATAAAAAATTCTAAAGCATTACTTTAACAAACTAATTAATTATGCAAAACTCAATTCGTTCAAGCTTATGCAAAAATATATATTTATATATATATAATGCGATGTGTAATGCATGACGTTCGAAATCTCTTTTAAAAATTACAATAATCATATAAATGTTTATAAATCGCATCAGTTAAATACATAATCCAAAATGAAATAAAGATCAAAATTATTAATAAATGCGCTTGATGCTTTCGAACTAATCGCATCAGTTTGTCAAACAATGACAGATTGATTTAATATGAAAAATAGTTAAAGATCTTATGTTTTGCTGAATAGTTTTATTTTGAGATATGACTATTTGCCAGTCAACATATAGGATCATATGTTTCGCTCAATACCAATATTTTCCAAGTTGCGTGGATCAGAAACACATAGTAGCGAATACTTTAGAAGTAATAAGTTTTGGAAGCAGTTTTAACAGCCTTTCATTGCTTTCCGTTATAAGCATTTTTGCTCTTTTTTAAATCACCGTAAACGCAAAGCTACAGATGCATGAAATTCTTATAATTAACTACGTACTTATTTAGCTGACGTCTTTGATAGTCATGTGACTCTTCTTAAAATGTTGAAAAATAATTCTTTTAGAATTTTAATACTTCAAGTCGGAAAATCTAAAATGAGTTTTAATCTTCCTATCAACTGAGCTTACATATTTAATTGCCGAATAACTAGTGCCATTAAACATAGCTGTGTTAGAAAAATGCTCCTAATTTTTGTAACGAAATAAATAAAGTAATATAAATTTTACAGCTACGTATTTTTTTTCCTTTCTGTCTAACATCGCTGGTCACGATCCATGTAACAGAAGGGATTTGGAATTTTCTCCTGCTTTTATTACATCATTACCCCGAAAAACTGAATCTTCTATGCTTCAGAAGGTTGAATTTTATACAAAACAGATAATTACTTGCATTCCGTTTGCAGGATTCTCAAAGTAAGTTCGCCTGCTTTAATACAGCGGAGTTTTAGAATACATAAAAATGTGTAAAAGAATACTGTATAAAACTGCTTTTTATCAAATACACTAAGAAATGCACTTACATGGGACAGTAGTTGCACACGTAGCTGTAATAGGGAAATTTCGTAACATTGTTGGCCTCGCAATAGTTAAAGCCACATCCTACTTTATGAGTGCTGTACCACACCATCTGGAACGAAAAAAGCTAATTTAAAGATGAAACTTGAATGTATTTCATTGTATTAATAAAATATACAATAATAGCTAAACAATAAACATTAATAAACACAGGGGAATACGCATAGCTGAAATTAATTACCGAAGGTCTCTAACTATTTTGCGTATGTGAGACTACAACGCAACCTGAATATCGGATTCCATTTTTTTCTGTCATCCCGGTATAAAAAAAGGAAATTTTGCATTTAATTTCAGCAAGCAATTAGCAAAAATTATAAGGCATAAATAATTTTATTTATATTCAACAAAATGCGAAACACATTTATATCCACAATTGCTCTTCTACAAATGTTTTAGGATTAGTTTTTTAACAAATTGCAGCAAATCTACGAAACTATAATTGAGAGAATTTATTACAATGGGATCTCCTCAATGTCTAATTTCAGCCTTTTTTTTTACTTCACTCTTTCTGGAGATAGCAAAAAACGTCTTCTCACTTCAGGCATTTTTTATTTCATTGTGCAGATGTTTTCATATCAAACTGTTGAAATGGATCAGTATATAATTCAGCTGTACTGGCTGTCTTATCGTTGGTTCTAAAGAAGGCTCAGATGTTTGAAAGTGAATACCGACTTAACGAGATGGAAACACTTGAAATGCACTCTTAAAAAAAAAAAAAAAAAAAAAGAAAGACGCACCGAGAAGATATAAACCAAATTGGACACAAATTAATATGCATACAGCTTTCGACGGAAAATGCAAAATTTTACATTTTGGCTGCCAATGAATGAACGGTTGTCGCTACAGCGCATCTGATCTGCGCAACTAGCAGCATATTTAAGAGCAAAAATTACGATTCCAGGTCATAACTTCTTCACGAATTTCATTCCGTGTACTCTGGTAGACAGTAAATATGCCTCGCATACAGGTGCGCGAACGATATGCGCAGATGTCAGAATTTGAGAGAGGTCGTGTAATTGGGCTGAAAGAAGCCGGTTGCTCTTATCGGCGAATAGCTCGACATTTGAGTAGGAGCGATTCCACTATTAGACGATGTTTGCAGGAATGGGTGAACCATGGCAGCATACAACGTCAAGAAGAAAGCGGTAGGCCAAGAGAAACGACAGAACGTGAAGACCGAGCAATCGTCAGAGCGGCACTCACAGCCCCAGATGCATCGTTATCATCGATTGTACGTGCAACTATTGCTTCAGTGACCGCAAGGACCATTCATAGACGGCTCACAGAAATGAGGCTGAGGTCACGGCACCCTTGCGCCGATTACCATTTACCTCTGTACAACATCAAGCCCGTTTGCAGTGGTGTCGGGCTCAGTTCAAAGCGGGACTCATCACTGAAGACTATTCTACTCCAGTCAGTGACATTCCAGTGCGAATGAGCCCGACACCACTGCAAACGGGCTTGATGTTGTACAGAGGTAAATGGTAATCGGCGCAAGGGTGCCGTGACCTCAGCCTCATTTCTGTGAGACGTCTATGAATGGTCTATGAAAGGCCGTCTATGAAAGGCCGTCTTCTGTGAGCCGTCTATGAAAGGCGAGTCTAGAGATGCCCTGGAAAGCGGTGCGATACCAACCTGACTGTCTTCCGGCAGACAGGCCGACAACCAGGAGTGATAGTCTGGGATGCCATTTCATTTCATAGTAGGACCCCTTTGGTTGTCATCTGTCGCAACGTTACAGCACAGCCGTACGTCGACGAAGTTCTAAGGCCTACTGTGTTACCTTTCATGTCACGTCACCCTGGGCTTACATTTCAGCAAGATGATGCCCGCCCTCACACTGCACATGTTTCTACTGCTTGCCGATATTGGCGATCGTACGCGCCAGTTGGACAGAATTTGGCACGATATCCCTCAGGAGGATATCCGCAACCTCTATCAATCTATGCCAAGCCGAATAACTGCTTGCATAAGGGCCAGAGGTGGACAAATGCGTTACTGACTTTTTCACTTTGTGAAACTCTATCACTTCAATAAATCATCCAATCTTTCTCAAACTGTAACCATTTGTTTCTCTGTACATGTACATCACTTCTACTACCAATTTTCGTCCCATTCAGATAACTCTTTCTTGGTGCGTCGTTTGTTTGTCTAAGAGTGTCTATGGTGAGCCCAAAGGCCGCTCCAGAGGTTTGGTGGCAGGGGACGATAGTCTGTTGACGCTTGGATCGGATCCCCGGGAGAGTCTTTTTATAATCTGAGACAGAACTGGGCAAAGTCGTAGTATGACTTATAAAATATCCAAGGAGGTACTAATGACAGACGCAGTTTTGCGTTGCGGGTTATGATAAATTTCATGGACTTGTTTTGATGTTACTGTCAGACAAGTAAGATAAGTGAAAACAAAAAGATCAACAATCATGCCTTTGTTCTCTTCACAGTGGAGGAGGAGCAGATGATTAAAGGAAGACGTTGAGGCAGAATCATAACATATGTATTAATACGTGCGGTTATTTCGGAAGAATTTTCCTGTTTATTATGCTAAGCATCAATACCAATGATATTTTAATACCAATGATATTAATACTGAATTAAAACCATGCCTGACCCTTATTGGCGTAACATCATTGGGACATCTTTCATGTATTTTTCACAGTCTCATGACAGGTCACATTCCATAGCATTTTCCTTTAACACGGATTGTAAAAGCAAAAATGAGAATCCTTCTTATCTACCCCACAGGCAAAGGCTGAAATAGGACGATTTTCAAAAACATCTCAACTGAGAAAGCCTTAAGAGGGACATTGACGACACCTCAACTTGATTTTCTTGAAAAGCCATCTGCATATGGCTAGAACTTTCAACGTAATTGAACACTTGCTTTGACGGACGATGCAGTATTCCAATTAACAACATGCGGCTGGTCCATGGCGAAGGGTAATATGCAGCTTCATTTGAGCAGAGGTACCATGAGGGCTGAAGACTGACCAGACTCTATGCCTGTTGGTTGGAAGAATTCGAACTCACCATGTACACAAAGAAGATCCTATCCAAACGCTGCTAGTCAAGAGAGATTGCCTGTTAAAAGAAATAACTCGGAATGGCGATATCGACAAAAGAGTTGAACTTATCAAACTTAATGCAGAGATTAAAAGAATCTATGTAATAATAAAAAGAACAAACTGGCAAAATCTATTCAAAAGTCTGGACTACAGATCTCCGAATACTAAACTATGGAACTTGGCCAAAAAGATTGACCAACTGAAGCCTAGTAATGAGGATACTAATGCCATCATTGATGATAACGGCCATGTTTCGGTGGATTATCGAGAAGGGGCTTATGCACTAGCGAACCACTATGCCAAAGTTAGTAGGCTGAACTTTAAGATATCTAATAAAATTTTAGTTAAGACCACTAAAAATCAAATCAAATCTTGCCGCGACCAACCGACCAGCTGCCAACCGGCTTTTCAATGGGGATTTCACCTTATCTGAATTATTGTATGCCCTCCAGAATTTGTACCCCTCTAAAACACCTGGCCCAGACGGTATCCACGGACATTTCCTGTGTCATCTCGGCACCTTGGGTAGGGAGAAACATTTGCACATACTTAACTTGTCTTGGGAAACAGGTAAACTTCCAAGACAATGGAAATCGGCCAACATTATCCCTATACGCAAACCAAACAAGCAGGCCAGTTCTACAGAAAGTTATCGACCAATCGCCCTTACCTGTACTTCTTGTAAGCTGATCGAAAGTATTGTTCTGGGGAGACTAACTCATCACTTATTAACCAATAAATTGCTTCCGCCCGAGCAATTTGCTTTCCGAAAGGGCCACAGCACTATTGTTGAAATTTTGTACTTTACACAGCGCGACACAGATGCCCAGAATCACAGGCCTATTAGACACACTGTGGCGCCATTCCTAGACCTGTCTAAAGCGTTTGACAGGGTTTGGAAATATAAGCTCTTAAATAACTGCTATCGAGTTTTTGACGTTAGAGGCAGAGCACTGCCCTGTATCTTGAACTTTCTGAACCACCGCAACTTCTGTGTGAAACTACAAGACAGCCTTTCAGGTTTTTTAAAAATGCATCAGGGAATACGCCAAGGCCCTGTACTGAGCCCTATCCTTTTTTCGTTGTTTATTTCAGGGATAGGAAGAAGCATCTATCCTTGTGAAGTCGCACGTTTTGCTGATGATGTTGTAATGTGGAGCAGTGGTTCCGACATAAATAAACTGGAACTAAAGATGAATAAAAGTCTGGTAGCTGTTCAAGAGTTTGCAGACACCCACAAATTTAATTTTAATGCTTCCAAATCCTCCAGCTGCCTCTTCACTACAAACAGACATTTTTATAATTATTTTCCTGACATATCTCTGAATGGAGTGCGCTTGGACTGTAATAAACAGCCTTCCTATCTCGGATTCACTTTAGATTCCGAAGTGAACTTCAGTAAGCATATTGAGAAATTGGCCGATAAAGCAAGAAAAAGACTTCGGATCATGAAGTATATCTCGGATAGAGTTGGGGTTCTGACGCCATTACCCTTAGAATAACCTACATCACCCTAGTCCGCCCTGTGTTTGAATACAGTTACCAAATCTGTCAATTGGCTTCAACTACTAACTTGAGGCAATTGGAGAGAGTACAGCTCAGTGCGAAGAGAATCATCACTGGCCTTAGAAATAGTTGTCCAAACGACGTTGTCCATCCAGCCTTTGAAAATGCGTTTTAAGGTATATTCCTACAAGTATTAATAAGCTGAAGAATTTCGGTCCTTATAATCGAACCTCAGCCTTTACTTTAAATTGGACAAACAATAAACGCCCAAAGCGAGACAGCCCACATAGGTATGTGTGGAATTCGGATTTTATCAATCTAAGTATTGAAACATATATACCGTTTAGCCGTTTTGCTCCAGATACTTCTTTTAATCATGTGAACATCCGTGAGGAATTGTGGACTAATATTGTCAAGGGCAACCATCACCCGGAACTCCTCAGGCAAATGGCTCTTGAAATCATTAATGATATTCCAGCCCAGGCTCTTGTGATATATACAGATGGAAGTAGATCAGATAAGGGTAGAGCAGGAAGTGGCATTTATTGTAACACCCCTGAAGGAGATATCAGATACAGCATCAGAAACTCTGATCATTGCTCCGTCTTCAGATCGTAATTTATCACCATCAGCAAAGCACTCGATTATGCTCTCTGTTCAAGTAGTGAAATTATATGGATTCTGACAGAAGCAGAAGCTCCATTCAGTATCTAAAAGCTGGGCTAAGATCATGGATAACACCGGTCAGTATATTGCATCTAAACTTTTCGAGCTGGGACAGCGTAAATCAACATATCTCCAGTGAATACCGTCCCATGTTGGGGTGTATGGTAACGAAACAGCTGACGATCTGGAAAGAAAAGGTTGTACACCCACTTCCAAAGATTTATATCCAACCGAAATTAATTCCTATTACAAACATAAAATTAACATGGCATGAAAAATTTCTTCTATTCACCAGTGGTATTTCGTTTGACAACCAGGCCTGTAACTTCAAAGTAAAAGATCTAGGCCTATCCAAACGGCCATGTTCAGATTCAGAAGCGGACATCTTCGATGCATGAAATCCAAAGAGGAAGAAAAGACATTCCCCTTGTGTGCTTGTTCCCTCCCTGCCTCTTCCGCTCACCTACTGGATTGTATAGTCGTCTCCCTGAGACAGCTGTCGACTGAGCAGGACATCAGCGGTTTGCTTGTGCTTCAAGGTCTCTTGGACTTTGTGCAGGCTTTCCTGCGCCAAGGGGATTTGAAACAACGACAACAATTTGTTTTGATTTAGTGAGCATCACTTGTCAAATATTCGAAAGTCGATCAAAGAATAGTAATTAAGTTTTCTAGTAAACCAAAATAAACAAAAACGGAGATATTTGAAATGTTGTTTAACCACTTGACTCCGAATTTAAAAAAAAAATACTCCGATTTCTATCCAAGTGAACTAAATGTGTCATAAATAAGGTAAATTTAACATTTGGGATTTTTTTTGACAAACGGTTTTCAAGCCAAAGGCTGGGACACCGTAGTTAATGGTATGAAACATACGTCCCCCACGTAGCGATCGACTTGCTATAAAGCACAGCTATTATTCTGGAAGGCTTTATTATATGAAATAGATTTTACATCGTATGGTGCAGGGTAAAGCATTCTTTGCATAACCCAACATTACACATTGGGAAACTCATAACTTTTCTTTTCTCTATGTTCATTTGTGTATAAAGAGCACAGCGGCGTCTTGATTTTCCAACTATTGAAAGATGATCTCCAACATTCAGAAGATTTGAAGTCCTTTTTACCCAGCAGAATTTTTTAAACTTTTAGTGGGACATATATGTCCCGTTAATAGTCAAAGGTGCATCAAACATTAATACGATTCAATGTTTTTTTCATAAACATGGACGCTTTTACGATGGACCCCAAGGTGTTGATGTGGAACCAAACCACATGAGAGGACTTTCGACTCATCGCATATTTAAAGCGCCGCCATGCCGCACCTATACTATACATTTACAAACATCCGTGCCTTCTCCGGGATTTGAACGCGGGCTCTCCGGCAGGCAATCAGCGACGTTAACCGCTATCCCGGTTGGGCGGCGCTTCGTTTTTATTCACTTACCGAGACCTTTTGTTGGAAGCTTGCCAGAAAAATTCGATTCTTATTTTAGGGTACAAGGAAGTCTGTATTTCAGATCAAAAGTGATTTTAATTTTTATCATTTTCCAACTCTTCGAATACCTTTTTATTTCAGCGAATTTTATTGCTACTTTTATGTAGAAAGGAGGTTTTGAGAGAATCTCAGAACTAAAGTTGAAAGAAATCAGTAGAGGAAACTGTCGATTCGGCTCAGTCAATTTTTCTGATTCCACTCCTCGTTCGATTCTTTCCTCTCTTCACTCCATTCTTGCACACAGCTCTTCATTCAATTTCCATTCACGGTCTAATTCATCAAGGTTATTATTAGTAAGCTGTGAGTGGTAAAAAGAACCGATTCAGTTCAGTGAGCGAACGATTCTGATCCGATCTCATAGAGCAGCAGAAGATTCATCGTGGTAACAGATTCTTCGGCTGCAAAAATCTTGAGTAAACATCATATTAACAACTATTTGGATTAGAAAAGCATTGTTCACAACGGATTTGTTCCTTAGGAACAGGAATTGAACTTCATATTTTATAAAGATAGTCTTTTCACAGTGTTAGTTCAGGCAAAGGAAGAGGATTCAAGCCTCAAAAGCTTGTTTCTTCTGCAAGACAATGCTTCGTTCCACAGTTAAATGGTTTCGTCAGAACTTCCTAGCAAAGAAAAGGGTTATAATGCTCCACTTGTTCACCGGATCTGTCCACTGATTACTTTATCTTAATTAAAAGGAGATCTGACTTCAAAAACAGCAGTGAAGATATTCAGAAAACACTAATCAAAGACTTAATTAGTATTCAAAAATCTGATTTCATCAAAGGAATCATGAAGCTATGTGGAGCGTGCGTAGTGTTCTACAGACTTAACAAGGATTGCACATTGAAGGCTAAGAAGCAAATAAGACCAGCTCAAAGCATACGCGACATATACAGCTAACTAGGGCGCCGATTTTCGGAGTGTGATATCTAAGTTACTTTCGCAAGTCACAACTCATTACACGCGTATTTTGCTTTGAAATACTAATATGTTTAATTTTTACGGAGGGCTAATTGTGTTAATAGCCTAAGAGCAAAAGTTTCGGAGCAGGGCTTTAAACTAAAATTATTGTTTTCTTTAGCTTTGAGATAAGCTAAAGAAAACAATAATAAACTTAGCTCTGAAACTTTGTAGACGCATTGTGCTTTAGCTTAAACCTTAAGAATTTTCAAACATTTTCATTTAAAAAAAATTTGGAGAGGGGAATTTGAAGTAATTTTTGTTTGTATAGTCTCTGCCATTGAAAGTAAAATCTTATTTTTATTTTAATGTGCTAAAATGATATGAGGATAATGCACTATTTTGGGTAAAAATTAAACGCATGATCTTTTTCTATTTAACCAAAGACCATGTTTGATTTTTACGTACTTTTTATAGAATTTTTGTGCCATAAACGATAACTTTTGAAGTAAACAAAATAATAATACGAGTAAAAGCAATCTGATTTTTTGTTACGTTTATAAGCTTCCTGTTTCCCGAATATGCGGTGACATATTTTTCAGATGTGAATCCAATTCACTCAGTTAAATAAAGATAAAAAGGGCTTGAAAAGCGTGTTCATTGATTTATGACAAATTACTTGTTTAATGTAAAACAATACAGCTGTCAATCCTTTTAACATAAATTAATTTAATTGTTTTCAAGAAATATTATTATTATAACATTATTAATATATTAGTTTTAGTTATTTATTATTAGCCCAAAGGGGAGTTAGACCCAAAGGGCTATTAGTCTCAAAACGGCATTTTGCGTCGTTTCACTTTCCGCGTTGGTTCACCTTTCGAACTGTTGCCACCAAATATTATCGGCATATATCATATTTAAATAAACTAAATAATGAACGCATGAATGTTTCCCGCATTTTGAAAAAACAACGGTACCTAGAAGCATCAAATTTTGAATCAAACGTAGTCCTCGAACAGAATATGGGCACTTGGAATTTTGAATTTTGAATTTGTTTTATTATCTATTTCAAATTTCATAAAAGATTAACGAATGTTTGATTAACAAACTCAACGATTTCAAAGCGAACAATGGCAATACTGTACGAAAAAAAAACATTTTTATCCCCAGAGACTGTGTATCGAAAATCTAAAGATCTGCTGCTTTGCTGTTTTTAAATACTTTATGATATTGGAATTGAATTGAATTTTATGTGGTTTAAGGGCGAAGAACATGATACTTAATAAATAAATGTAACACACAAAATGTAAAAAAAAAAGCCTTTTTGTGCGTCTCTTTTTTTCCCTTTCTTTTTGCATTAGTTAATTATTATTTAAATTATATTATTTTTTACATTAATTATTTAACATTTTATTGTTATTGTTAAATGCTGCATTCTTAATTATATTTCAAATATAAGATTAATTCTGCGCCGAGATACATAAATATTTGGTATTAAAAAGATATTTCGCTACTTAGTTATAATAATGCTGCAAAAATTCATAAATTTTTCAAAGATGTTTCTAAGTTCAAAAAAGTGCAACTAAATTAATAAAGTTGTCTAGAAATAACGCTAAATAATCCCCAAAGTTTTAGTTCTAGGGACATGTAGTCGAAATATATAGAATTTCGTTGCATTAGATTGGAATTTTTTTCACAGAATAATAATAATAAACTAATAAACATAAAATGTAATAAAATATTGCAGACAAAATCAAAACCGCTTTTTTTTCTCTGTGTGTTTCTCGAATGATTTCTCCGTTACAGTAAAATGCAACTTGTTACAATAAATTGTTCAGTTATTAAAGTAGTATAGAAAAGCAATCCAGAATAGTTCATTTACTCTAGATGTTACCTCTAATAATCTTTAGAAACAACAGTAAAGTCCATGTGATCTTCAATATTCAAAATGTAAATTCCAGTGATGAAAGTTCTCCCAAACTCTCGATTCTCTATCCAATTTTTCTCATTATCTCTAAGCCAAAATATAATACACAATTCATTTTCCCTCTCCTGTTTAGAGCCGTTATGTGCCAGAAGACGAAAGAGCACAAGAGTTTTCACGAATAAACAATACGTTTTTTAGAAAATTCTGAAATATTTATTCTTAATGATCCTGTTTGAAAATCGGGCTTCATTCTCATAGCTCTTTCATAATCGTCAATTTGCAGACTTAAAGCCATCTGTCGTTATATTCAATGCCAGTTTAGGTAGTTACGAAAGGCATATGGCAACCCACGAGTTATTTTATATCCCATTAAATAAAATTTTAATATTTAAAAATATTTCTGTTACATTGTTTCACAATAATTCTGTTCGTAATGTATTCTTATTTTAACTGTCTAGCCATATGTTTTGGATATAAACATATTCATAAAAATCAATAAATTTTATCGAAGTGTGTAATGTATGGACTTAGACACAATTTTATTAATAACAATAAGCCTGTAAACAACTATAAGGATTCTTTGCTACGTATAGTGCAAGTTAAATATGTTTTTAATTTTATCGGTATGGCATATTTTTTAACAACAAAAACTTTATTTAATAAAAAAACAAGTTTATTGGTCTTAAATTGCTCAGTTCTTCATTTACTACAGACTAATTAATTGAAAGATAAATTAAAGATCTTATGCTTCGCCAAAGGGCAACACTGATGCCTGTTGGCAAAGCATAAGGTCTTTGGATATTTAAGAAGCTGTCTGAAAGGCAATGCATTTTCATAAATGATGAAATTAAATTCAATGGCGGCCATTCTTCTTAACTGAATCCAGCTAGCATTAATAGAAATTTATTGTTACAAGACAAAAGACACACATAGAAGTTGATATTTTCTGGTGCTTCTAGTTTTGATTTAAGAACGATATATTTAAAATAAACGCACTCATAAAAATATAATGCCAGATTTCTAAAACTGGGATGGAAAATGGTTAAAATCGCTTACATAAATTTCACATTGTCAAAAAAGGCTCAAAATTTTCATGAGTTACTATTTTTTCATACAAAGTAACGAAAACACTACAGTTATAAAAAGTTAAAATTTGGGATTTCTTAAAGTAGAAAGGTTAATTTTCGTTAATTTAATGATAGTGAACAGAAAACAGCCATTTCCTGTTTACGACTTCTTCACTAGTTGGGAAAGAAAAGCGACAATAATGTTCCGTGATGGCCCCCCTGTGGGCATTTATGGACTGAGTCTTGGCACCGCAAGAATCCACTTGAGAAACATTGCAAACCCTTTGTTGTTGGATATTCGTTTCGAGAATACTTCAGGAAATTAAAATGAAGGGATCCAAAGTGTTGAAATCACATACCTGATAAATATACATTAAACATATGAACTACGTTGTTTAATAAATGTACATTAAGCTAATAAACTACATTGCAAAATATGCTCTTACTTTCTCTTTTTATACCACAGGAAAAGTGATAAAACAATTATATGAATGTTTTATTAATTTATTGAATTTTAGACTTCTCAAAGCTTCCGAAGAATCTGCTGTCACTGAATTTTTCGATTTTAATCAAATGCATTAAAATGTAAAAAAAAATATATTTTTTAATTACCATAATGTTCTTCATCATATGTCACTAAAAATAAAGTCCTGGAGTTGCTAAAAATGGCTAAATTTAAATAAAAAATTATCACAGAGAAATTTAAGAGAACTCAATATAGTAATTTTTATATATGACATTTCTACATTATCACTTCCATTTGTTCCCTGATTTTTTTTAATACTCTTATTTAATTCGCGCGCAGGAACTCCAAGATTTTATTTTTAATTACGTTGTAGGGATTTATATTTATTTTAAATAACCAGTTAAATTTAATTTTAAGAAGCCTTCATTCCCCTAATTATCAGTGCCAGAATATTTAAATTTGGTAGCGCGCGTAAGGAATGCAAATTCTACCAGTGGGAGAATAAGTTTAAATATCGACGTACCAGTAGAGAGTCTGGGAAATTTCCGCGCGTGCTTATACGTAAACTTCCGCTTAGCAGTTACTGCTGGTTTTGACGTGGCTTAAGCGCTAGTATCTCGCTGCCACTAGACTCATCTACGCGCTATAGGGTACAGGATTGTATGAGCCCTGTAGTTTAACTCTACAACTTATAAATATCTGCTATTTTGAGTTTGATGCTACTGTTTCAGTTACCACCCAAGTAGAGGCATAGTATGTTAGCGTCAAGTTGACACATTGTAAATATTTACGGAGTTTAATAAAGGGCAATTTCAACCCTACTTCGGTGCAATCACTATTTCTCCGGATTCTACACAGCAGAAAGACAGTAGATCTGTATATCTGGCCCCCGAACTTCTAATTCGAATCCAATGGCCAATAATCAGAATAGACAATCATCCTTACAAGATATAGAAGTCGTAGACCCGATGGTGACAAGCCCATTGGATGGACTTGGCTTTTTAATAAAGAAAATGAGAGCAGTTATCAAGCCAGCAGTGGTGTTCGACGGTGAAAACTCCGTCACTTCATTCCTAGAATCGCTTGAGAAGCACTTTCAGTTGTATCCGGTACCAGAGAGGCAAAAAGTAGCTATCGCCTCCAGTTCCCTCCGAGGACAGGTGGAGTCTTGGTGGAAAGGGATTGGAAAATTCTTACTTGGGGAAGTTGGAAGGCTCACCTACAATTTTGAAAATTTCAAAGCCGCACTCCTGAAGGCCTTCCCGATCGTGAAGGATCGTGCGAAACTTCAAGCCGAACTTTACAGCTTTCATCAACAGAAAGTTGAACATCTTACAAAGTTTATCCTGCGTAAAGTCAAACTATTGAATATGCTATATAGAGGGAAACGCGATAACGAAGTTATTGAGATTATATTACCAAGATGATTACCCTCAGTACAAGATTTCGTGGAGCTGAGAAACCCACAAACGCTGAAAGATTTATTCGAATTAACCGTAAAGTTTCAGAACCGGGGAATACCGGAAAATTCGAGATTTCCTACCCAGGGTTACTATCATCAGTTCTCCCCACAGCCGGCCGCAGAAGGAAACAAATACAGTGGAAGAACACGTTTTCTTATCAGGCCGTCAACAAGCAAGAATGAAAACGGTAAAGCCAAAGACCGCCAGCGCACCCAGCAAACATCAGGAAGAAAAACCAATTTAAACAAATAGAGGGGACTCAGAAATTGAGGATTCAGACCTCTGCGCATCGCAAAATCCCTCTAAGTTGCATGTAAATACGGTGGTAGTCAAGAATTCTCAACTACCGGTAATCCAGATTCTTTTGAACGACGTACCCGTAGGCACACGTGGACACCGGCGCGGAAGAAAATTTTTAAACCAAAAGTTCTACTATAGCAGTTTCCGGAGAACAAGATTGTTTAAAAATTGTAGCACAGAAATAGTTGCCGCACAAGGGAAAGTTTGCGAATGCACGGAAAGCTATCGCTGAACGTTCAGGTAAAAAGCGAAGTTTTGAAAGTTTTATTTTTTGTTGTTAAAAATTTGCAAAACAATGCAATTTTAAGTACAGAGTTCCTCAGGGCGGCAAACGCCACAATAAACTTCGCAGAAAATTCTATTTTCTTGGATATGGTGCCAAAGGTAGTGGAAGAGGTAAATGTTCCTGAAATCGAGCTCCAGCATTTAAAAGAAGATGAAAGAGTCAAGCTGGAGAAACTCGTAAGTAAATTTAATACGTTATTTTCTGAGAAGCCAGGGAATAAACAAATTGTTACCAATGCGATAGAACTAAAATCAAACGAACTTTGTAAAGGAAAACCTTATCATTATGATAACAACAAAGAAGCAATAATAGAATACCACATAAAACAAATGTTAGGGAATAAAATAATTATTCCCATCAATAGTGCATATGCTAGCCCAGTTGTGTTATGCAGAAAGAGAAATACACTGCTCGACATTGAAAATCTAACACCAAGGAGCGGTCAGAAAGTGATGAAATTTGGAAAAACGACAGAGACAGCAAACAGCAATAGTGATCTTTATTTGAAAATGATAGTCAGAATACAGAGCGAGAACGGCGTCGGCTCAGTAGGACGTAGGACCACCGCGGACAGCGCTGCACGAAGAAACACACCTAGGCATAGAGTCAATAAGAGTGTGGGTGGTGTCCTGAGGGATGGCTCTCTATTCCCTTTCAACCATTTGCCACAGTTCGTCTTCTGAACGAGGCAGGGGCAGAGTCTGCAAACGGTGTCCAATCATATCCCACTTATATTCGGTTGGTGACAGGTTAGGAGATTATGGTGGCCAGGGAAGCATCTGTATACCTTGCAGAGCATGTTGGCAGATGCGAGCACTAAACGGTCGGGCGTTATCCTGCAGAAAAATTGCATTAGGCACACCCTGAAGGTAGGGGATTGCCACCGGCCGCAGTACATTATCCAAGTATTGTTGGGCCGTCATAGTGTCCTGAATACGAACTAGAAGTGACCTGGAATCGTAAGCAATAGGGCCCCAAACCATTATGCCACATTGTCGCGCGGTGGAACGTTCCACAATTACTGCCGGATTAGATCTGTCTCCACGGCGAAGCCGCACACGTATGCGGCGACTGTCACTGGGTAAACAGAAGCATGTCTCATCTGAGAACACGACGTTTCTCCACTCTGTCATCCACATTGCTCCAGTCCGGCACCATTCTAAACATTGGCGACTATGCTGGGGGGTCAATGACAGTTTTCTTAACGGACGTCCTGAGTGCAAGCCACGTTCAACCAATCGACGGGAAATGGTTCTCGTCGACACGGGAACATCCAGGGTATCTTGCACATGCTGCAGAATCGTGGTACAAGGGACTTGCGGGACCGCCACAGCTTCTCGGTGGATGCGCCGATCCATGCTGACGTCACTCTGGCTGCGCCTGCACCCCTCCTTTTTCCCACATTTCCTTGTTCCAACCATGTTCGCCATAGCCGATGCACCGTGCTCGCATCCATGTGGATATCAGCTGCGATTTGACGTAAGGACCAACAGGCCCTTCTCAGGCCGATCACCATACCCCTCGTAAAATCGTCTCTCTGCTGGAAGTGTCTTCGTTGACGGCGGCCTGGCATTCTCTCCTATTACACATATCCTCCGGGACAAAAACGAACTTTCTTCGATAAGTCGTCTGGCAGAAATAACGACATGAATTTTGCCCATTCCACACGTTCCTTCCCTTATATCTTACTTCACGTGCGTCGGAGAGCTGCGCCTTTCACATCATTCGCATAACTCAGTGACGTGCGTCTACTCTAAAATTTGCATAAATTTCTGACCACTTCTTCTTAGTGCTGCGTTTTCAGCGTCGAGCAGTGTAACTTGCCCGCTTTGGAACCAAAAGCTTATCGTTTTGCGATTTACTACCGAAACCGTAACAGCATGACTAAATTTCCTGTTTGACTAAATTCCTTTTACCGGTAATAGAAGAAATAATACGGAAAATTAGCTCTAAAAATACACTCATGGACAAAAAAATTAGCGCACCAAGAAATAATTGCGGGATCGTAACGAAACTTGCAATGAAGATACATGTCGGAGAGATATGCAAATGACTGTGATTGCGCATTACGTATGGCCGGTAGAGGGCGTTGAACGTCGTACTCCGCGGAGTATAAAACAGATAATCAAAGCTTTGTTTGAGTGTGCTGAATCATTTACAAAGGAAGAGCTGAGGTAGACATGTCATTACGCCGTGTTTGAAGACAATATGAGCAATTGTCGCAGTTTGAGAGGGGGAGAATCGTCGGGATGATGGAAGCTGGGTGGTCAGCTAGGCGAGTAGCTCGTCAATTAGGCCGCTCTGATTGTGTTGTGAGGAGGTGCTGGGACCAGTGGACCCGAGAGATGTCATGTACACGAAGACCAGGCTCAGGACGCCCTCGACAGACCAGTCTTGGAGAAGACCGCCACATCGTAATAAATGCACGCGTACAGCCAACTGCTTCATCGGCCGCCATCCAGGCACAGGTAGCACCTTCACTAGGGGCCCCTGTGTCTTCTCGAACCATACGAGGGCACCTGGCTGAAGGACAATTTTTATTGCGGCACCCATAACGTGTGCTGTCCTTGATGCCCACCCATCGATGCCTTCGTTTGGAGTGATGTCGAGCAGGAGGAAACTGGACTGCAACGGAATGGAACCAGGTCGTCTTTAGCGACGAATCCAAATTCAATCTCGGCAGTGATGACAATCGTGTTCATGTGTAGAGAGCCCATGGTGAACGCCTCAATCCTGCCTTTGCAGTACAGCGACACATAGCTCCCACAGCTGGTGTGATGGTATGGGGTGCCATTGCTTACAATAAACGGTTAGCCCTAGTATTGTTCCGCGGCACCGTGACAGCCCAGCGATATGTTCATGAAATTTTGCAACCACATGGGTTGCCACTCATGCAACGGCTCCCAGGAGCCATTTTTCAACAAGACAATGCTCGGCCTCATATGGCAAGGGTGTCACGAGGCTGTCTCCGCACTGTTACTACCCTTCCTTGGCCTGCCCGATCCCGAGATTTGTCTCAATCGAGCATATCTTGGATCATTTGGGACGACGAGTTGGGCATCCCACGAGTTTGAACGAACTAGAGGCAAGGTTACAGCAAATATGGAACGAAATGTCTCAAGACATCATAGAGAACTTGTATGACTCAATGCCCGATCCTACCGCATCGTGCATTCGCGCTAGAGGGGGTCCAACGGAGTATTAACTACTCCGTTCTTTTGACTTTTTCTCTGAAATAAATTATCCTTTTTCTTTGATTTCCTTCTCATTTATTTATATCAAAGCAGTCATTACGTATGTAAAATTTCGTTTCATTTTGACGACTCCTTCTTGGTGCGCTAAAGTTTTTGTCCATGAGTGTATATGACCACTCTTGATCTTACTTCAGGCTACTTTTAAATAGCCATGTGAATAAGACAGCATTTATTACAAAAACGGGCACTTACGCATTTTTACGCATGCCGTTTGGACTTTGCAGGGCCTCGTCAACTTTTCATCGCGCTATAGACATAATTTTACGTCCCGTTCTATTAAAATCCACTCTCATTTATCTCGATGACATTATCATAACTAATGACACTATTGAACCACACGTAGAAGACCTCCACGAAGTTTTTTCTTTATTAAAAGAAGCAGGTTTAACTAGTAATGCCGCAAAATGCAAATTCGCATCTAAGGAATTGCGATATTTAGGATGCAAAATTTCTGCCAAAGGTATCGAAACCGAGGATTCTAAAATAAAAGAAATCAAAAATTATTCTCCGCCAAATACTGCCAAAAAACTTTCATCCTTTATTGGCATGTGCTCATATTATCGTTCGTTTATCCAAAATTTTGCCGATATTGTTGAAGCTTTGTTAGTGTTAAAACGAAAGAAATTTAAGTTTTGATGTACAGCGGAGGCAAACACCGCTTTCGAAAAATTGAAAACAGCTCTAATTTATGTCCCAGTGTTAAAATTCTCGGAATTTATTTTTAGCAAAACGCTAGATCAGACTCAAAGGAACTACACGGCGACAGAAAGGGAAACGTAAGCAGTGTTAATGACAGTTTAGAAGTTTAGGGTCTACTTCGGAAAAGCCCCACTTACAGTCTTCTCTGATCACGCGGCCGTAGACAAATTATATTCTGGAAAGAATTTAACTCCTAGATTAATTTGATGGGCCTTAAAGTTACAAGAATACAACTTAATAATTAAGCATACTCCCGGCAAGGAAAAAACAGTGGCCGACGCCTTGTCAAGAATTAAACTGGATGAAATGGTAATCAAATAAAATATGGTATGTCAACTTCTAAAGCTTTAGATTCCCGGGAAACAATTATAACTGAATTTCCGAACGATGTAGAATTCGGGAATATCTATTCTTATTTAAAGGATGCAGATAATTTTGAACATGCAGATCTTGCTTCAATTAGAAATAGGATCCTAAATTACGAGATTATAGATAATCTGTCGTTCTATACTAAATCAACAAATGAAAACCACGAACTGAAACTAGTCATCCCCGCCACACTACGGTTGAGTATTTTGCAGGAACTTCATGATAGTCCCACAGCGGGTCATTTAGATGTAAGGAAAACGGTGCTTAGAGTACGGGAGGCGGTGTATTTTCCTCAACAACTGAAGATAGTAACAGCATCCTGTAAGTTATATCAGTTAATTAACGTCGTTAATTATAGGCCGCCCAGGTATTTAAATAGTATTCGCGCGGCTTTTCCTAATGAGATCCTCGGAATAGACCTTCTTGGCCCTTTTCCTAAAAGGGAGTTAAATAAAAACCGATATCTTTTGGGGATTGCAGACCATTTTTCTAAGTGAGTAGAAATAATTCCTCTAAAACGAGCGTCAGCTAAAATAGTTGCAGATGCGTTCTTACATAAGTATATTTTAAAATACGGTGCACCGTTAAAAGTAATAACCGATAATGGTAGGCAATTTGTTAGTCAAATTTTTGAGAACCTGTGTAAAGGGCTTGACCTAAGGCATATGAAAATGGTCCCGTACAGATCACAAGCAAACATCGCGGAAAGAGTTAATAAAAACATCGTTAAAATAATTAGAAGTTACGTTAAATATTATCATAAACGCTGGGGTGGCTGCGTTGATGAATTAGCCAATGCTTTAAGAACTGCGAAGCATGATACAACGGGTAAAACGCCCGCTGAATTATTTTTGGGTAGGAAGATGTTGACTCCTTTAGAGAAACTTTTTTTGTTCAAGAGCGAGAACCAGAATTCAAACAGGCAAATATTCAAAAGCTGATTGATGAAGCTTTAAAAATTCCGATTTAGCAAGAAAGCGGCAGAAATTTTAATATTATAGGAAACGACGCGAATCAGATTTTAAAGTGGGGGATCAGGTGTTGAAAAGAAAATTCACTTTTTCTAGTGCACCTGAAAACGTCGTATCAAAATTCTCCCATAAATTTGAACAGTATTATATAGTACAGGAGATCGTTGGGGCTGTAATTTACTTAAAATCAGAATCGGGAGAAAGAATAAAGGCTAGTCCGGATCAGTTGAAGAAATATTATGAAAGTAAAGATTTCGATGTCTTAGATGATTTTTTCCAGCCTTCTGAATCAGAAGAGGCGGCTTCCCCAGGGGCAATTCTGACCGCACCACAGAGCAAGGATCGAAACAACCTAGAGTTTACAGGCAAGCGTCTTCGAATACCCATGTATAAAGAACCGGTTAGCCGAACAGTAAAAGGAAAAGAGAAGACATGCCGCCGGTACGTCGTAAAAGACCACTCATCAGGAGTAAAAAAAGGAAAAGCCAATTCCCACCAGCACACAGGAAGCAAAGACGGAAAGTCTCATTGATGAACCAGTTAGCATGGACAGAATTCTGCAAGAAACGAATGGCCGAATTTCAAACTTCAAAAAACACAGATAAGTGAATTTTTCTATAAATCTTTTCTGTTATGTAAATTTGTACGAAAATGTTCGCAATACGAAGTTACATGACAAAAGCTATATCGTAATGTTTTAAAACCGTAATGTTCGGAAAAGCCGAGAAAGTTACGCTAAATGCAAAAATGTTAGAACTTAATAAAAGCCTGTATTGTGAAATTATAATGTTATTCAGAATCATGTATTCATAACTGTTCCTTCCAGATTGCTGGAAGGAGTTGACTGATGCCCAATTGAAAGATGAGAAAGAATGTCCAGCAGAACTATGATGATGACAAAATTTTCTTATGGTATAACATAAATTTTAGTATTTTGAATGTAACTGGGGCTTAGATCTTGTCAGTTGTAGAGTTTATCAGTTTGTAACAGGTCTTTAAGGACCTTTATCCAAGGCTGCTAAATTCTGGCATGGACAAATGTAGGGATTTATATTTATTTTAAATAACCATTTAAATTTAATTTTAAGTTACTTTCCTATAAGCCTTCATTCCCCTAATTGTCAGTGCCAGAATATTGAAATTTGGTAGTGCGTGTAAGGAATGCAAATTCTACCAGTGGGAGAAAAAGTTTAAATATCGACGTTCCGGTAGAGAGTCTGGGAAATTTCCGCGCGTGCTTATACGCAAACTTCCGCTTAGCAGTTACTGCTGGTTTTGACGTGGCTTAAGGGCTAGTATCTTGCTGCCACTAGACTTATCTACGCGCTATAGGGTACAGGACTGTATGAGCCCTGTAGTTTAACTCTACTACTTGTAAATATCTCCTATTTTAAGTTTGATTCTACTGTTTCAGTTACCACCCAAGTAGAGGCGTAGTACGTTAGCGTCAAGTTGACGCATTGTAAACTATTTAAAGAGTTTAATAAAGGGCAATTTTAGCCCTTCTGCAGTGCAATCACTTTTTCTCCGGATTCTACACAGCAGAAAAGCCGTAAAAATTTACAACGTGTAATAAAATATTATATTTTATCTAATATTACTAAGACATATTCCGATATATTGTATAATAAATATTTATTACGTATATACAGGGTGTTTCGAAACTCATGGGCAAAAGTGTAAGGGCTGATAAACAACATCTAAATAAGTATTTTTCACCATAAAATGCACAGGCGGACAGCAAGCGACAAACGCTAGATGGTGTTGTAATGGAAAGTATAAAGCGCGAGTTTTCTTACACATCTTCATTTCTATTTAGAAGACATATCAACGTACAGGAAAAGTCGGCTCAGGCATCCATTGGGTCGCTACTCAGTGTCCCGCGCGTAAGCGCTATTGCAGGATATCAAACATTGAGGATTTTCGATCAAGTATGAGTTTCGACGATAGCAATTGGCATAACTCAGCATAAGAGTAGGTACGTGATATATAGCAATTAGTGACATTATAAAGTTAATACGTAAGTAATCAGTAGTGAGCCAATCGATACGAGTGCCACTACGTCCATATGCTGATAGCCAAATCAGTTGAATACTAGGTGCAAGCAAAAAAAAGTTGCAAGGAGCATACAGTTCGAAATTGGTTGTAAAAAGAAACGCCAATATGAAAGATCATTTGAATATATCGTTGAAATAGAGTGGCATCGTCAGTAGGAGCGAAGTCAACAGTCCGAAAACAGTAAGTAAGCTAGTAATATACCAAAAATACAATTACTGCCAAGATGAGGTAACAGTAGAGGTGGGGGGACTCGAGCAGGTGTAGAGTGAAGGGAGGATGTAAAGTAGGGCAAATGTAAGTGTAAGGTGTAACTAAGAGAGATATAGTAAAATAATGTGGAGTTTGACTAGATCATTAATAATGAGAACCAACTTGCATTTGAGAGTTGGGAAATCTGCTCAAGAATGAAGTGCAAAATTTGTATCCTATCTAACAAGTCGTTACATTTTTTGAGTTCAGGGATTTTACATTTGTAAATTTGCATAACTTTGCTAGTTTCGAAACCAAAGGGGGCTTGTACTTCCTTCATTACACTACGTAATTCAGAGATATCTGAGCAATTTGCAGAGTCATTTGTGAGGTTTACGTAATTAGATTTTCCAGTATGAACATTATTAGTTTTTGACACATTTCCTGGAACATTCAAGTTCTGATTTTCAGTGCGAGTGGGCTTCAAAACTTAATAGCTTATTCCAAGTTTTATAGAGGAACGTTTAAAACGTTTTTGTATGATGGGAACTTGGGACATCCGCTATGGGAAGCCACGTGGGGGCCTAGGAATTTGCGCGCTTGGGGGTATCTAGGTGCAACTGATGGTCACAATTAGCAGTACGATGATAGCCTGCACATTTGACACAACGTGGTGCAACATGACAATTCTCGGAAGAATGGCGCCATTTCTGGCAATTGCGACATTAGAGAACCTAATTCTTAGAAACATATTTTTAAACGTTAACTCCAAAAGCGTGAGCATTTTGTAACCTAATTCAGTGAAAGAGTCTTTAATAGTTCTGATATCTGAGTTGGAATGTAATCCTTGACTGGTTTTTTGCGGCGCGGGTTAACCACAAAATGTTCAACTAAATTATCTAAGAAGTATTGGCTTAGGATTTATAAGATCATTCTTAGTATTCTGTTCAACATTTATGAACTCACCGCTTAGGCGGCCAAAAAACCTGCACTCTGGTAGTGCGTCAGATAGGGCTTTTAAAAAAGCATAATAATATATATAATATAAAAGACATATTAGATTGCTGTAGAAACACACATTAATCCAAGAGTAGGGCGAACTCGGACTCGTCGAACATGCATTTTATGCATGGACTTGCAAATGGAAATGCTCTGGAAGCCGAAAGACTGTACAGGCAGCATTTCCCGAGAAGACACGTGCCAGACCAAAAAATTTTCGAGCAATTGTATCGGTGCCTGTGTGAAACGGAATCCTTTGTCATCCGCATCAGGGCGTGGCAGGAGTGTCTGGACGTTACAAGTTGTAGAGAACATTCTACAAAGAGTGGCCACAAAGATGGTCCGGATAAATTTGCACGAAAGAGGTTTTTAGTGCCGTAAATGTGCCTCACTTTTTAAGCGAGTATTACGGGACGACGTATTACACCCCTACCATGTACAGAAAATTAAAACTTTGATACCCTCAGATTATACGTATCGATACGTATCGAGTTTGCATGTTGGTTTTTGCAACAGCTAGCAGCGCAGCCTGATTTCAGTGCATATGAGTAATTCGTTTCGAAACACCCTGTACGTTATAAAAAGTCATTTTTTGCATTTTAGTCCAGTCCCCTTCTGACTCCTGCTAATCCATTTCCTTTTGTCTTTGTATCTTTATTACTAAGCATTATTTTCTTCTCACTTCCGTCACATGCAATTCAACAGCGAAATTATAAAAAATTTAAAAGCAGCCTATGCTTAGAATTCCCGATAAAATGATAAGGTTGGCATGCGTGTTTCTATTTTCTTTAGTTCCTTTCTCAGTTTATCATATGAATGTACAGTTTTCTTAGTAAGATGACTTGAGAAACGCATTTTTTGTCTTTTTATTATTAGAGGTTTGTGTGTTGAATTTATTAATGAAATATCTTGTTCTTCGCACCTACGCCACATAAAATTCAGTTAAATTGCAAATTAGAATTTCGGATGTACAGACTCGAGCGCTAGAGATAACAATGTTTTAATCCGTACAGTGTTGGCACTGCTCGCTTTCAGATAGTTGAATTGGTTAAAATTCATTAAAGTTTTATAAAATATGAAATATAAAATTCGAAATTCAAACTTCGAGCTTGCAGGTTCACATGGTCGGGTGGAGGACTATGTTATTCAAAACTGAATTGCCTTAGGTACCGTCGTCTTTTTACAGTGCGAGAACCATACCTATATTCTTGCTGGTTCTTCATCATTTAATTTCTTTAAAAGTAAAACATGGCAAAAATATTTCGTGGCAACAATGTGAAAAGTGTTTCAGATAGTTAAAGTGATACGCACCGAATCCCGTTTCATGACTACTAGCCCTTTCAGACTAATTTGGGTTAATAAAAAAATCAATACCTAATTTTTAAAAAAAATCTTGTGAAAGATTAGAAACATTTATAATCACCGAACCACTTATTGCCGTTGAGCCTGAGACGAATTGCCGGTAATCAGTGGTCTTAACAACTTGGCCACTGTGGGGCTCAATAAGAGCAGAAATATAGTGGAAGTTTTTCTCTGTGTTGCAATTTTCTCTCTAAGTTGCTTAGAGGCTAAAATTCGTTTTTTGCTTGATTATTTTCTTAACCTGATGGCGAAAAATATCACTTTAAATAAATCCATTTATATTAGAACAAAATACATGCTCGAAATCAATTATTCCAGATAAAGAGAAAACATAGTGTTTAATTATTGAAGATCAGTGGCATCTTCAGGAAATATGTTACTAGAGAAAGATCTGAAATCTTCAAGATTCATGAAATCGATATGGTAAACCATATCAAATTAAACAGGATATACTCACGTTCTGTTTAATTACGTGCCTGCATTCCACACCAATTTTGTTTTCTTTTTATGAAAAAATAACCTGAAACTGAAAGGTTTGTAAGGGTGGATTTAACTTTAGGATATTTTTATTTTTCAGATTTTCACATCACTGAGGAAACTGTAATTTTGTAAAGTAAACACGAATCAATACTTTCACTATCCAGGTCACAATGTAATTGTTAATTTTTCATATCACCACGGGGCGTCGGCTCCACCTTTCCGTTGAATGATTGAGTGCTATTCGATAACACATGAAAATATTAGCATTTAAAATAGGTACCACAAGATAAAAAGGAATGCAAGTTCCAGTGGAGTAGAATTAAGTAGTCTTAATTACAATAAATTCGTTTAAAAACGCCTAACATTTATCAAGCATTCACTTAGATCCTTTAATAGAATAAGAAAGACAGTGCAATATTAAAAAGCTGTGAATTATAATTTTAGACTACTTCAGAAATTCGTTTTTATTTTACATCACGTAGAGACATTACGACTTTTTTGAAGCTCGAAGCGTGATAAATGTGCAATGCCCTCCCCGGGACTCTAACCACAGACCTCTCCTCTATTCTCTCCTCACGCGCCGAGCCTGCTGACTACTACACCCCGAAGGCATGTCAAGAATGCGAGAGAAATACCTTATAATCACTTTTCTGTGCCACGTACAATTAGAATCACAAGTTATTTTAGAAAACGTGTGTTTAACTTTTGAATAGCTTGAGGCAAGAAATATGTTCTGCATTTCCTGAGAGTAAATTAAATAACAACCAGTGTCTAAGAAAATACCGCGCGGAATTACAGTTTTATGAAAGTTCTTTAGAAATTCTGGTGTAGAAAACATGAACAATAGTTTTTTCGAATTAGAATTAAGTACATTCTCACCTGCGTGTAATGGCCAACAACATTTGGATCATTTAAGTCCTGTCCGTAGGTGAAATTTAATCGTTCTAGAAACCAAACCTTCGCAGCAAAAAACCAAGGGACTTGAACATTTGCTACGAAGATATTCTGACCACACGAGCCAAAGTCTGAAATAAAAAAAAATAAAAATTTTTGTTACAAAGTGCTTAACAGATCAATTTCGCATATGAGCTAAAAACAAAATTAAACTACACTGATTATCATAAATTAAGGAAAACTAAAAAAATAGCGATAACTCCTTCAAAAATAAGCCAAATCGTGTAGAATTTGAATATGTTGCCAAGTAAAAGTAGCTGAGTAAAACTGCATTATGCAAATTAGTGGCGCTCCACACGGAATACGTCATCTGCGTGGAGATTAAAGTCCAGGTTTGAGAGCAAGCCGACATATTTCACCTTGATAATGACATCAGAAATCTGAGACAGCGAATTCGTAACAATGACCTTCAAGCATCATATGCCTCCAGAACTACGATGGAGAGCCATTGAGACTAGAGACAGGACAAAGTCCAACAGAAGTGGCCAGATGGCTAAATGTGAGTCCTTCTGTGGTTCATAGACTTTGGAGGCAATTTCAAACCACAGTTCGGCAACTAGGAATTTCAGCCAAGGACGGCCAACTGCTACGACGAGCGCCGACGACCGATATTTGACATTATGTACAAGCAGAAATAGAACCGCTATTCCGAATCTTCTTAGATCCCCCCGTGCTGCAGCCACCGGAAGGTTGATGTCAACGTCAACTGTGCGTAGAAGGCTTCACGAAGGTGGTCTGTATGCGAGGAGACCAGCCATTTCCTATGGCGTACAGCCATAGGAGGGACCGTTTGCAGTGGGCACGACAACATGTCCACTGGACACCTGATCAATGGAGGGCTGTTCTCTTTTACGGATGAGTCCAGGTTTAGTCTAGAAAGCGAGAGTAGGCGTTATTTGATATGGAGAGAACCTGGAATACGTTATCATCCGTCAAACAACCGTGAAAGTGATGTTCTTCGCAGTACTTCTGAATTCTTCAAGAAGCGTAATTTCAATATTACCTAATTTTTTTTCTCAAAGGAAAAAAATTACTTTTTTTGAATCAATACTTATATATGTATTGAGTGCACTATGCAATCACAATAATCCTTATTCTGATATTTGTCGTAAGCGGTATTTGTTATTGACTATTACTGACTAAGTTAAATATCTAGTAGTGTGATTTCATTGCTTTTATAATGAGGGTTCAGAAAGTTATTATTATTGCGCATTGCTTTTGCAGATCAAAATGTCAGTTAAAAAGCAATTTTCAAACCTCTTATAAGACACGATAATCACTTTTCATAAGAGAAGAGAATGAGAAAAATTAATTTTGCTATTAAATATTACTAAGGTCAGTGTCCAAATAATTATAATGAAATACTAAATTTTCAACAATATTGAAAGTAATAAAGCCCAGGAAGGCCAGAATTTAAATAAGATATGAAAACACAGTTTCGGAAACGTTTCACAAGAATGATTGAATTTCGTTGGAGGAAAACATAAGAGATTTTTGGATTGAAATATGCTTTAGAGAAACAATAATAATGTTAACATTATAACTAACTTTATGTTAATAAACCATTTATTATGATTTTGATCTTTAATTTTTTCCTTCCTAATTCCTCACCAGAGTACAAATTAGCTCTGAGAGTACTTAAGCGGATTGTTTGAATCTTAAGAGAGAGAATTTCAGCATTCAAATCTGCTGCGCGTTTTTTTTTTTTTTTTGCTAGCTCTATTCAAAAGTGATATTCCGCTTTGGCATTCTCACGCTAGCTAGTAATTTAAACTTGGAGAAGTAAAATAAATAATTGAGCCAGCTTAAAGCTTACGTTACCTTATAGCACAGTCTTAGATTGCCGCGCAAAGTGATAGTGGGTAGTGACTCCGACTATCTTACCGAAAGGCATCTCGGAGAAGGCATGGATGTTGTAAATGTATAGTTTCTTTGCGGCATGGGGGCAATTTAAATATATGGCAAGGCGAAAGTCCTCTCGTGTGGTTTGGTGGTAGGAGAATAGAAATGGGAGACTCTTAGGCAGCCTAAGGTATTCTATATTAAAATTGGGGTTCCTAATGGTGCCCAAGGCTTTTGCCAACGACAGGAGCAGTTTTGTAATCCTTGCCACATTAATTTCGTAAGCTTATTCTGATTAGGACAGACAAATGAGATTAGTCACAACAGCAACGGTAACAACAGTCTTAGACTACGTTATCAGCCTTCAATTAAAAGTTCTGTTATTTATTTAATTTAGCTATGAATGGTGTTTTTTTTTCAGTCTGTAGTCCAAATGGTGACTTATATTCAGTTCAAACTAAATAAAAACATTATGTAAATCTTTCTCCTGTGTTTGTGAATATGTATAGCGATAACTTGCTAACTTGTTCAGTAGGGTCTGCAGGACTTAGTTTACAGATCAATAGCAACCCTATAACATACATTTAGTCAAAACCCAACGTTACTTCTTGTATCGCTACAGGAATTAAATAAATGTTTGGAACGGACCAAAATGAGAGAACTGGGATACAAGTAAATGAAAAAAATATAATTTTCTAAACAGAAGTCGTATGCATAATTAATTAGTTATGGAGATAAATGCAAGGTTATGATTGAAAAATATAAATTGATTGGAGTTCTCCTTGCCCTACGCTAGTCAAAAGCCGTTTTATAGTATGATTTGAAATTGTCTATTATAGACTGAGTAAATACATTTTGACTTCGATAAGTGACAGCGGAAGAAATAGTAAAAGCGCATTCGACTTAAGTAAAAGATAAGTGGCAGCAATCAAAGAACATTGTTTAGATATTAGGTTCCGTAATTTTGATTTGCTTTCCTGTCATATTTTCAGTAAGTTCGTCTATAAAATTTTTTCTGTACTTTCCATCGAGATGACATTCGAATTGACGTCTTTATACAAACCAAATGGACTAGAACTTCCCGATGGTATGTGGTATATACACTGATGTACAAAAATTAAGGACGAAGTCGAAAAATGTCGAAAAATTAACATATCAGCTGAACGAAGAGGCAGAGCGGACAGAAAGACCAATCGGGAGATTAAGTAAGGTGACGTACGGTAGCACATGCGCAGATATGCAGGTAGACGTAATGGGGGAGTGTCTGAGTAGTATAAAGCATGTTGTCGGTGTAAAATCAGTATTTCTGGCAAAGAGATTGCACGCCATATAGCAGTTAAAATCACACCGAGTTGCTGCCTCAGCGAGAAATGGTGAATAATCAATCCGTTAGATGATATCTGGATGCTTTTACCCGAGGTCGGATCATTGGGAAGTTGGAGGAAGGCCGCAGTGTGACAAGTGTGGCTGCAGAGTTCGAAATTGCTCACAGCATCGTTTCACGACTTTGGAGACAATTTCAAACTACAGGAACAGCTATCCGGGGGCTTAGTAGTGGTCGTCCACGAGGAACCACACCCGCAGATGACCGGTATATTGCCTTACAGGCCAGAAGAAACAGGCGGCAGACAGCGGGAGAAATCGCTAGACACACGACACAGGCGACTGGACGACCGATATCGCGTTTTACCGTGGCCAGAAGACTGCACGGTGGTGGTCTGTTTGCACGACGCCCTGTACGGTGTGTACCTCTAACGCCTGCCCATCGGAGAAGGCGTTCTCTGTGGTGCCGGGAACACCGGAATTGGAGAGACAATGAATGGGGACGAGTACTCTTTACAGATGAGAGCAGATTTAGTCTGAGTTGCGATTCTAGACACATACACATCTGGACAGAGCGGGGAACACGCAATAACCCCTTCAACATCATCAAAAGGGACTGTTTTGGAGGTCGCGGAGTTCTCGTTCGAGCAGACATAATGCTTGGTAGCCGGACCGACCTTCATATCTCCCAAGGAGGTTCGTCACCTGGGACTGCTATTGTAACGAGGTTCTTCTTCCTTACATGCGTCTTTTCACAAGGGCTATGGGTCCTCAGTTCCTCTTCATGGACGACAACGCTCCACCTCATCGCACAGTTACTGTCGAAGAGCTGTTGGAGAGTGAAGATATTGAACACATGGATTGGTCGGCAAGGTCTCTGGATCTAAATCCCGTCAAGCATGTACGGAACTTACTAGGGAGACCCGTGGCAGCACGTAACTTATCGCCAGTAACGATTCCGAAACTGCGATTGGTGCTACAAGAGGAACGAGCAGCAGTGTCTCAACAGCTCATTAACAACCACATATCCAGCATGCACAAATGATGTGAAAACTGCCTAGCAGTCAGGGGAGATCCTATCTCCTATTAAAGACCGGATGTTTCTTGCTGGACACCCATCACAGGGATGTTTCGGCCTTCAGTCGCATTGCGCTCCATGCTACTTTTTCAATAAAGCTTCTTTTTATCCCTCTGATTTCTCTTTTAGTAAGTGTTGCTTACATTACTCATGTCCTTACGTATTGGGGATCTTACGGTATTAAATGTGTTGATTTTCAAAGCCTTTGTACAAAGTTATATTGAAAAAGTCTCGTCCTTAATTATTTCACACCAGTGTAAGTTGTTTGTTACTTTCATATGACATGCTGCACTTTTCGATCTTCGAGTTATGTGTGTAATTTGTACACTAATATTTAACAGAAGGACTTTTTTATTACAAATATACAGATGTTATATTGACCACAGACATTACATAGTCCACAGATCCAGTGCACAATTCATAGGTACAATAAAATGCATAAAAAATATACAGTCTTTAGATATATAGAATAATCAATATTTAATAAAAAAAAGTTAGAATTGAGCTATTTTGTCAAAGTCATTATTTAAAATCAAAATTGTAAATTCAAGGTAAATTGTGAAATTCATTCATTGTTAATTGTCATTATTCCTTGTCATAGTCCCTTATCTTTCTTCCCGATCCTTGCCATTGTAATTATTCTGTCCTAAGTTTTGCCGAGCTACAGAATTGAATCAAAACGTCATACAAGTTCAAAGTCAAAACTACCAAATCAAATTCGAATTTAGAATAAATTTGATGTCAAATTTATTCAGAGTTACTTGTCATGATTCATTATTATTTTTCCTTGTTACTGTTCTTTTTCATAGTTTGTAGGGTTTATTTTAACTAACATTTATTTGAAGTTAATATTCCTTTCCTGTTTAGTCTTCATTTTCCCCTAGAAATGCCCGTACCAGAGTATGTAAATTGTAGTAGCACGTGCAGTTTATTCAAATTTAGCGGAAGCTAGTTGAATTAAATAGTAGACGAAACCAGCGTGTGAGAGTCTTGCTTTCAATCTACGCTGGAGATATTGCTCAATAGAATTTATATCAGCGCGTATCGGACTGTGTGCCTAGTTTTGCAGAAGTGCTAATTTTTAACTGTTTAATCAGAAATCTTGCTGAAATCTCAGCGGTAATTAAAAACGCGGTTAGTTAGGATCTCAGAGCCTCGTCGATAGTGTTTGATATTTGTTCATCTAGTTTCTTATTTTCAGATTTACCTTACTTTTAGTTGAACCGCCGGGTTGGCGCAGTTTGTGAACGTCAAGTAGACGTATCTGTCATTTTAAAGATAAAAAATAAAAAGGGTTCTAACCCCTTCTTACGTTTCTGTGTATACTTACACATACCCACAAACACTCCCCCAGTTTCTGACAAGTTGGGTTAACGAGATCTTACAAGTTCATTGTGTTTGTCACTGATCCTTGTCTTCGCTACTATTCTGTTATACGCTCAGCAGAAAAATAAAATCGGAATCAAAGTAAATTGTCAAGTCAAATAAATTATCATATAGTTGTCAAAGTTATAATCTTTTAACCAAAGTTAAAAAGCTCATTCAAATTCAAGCTCAAAACTGTCTATTCAAAGTAAATTGTCGAAATTCAGTGTGCAATTTCTTCGAAGTTAATTGACATTATTCCTTCTTCATTGTTCTTTGCTATAGGTACTTATCTTTCTTTTTGTTTCTTGTCATTGTCAATGGTAATTCTCATCATTTTGTTTCTTGTCATTGTTCCGTTGTACTTCTTGCAAAGGCAAATAAGCTGCATAGCGTGAGTTTGCAGGTTAGGATTGCCTTCGAAGTGCTTCTATAGACACTATAAAATATAGCAATAGATTTTCTGTTGAACCACTTTAAGTAGAATAAGATGTAACTAATCTCATTTAGATATAAATTTATTATTGCATTCAGAGACTGTTTCCATTTTGATCATTAAATTTCATTTGTGCACTCAAGTATAAATATTAAAACCTGTGGACTTTACGAGAATTTATCAGCGGTCATGTTACTCAAAGGTAAGTGGTGTTGGTTACAGGTAAATATCGCTGTGGATAAAAACGTCGCTGAGAAAGCAAAGCAAGGGGAAACATTATAATGCAAAACATCGTGGGAGAAAAGAAAGCAACGAGAAAACATCGCAGCCCTAAAATATCGATTTTTTCAATTAAATTCTTTCGATATGATTAAGATCACTATTATCACAATAATCTATTTGGCCTTATAAAAATTTCAAGCAACACAAAAAGGAATCATCAGTCGATTGTGAAACTTAGCTAAAATTCACTCACCGTCAGTCCAACGTCCTGTAATATTGTCGTGCAATAGTAACTGACACTGTTCTGCCCATCTTTGAGCATCTTCTGCAGCTTCGTCGTGCCACGACTAAAATTAAAAGCAATCATGAGACTCTCACTTTTCATTAAATCAAATTTGACATTAAATTTATTGAAAAATTTTGAAACTAATGGTGTCAATAGTTTACAAACATAATGCTCAGGACAAGCTAGTAAAAGTCGAACTGTATAAAATGTCTGAAAAGAGAAAGGGGCAGAAATTATGAATGGAGACTTAGCATCCTAAGCACTTCAGAGTATCGCTTAGAAAATAATTTCTGTCCTTTATAAGACACAGTTTTACAGTTTTTTTTAGTGGCGGGCATTACAGAACTAATAGAAACAAAATAATACATGATATTCCTCATTCTGAATGATTTTGAAGTGTTCATTAAAATATGGTTTATTTTCAGAACATATTATTGCTCTTGTAATGACTTGTCTTACTTGCCTAACAGCAACATCGAAACAATAACACAAATTTTATCGTAGCGAGAAATGGAGGATTTCGCCACGAATGGAGGATTTTCTATCGTTCACGTAGACTTTGAGCACCTTATTGGTGATATTATGACTTTGGAAAGTTCCCTCCCAGTTTTGAAATAGAAACAGGGGACGTATCCAAAAATCTCCCACCACTTCTCTTTCCTTACCACCAAACCACTCGAGAGGACTTTCGATTCGCCATGTTTTTTAAATGCACATATGCCACAAAGACATCATGCACTTAACAAACATCCAAGCCGTCTCCCAACGATACGGCAGCCAGCAACGCTAATCACTGCACTGGTGACACTTTCAAAATTTAAATGAATCTGCAAAATGAATAATTTTTCCTCAATATCTTTTTAAAAACAGGACTTTAAATATCCCAAAACGTTTTTTATCTTTGAAGTAACACTTGCAAAATTTCACTCTTTGGTCCAGCTTGTTTTCACTGAAAGCATAGATTGTTCATGAAATATAACTTTTCCATTGATAGCACTTCAAAATGCGATAGCCACGAGATTTTGAAATTTCTACATCAGGGTCCGCTTACCTCGCAGATTTTCATCAATTCTAGCAATGTTTCCTTGAGCTTTTCTTGCTTTTCAAGGCTTAATAATATCTGTCGTCTTCTAGAGCATTTCTATGGATATTCTGAGGAGTTCTGTATGCTTCAAACTTACCTTAGTTCGAATGATGTTAAGTCGAGCAAATGGATGGGTTTAAAACTCTTTTCCAAACTATCTTTGCAGTTTATCTGCATTTGTCCTTTAAATATACACTTCCTTCCACTAACAACACGACACCACGATAGGAGAAGATATAATTCCTTACATTAATTCTCTTAAAGAATGATTAGGGAGAGGCACGAGATTCAGTCAACCAAATCCAGCTGGGAAGTGGTCAACCACATTTTAGTATGGGCGCAATTGTCGAGACCATTTGAAATTTCGAACCAGGAAATATAAAAAAGAAAAACAAATTCCGTAGCCTTCCGGAGCTTCGAACTACAGATCTTTCATTTGCTAGTTCACATGCAAACGACTTGAGCACGCAAGAGGTACGCGGTAATTTGTTGTATGATTTCCCACTGAAAGATCAATTGAGCAAAGGCATGAGATCCAGCCGATCGAATCCAGGCAGTGACATCGCTCGCCACATTTTAATTCGGACGTCACTGTAGAGGTTATTTAGATTTTCGGAGGTGGAAACATGAAAAGTCAACTGAGCTTTCATCGTGATTCGAGCCACGAATCTTGCATTTGTTAAATGGATGTGTCAATCACTTACGCTCCCCCAAAGTTTTATTTGTTTAAATGTTCCTCAATTCAAGGGAACGTAATAATTCATCACAAGTTGTATAAGTGAGGATCCCAAAACGAAAAACTCTTTTGCAGTTTATCAGGGACAATGTAATGGTTTTGAAATCAGTCTGAAGGTTGATCCATGGGATTTTTCATAAAAAAAGGCTATGAAAGCTGGAGGGTAATGAATTTAATGCCATGAAAATAATCCAGGAATGCTGAAACTAGAACATGAGCCAAAAGAAAAAGTGCAAATGGATTTTATACGAATTCAGTATAAGGGAATTTTATTTGTCTCCTTTATTTCGTTATGGAACTTTAATTAGTATAACCTTCTTTTCTGATGGAAATAATTTCGAATAAAATGATTTAATGCAGATCGAAAGAGAAATACTACCTCTACCTTCGTTAAAGAAAAATTATCTTGAGCAAACGTATGAATTCTTTCTATCATAAATGAAATGAAATAGACACTTAATTCAGTGTATTAAAGGATATAGTGTATATATAAAGGATAAAAATAAAACTCAAAGAAGTATATGAAAACAGCCGATGTAAACGAAATGGAATTAGAATTATTAATTAAAACCCTCAATTTCTGACGTACGTGGAAGGCTACATAAGTTTTCTACTGTATTTAACTAGTCATTATAAGAAATTTAACAAACCATTATAAGTTTCTGAATAATTTTTGGAGACGAAAATTTCATATTTAAGTATAGAAGATTTATTCAACCCCCTTTTTTCCCATGTAAAAGATTCATATTGTTTAATATTGGTACTGAACTAGTCTTTTCCTATTGAATTTCATTTGCTAAATTTACACTGCTTAGAGAGAAAAGCAATGAATAATTGCTTTCCAATGCTGTATCAAATGTAGATTGCATTCAAATTAACGGTGATCTAATGTTCTTACCTCAAAAGTTCGCGTAATTAGTTTAGATTCTCTTAGAAACTAAACTGAGAAGGATTAAATTATATTTTACTTACTAAGCAATGTTGCAAATTTCAATCCAATTAGCTCATGCCTCAGTTTTAATCCACAAAAGCAAAATAACCTCCAAAAGAGTATTCACTTACATTCCTCAAATACTTTCTAGAGTCTGTCAATCGTGGTAGCTTTGCGATAAGAAAGAGCTCTTTTCCAGCGACCAGAGGCACAATAATCCGTAGGTAAAACATCGGAGGACTTCGCAGAAGTACGCCGAAAAGATGCATATACAGTGTCTATATCAGTCTTCATTTCTTCAAGTAATGCAATGATACTTTTCGAAACATGGCTTATTGTTTTGTCTTGATTTAGTTCCATTGAAAGTCTTTGGGATAAAGAAATATAATTTCTTCCGTAAATATCGGACTGTAATAGACTACGAAATCAGTCTTCTTGAATGCTAAGGATGGAACATTTTTATGCCCGATTTTAGTACATATTTCAGTACTTACACATGTACAACAAAATTCTTTGTGCCACTATCCCACGAACAGCATAGGTTATTGCTAAGCAAATATTTATGTACACCACATCACTGTGATGTTCAAAACATCTTATAACAAGAAAAACTATCAGAAATGTAATAAATAGCAGGCCGTGTATGCCAATGTAACAATTACGTTGCTTCTAAACTTTAAATACCCCTGAAATGACATTCAATTCCATACGACACGGCCTAGAATGGATATCATCTTTGCGGTGTACTGTAAATCCCGAACGTAAAAGGTTCTTTTGATAGTACAGTTAAGTTGATTTTAACACATTTTTTTTCCACTCTTCTTATTTTTAATTTCCCATTGTAAGAGTTCCCGTTGTTCCCATTGTAATTGCTTCGACAGTCATAAACTCCTTACTAAAACTTCGACATACTGGCAGTCATAAATTCCTTACTGAACTTTCTTTGCATAGACAGAATTAGGTTCATACATTTTTTTATCTTCGTTTTCGATAATGAATAGACTTTTTGGGTTGCAGTCGTTTAGGTAAACGTACGTTTATGAAGTTACAATACATTTCCAATTACCTCCCAGTAAATAGTTTTCATACAGGGTCTACAAATTGTTCTGCATTGAGCCCCATACCTCGGCAAAGCTGGTGAACATTATGTTTTTTAGCTTTCTTAAGTAGCAAATCTTGATTTATTATTTTATTTATTCCTGCTACAGACGTATTTAAAAACTTTGCAATTGATTTGTACATCGGTGGATTTTCTATTGTTACGAATTATTTAACTTTAGAAATGTTAATACTGTTAGAAACAGTACGTACCTTTTTCTGGAATTCTTTTGGGATCTTCTTTCCATGTAGAAGTAATAATTGGCGGTTTATCTCTTTCCGATTAATTAGTAGCTTATTTTGCATTTAGAAAATTGAATGTCATGCCTTTCACAACGTTTTTTAATTATCAAATCGGAATGTTTCTCTTCGGAAAACCCCAAAATATATCCTTTAAACCACAACTTGTTTATATGCGAGGTTTTGAAAGAAGGTATTTCTCCCGCCATCTTAGCATGCGTTCGCAGTAGAGTGGTCAGCATACTCGGCGCGTCTTCCAGAGGTCCGTGGTTCGAGACCCGGCGACGGCACTGCTTATTTTTCATCTCTCCTACTTTCAAAAAATGCCTAATGTCTCAACAGAAGAATAAATTTAACGTTAATAGATGATATTTTCCATTTCAAATAATAAGCTGTAGCCAGAAAGTTTTATTCCCAAACATTTGTTTTTTAAAATTCTTTATCGCAATCGTTCTAAATACCTTTCGTAAGTAATACTTTTATTTCAACCCCAGTCAATTTTGTTTAGATTTAAAAAAATATTTAATTTGAAGACGCATAGCTCTGTTTGGATTAAAATGAATTTTTGGGCTTTGAATCCTAAAGGATAACTAATCAATACATTTACTTATTTGTTGCTAGAAATTTAAAAAATTCATTGTTCTGTTGCTAAAAAATTTATTAGGGTAATTATTAGGATATTTTTACAGTTTACATTTAAAGTTTCTAAGCTTACCTTATAAGGTATTTCTGCCTCCTTCTTCGCATGCCTTCGTGGTATAGTGGTCTGCATGCTCGACGCGTAACCGAGAGGTCCGTGGTTCGATTCCCAGCAAAGGCGTTGCTCATTTTTCATGTCTCCTGCATCAAAAAATACCTAATGTCTCTACAGTGGCGCCCGAACTAAAAAGGTGGTGGATGATGATTCTCCAACACCGCGTGCGATTTGGCGATTGGGTCCCCAAAACTCCAGTCGCCCTTTAAAAGGGGGAGTATATAAGGTATTTCTCCCTCCTTCTTCGCATGCCTTCGTTGTGTAGTAGTCTGCATGCTCGACGCGTAACCGAGAGGTCCGTGGTTCGATTCCCGGCGAGGGCGTTGCTCATTTTTCATGTCTCCTGCTTCAAAAAATACCTAATGTCTCTACAACCTGACAATATTATCTAAACAATTTCAATTTCTTCACATTTAAGGATTTAGTTTAGTCAGATTTATTTAAAACTGAAACCGTCAATTGTACAAAGACAAATCCTTTTAAAAATGTCCATTTAATTAAAATTCTGAAAATTTTAATATGGCAGGGTAAAATACGTCGAACAGATATATATACAGTGCCTATATCAGTCTTCATTTCTTCAAGAAATGCAATGGTACTTTTCGAAGCATGGCTTATTGCTTTGTTTTGATTTAGTTCCATTGAAAGTCTTTGGGATAAAGAAATATAATTTCTTTTGTAAATATTGGACTATAATAGACTACGAAATCAGTCTTCTTCAATGCTAAGAACGGAAAATTTTTATTCCCGATTTTAGTACATATTTCAGTACTTACACATGTACAACAAAATTCTTTGCGCCACTAACGAACAGTATAGGTTATTGCTAAGCAAATATTTATGTACACCACAACACTGTGATGTTCGTTTTTTCTGCGATTTTTCATTCCAATAATTGAAATATTTGCAAAATTAGTCACAGATATTGTAGAGACATTAGGTTTTTAGAAGCAGGAAACTGAAGAAAGGAGCATTACCTTCGCCAGGTATCGAACCACGGACCTCTCTGTTACGCGTCGAGCGTGCTGACCATTAGACCACAAAGGCATGCGAAGAAGGCGGGAGAAATACTTTATATACTCCCCCTTTTAAAGGGCGACTAGGAATTAGGGGACCCAATCGCCAAATCGTGGTGGTGGAGAATCGTGATTCATCACCTTTTAGTTCGGGCGCCACTTGTAGAGACATTAGGTTTTTAGAAGCAGTAAACTGAAGATATGAGCATCGTCTTCGCCGGGAATCGAACCACTGACCTCTCGTTTACGCGTCGAGCGTGCAGACCACTACACCACGAAGGCATGCGAAGAAGACGGGAGAAATACCTTATAATTTTAATGTTGGAAGATACATCCACGACTCCTATAACTTTATTGATACTCCCATGTCCCCTTGCGCTCCACCTAGCCAATTTTTTTTTGGCTTTAGTGCTTCACAGATTGTCTATACAGATATAAAGTCTTGCAATGCTCTCTACTGACATAGCTTATCTATGCTTCTCAATGATTTCCTTTCTATATTCCACTCATTCTTCTACATACCACTTTCTTTTTCAACTTTTGTCTTCGAGAGACCATTCTTGCAATTACCAGTGAATAATCACTACCATTTTTAAACAAAAACAAAGAAAACGAGAAACATTTTCGTATTGACTGAAACCAAAAACGAGAAGTTATAATCCACATCCCTGAAGGAAACTTCATCTCAGTTTGTGATAACGTGCTTGTATTACTCGTATTTCAAGATTTTATTTGCTTACCAAATTAAAATTTATTAAAAATTTTTGTTCGCCTTGCAAACAATTCGTAAACCATGCAATCCAAGATTTTAGTGAATACTTTAGATCAGACCAAACATAGTTTTCTCAGAACGTTTTTACTACTTCTTGTATGAAATACAGGAAGTATTGTAAGCGCGGGATATTTCGGACAATATATTTTAAAATAAATATCCATTTTTACCGTTCCCGAATCCGTTTGGATTATTTTTTGTCTGTATATACGAACAGAAGAAAAGACTCTTTTGTGGAGAACGGACTGTAAAAGGCATTTAAAATGGGTTCAAAAAGAATTTTTTTGTAACCTCTGTACTTGCATACGTATGTATCTCCCAGAGCTCAAAAACGATTGGTCGTAGAACATTGGAACTTTGCATATGTGATTGCTCACACTTTCCTTTTTTATTGCAGTCGGCAGTACCAAAATTATACATATCTATGTATAATTACCCACTCCCTTACCCGGCTTAAACGTCCTGATCCGGCCTTTATTTTCGCAATCGTTGGTCGTAGTCATATAATACCAGTTACAGAAATGTTTTAAATGACGAAACCTTTCTTGCTTTGACAATATCAAATTAAAAAAAATGGGCAAATAACGAAATATAACTTTTATTGCGGTCTCCTGGTTCCTATACCTATATTTGGGAAAGTTTTAAGACTTGTTATCAAAATGAAAAAAATTCAAGAAACTTGACTTGCATAAGACAAAATCATAGTTGCAAAATTTCATAATCAAGTTTGTATAATTCGAGGAAATAAGTTTAAACGAAGTGCAGCAAAAATATGTATAATATAACAGGCCCTACAAGGAAATCATCCAGTGTCCATATCTGATTTTTCTCATAATTACACGAAATCAGCAAACAAAGAAATTTAGATTAAACATTTAATGCCAGTTATACATTATCTCTTACCACTTCAAGCATATCCGCAGCAGGAGGATTCACTCTAGTACGAAAGAAATTATGAATCATAAGAATCTTCCTTCTGGTGGCATGGTTTCTGGGATCCAAATCTCTTTGAGGAATTGCAGTTCCATAAAGCCTTGGACCTTAAAAAATATATTAAATTCGAAACTGAAAAAATTCTATTACAACGTAACCATTCTTTCACTAGCAGAAAGTACTGCTTTCTTATTTTTAAGACAAGACTGATGAATGAGAAAAATACATATTTGGTTTAATTTAGAGTAAGGTCAAATATCAATATACAGTAAACTATATACTATATAAATTCGCTGTTTTTACGCAAGTTAAGAAAGACAGCTCTCGTAACATGGTTTTATTTCATTTGGTTTTGTGCTTTTGAATTTTTTGTCAAACTTTTTTTATCATATGTCTCAGTCATAGCTTGAAACCAGTTAAGATGATTTCTGATTTGGGAACCGAAACTTATTATTAAGCAACAAAATAAAGCTGAACGGAAATTAACTCATTCTAACCGAAGCTTTTACTGTGGACACGTCGAATTCTCACTCTCTCGTGCTGTCAACTCGCTTGTTGTATGCTGCTCTATATGAATTAATTATTATAAAGATGTATAAAAGGCACAAATGCTATCAAGAAATTGCCGTCAGATTACTGTCATAACGAGGAGTAATCTGCATTAAGGATGTGCTTCTCAAGAATAAAGGAAACATAAATCGGCCACAAAAATAAATTCTTTTAATACACCGAGCTCCATCGCTCTGTAAACTCTGATTTCATATCATTGTGACATCAATTTTCAAATTATATTACACACACACGCACAAATAAATATGCACATTTTAATAATCGACATACAGTAATAAAAAAATAAATCGTGAGTGGGTTTAACATTCTAACAGGAAATACACATATCAAAATTAAAAGAAAAACAATTCAAAAAATTAATAAAACGTAATAAATGGATACACAATACAGAAAATTGTTGATATTTTATGTATTTTATATCAATTGTATTATATCTCTATAATAATAATTATGTTTCTATAATAAAAGGGTATACAATTATCAATTTTATTACGTTCCATTCTATATTTTGTATCAACTTTAGTATGTTTTATTAGCCCAAAAGGCGTTAGCCCAGAAGGGGCTATTAATTTCGTTTTGGCATTTTGCGTTGGTTCACTATAAATGTCGGGTCACTTTTCAAATTGGTGCCACCCAATATTATCGCCCTGTGCTACATTTAAAGAAATTAAATAATGAAGAATATGCATAAATGTATGTATGTTTCTCGCACTGTAATCAAACAACGGTACCTAGAGCCATCAGATTTTGAATAAAGTAATCCGCCACCGAGTATGGGTATCTGGAAGCCCTAATTTGGAATTTGGTTTATTATCGATTTCATATTTTGTATTACTTTAACGAAATCTTGATTAGGAAAACTCAACGATTTTAGAGCGGGCAATGGCAACATTGTACGAAAAAAAAAGAAAAACATTTTTATCTCCAGCGAGTGAGACTGTGTATCGGAAATTCTAAAGATATGCTCATTTTAAAATTGTTTTCCGATATTGCTGTTGACTTGAATTTTATGGTTCAACTGCGAAGAATATGATATTTAATAAAACACACGAAATTTTAAAAAAGTCCCTTGGGCGTAATGTAAAATCTGAAAGCTTTTCGATTTCTTTTTTTTTTTTTTTAAATTTTTTGAATTGTTTTAATGTCAGTTCTGATGTGTTTATTTCTCGTTAGAACGCTAACAAACATAAAATTATCCACCAAAAGCCAAATTGGCGCATATTTGGGAATCTCAGCGATAAACAGATTTCTGATGAGAAGTTTTCAGAGCTCTCTGTATGAATCACATATGGCTCGGTATTTAAACTCAACGTAATGTGCATTCTGATGGCGACCAGCAGAAGAAAAGGAAGTTACAGATAAAGTAGAACATAAAAATACCATATTAGCACAAATAAATCTAACAGTCTATATTAGCTAACAGCTAAGGTCTAAGAATAGATGTATAACATATAACAGATGGTATGCTTTAACATTTATACTTGAAGCTTTATTTAACTTCGGTGTTATTTATTTATATAGTGTTTTAAAACGGGTCTGATTCTCTGTACGTTTACAAATATGCGTTTCTTTTCAGTTTCATAAAGAAGGAGTCTTCAAAGCTATAATGTAATTAGATGTAAGCTGTATCTCCATGCAAATATTTCATTGAAAGCTCAAGCAGTCTAACTCTTGAAAGGATATAAGAGGGGCGACTTTGGTCAGGTCAATTCTTGAAAACCTGCCAAAAATCGTTCCACTTCTAACGTGTCATCAAAGACGATTTTTCATATGACTAATTATATTAATATTACACTAAAAACATTTTTGATTGAATAACTTTCATGGTCCTAAAATTCTTTTCTTTTTTTTTTTTGGTGAGTGTAACCAAATTTACTGCACGATTTCATGGAAACGATATTTGATCAAATTTAATTCTTTGGAACTGAAAAACTGAATGGAGGCATTTTTTTGCATTCTGCTTTTCTTGAAGACACTTCTTTTTAGAAACTTATATAAAGGGCAAAAAATATGATGAGATATGAGATGATTGCTTTTTATACTTCGTGAATAAAATATGTTTCTCTAGAATTTAGAAACTCATGAAAACCCACGTGAAAACCTTTTCCATACCCTGCGTTTTTAGTACACAACTTTTAAAAAGTTAAAAGTTATTATTAAAGTAAGGAAGATACAGTAATTGATAGGAAAGATATTAAGAGTTCGTGAAGCGAAATTTTATCTTCCAATTCATGTAGTTTTCTCAACGTTATGTATTTTGTATAATATCTGAATTTATCATGCAGTTTCATGTTTTTTCTACTGTTAAGGATGCAGTCCATCCAGCGGACTATCTTTAGAAGACACGCAGAGAATCCAGCCAAAAGACAGAGCAGTAATAAACACTGCAGATGATAAAGAATTCAAGAATTTTCAAGAACCTTCCTCTAAAAAAAAGCATGGTTCAAATGATATAAATTACGCAATAGTCAAAATTATTCATAAAGGCGTTTCAGCACTGTTCGTCATTTTCTTCAACAAGCTTCCGTATGGCGACCTCTTCCCACTGATTTCAAAGTCGGACAAATCATATTCTTTCTTCAACACAACAAAGACCCTAGTTGCTCGGATTCCTACCGCTCAATACGGAAAACATCTAGTTAATCGTTTGAAGCATCACCTACACAAAGGCAATACAAACAACGCGCATAAGTAGGGCTTTATAGAAGCGAAATCTATCACATGCGCTCATGACTATAAAAACTACATCCTGGAAAGCAGGCACAATGGCTAGCACACAGACATCCTCAGCCTCGATCATAACAAGGTTCTCGATATATAGTAGTGGCCAGCTATTAGACGCGCACTGAATCAAACAAGATGTGCAGCAAACAAGCATCAAGTCTTCACCTCTTAATTCTCGAACCGGGCGAGCAGATCGTCGTGCATAAGAGTGGTAGCACACAAGGCAAACAAAGACGAGGATGCCCACAATAGTTATGTACCGGTACAGTCGTATGGAATCTGACCTTAGCAGTAGCGTAGTGGCCAGCTATTAGACGCGCACTGAATCAAACAAGATGTGCAGCAAACAAGCATCAAGTCTTCACCTCTTAATTCTCGAACCGGGCGAGCAGATCGTCGTGCATAAGAGTGGTAGCACACAAGGCAAACAAAGACGAGGATGCCCACAATAGTTATGTACCGGTACAGTCGTATGGAATCTGACCTTAGCAGTAGCTTTTTAACTGTTACTTGGCCTGAGCATGTAGAAATAATAGTGTACGCAAACGTCGCCTTC
>KK114195.1:328670-370531 GCA_000611955.2 Stegodyphus mimosarum | reverse complement strand
AGAATAACTGCACTTGAAAGGGATTTAAAATCCTCTTTTATTAAATCAATATTATTTACACACTTCCCAACTCGGGAGGGATACAGAAAGTAAAAGACCACACTTGGGCCTAACTTAACAATCAGATAAATTTAAACTAAGCTAAATATAAATTTAATTAAATCCTTGCTCACAGAGCTAAATCGCGGAGTTGGCCTCTAACTAAATGGTGCGTAGCAAGAAATACTAATACTAGCGCACTTCAATTTATTTCAATATGCAATCACGTAGTAAGCACTATGGCTTATAATTTTAGCTGCTAGCTGGTCAGGCGAACGTCGAACAGAATGACCGTGATCCGAGACTAAAAGCTCTCTCACACTAAGAGGTTTCTACCTCTGGTTTAAATAGTACTTGGCTCTACTTCAAATTAGCATAAGCTGAAAAGGCGCGCTTCTTCTGACGGGAAGTTGAAACAGAGAAGAGATAGAAAGATTTAAATTAAAATAAAACTTGGTTAGTTTAACTAAAACCTTACAAGGTAATTGCTCATTTTTCATGTCTCCTACTTCCAGATAAATCCTAATGACTCTACAGAGGAGCCCGAACTAAAAAAGGTGGTGGATGATGATTGTTCTCCACCAGGATTTGGTGATTAGGTTTCCTAATTCTCAGTCGCCCTTTGAAAGGAGGAGAACATAAGGCATTTTTAGTATGCCTTTGTGGTGTAGTGGTCAGCCCGCTCGGCGCGTATTTGAGATGGCCTGGTTCGAGTCCCGGCGAGCGCATTGTTAATTTTTCAAGTCTTCTGTTTCGAAATGATCTAATGTCTCTACAATCGTTTTGGATGAATAAAATCTTTCCTCAGTAGTCCTAGGCAGTGATGTAAACATAAAAATTTATCAGTGACCTCAGACGCTTCCATGATATTGTAACCAGTCACATTTATATTTCACTCTCTGCACCAGATACTTTGAATCGTACGTTTTCCGATCCGGTTTCATTCATAAACTCAAAGTTTTGCTTTATTGGGAAAAGAGCAACAGGTGTTTATTATGTGCTCTAGTTATTAAAGATTTTGTTAGAGCTATCCGACTTGAATATTAATTCGATGAATCTCCCAACAAACAACTTCGTTTTTTGTAGAAAAACATTAATTATGCTATAATTTGTGATAAAGTAATTTTTATGCACTTACGATGCAATTTTTTATACCCTTCTTATTTTCTTCAAATATTCCTGCGATTAAAGGTACATTGATACTAGCCCAAATACATAATCCTCGTTATATCAGAAAGTTTTGGACAGATCTCCTCCTCCTCCCCCTCTGTTCCAACCCGGAACAGAACAACTCAACATAACTCTGATTCACCTTTTCGCTTTAATCCAAAGAACAACAGTTAATCGAACATCGGACTAAAAACACCACATCCGCACGGCAGCTAAAATGTTGTCCAATTTTCCATCATATTTGTGCTATTTACATCTACAAATTTTATAGTACCATTTCCTTGTATATTTTGTGTATAACTACGTAATAGAAGTTTTTGTGTTTAAAAAGGAGGATTTCATTCGCATAATTCACACTACATTCGCAACATAGAATTTCTGAAGGCACCAGGGGGGATTAAAAGGAATTTTGCTTTCGTTTTAAACCAGTTACAACTTTACATTCGGTAGAGTATTGGTTACTTTCAGCATCACATCTCATTCAAGGACCAAGCGAAATAAGTACAGTGGGTAAAAAAAGTATTGGCAATTGCCTTAATTTATTCATATTGACAAATAAATAAAAATGTTACGCAATTTTAGCTGTCGTAATTAAATACAAGACATCTTAGATCTATAAAAATAGTAATAATTTTATTTTAATTTGCATTTTCTACGATTTTTTTCTTTCGAAAACGAAAATTTGCGTGTCAAAAAAGTATTGGCAAAGTTTAAGCAGCTATGCAAATTTTGTTAAATTGAAGTCACGTGTTTCGATTGATAAGAAACTCTACCAGTATGAAGTGTGCAAAACTACTCCAAAAGTGTCTATGCATTATTTTGCGATTACTGCAGTAAAAAGGATTCGAAATCGAAGGAGTTGGAGGTTAGTGTTAAAAACACGATTATTAGGCTCAGAAATGAAGCTTTAACTTACCGTGTTATAGGAGTGCAGTTGAATGTAAGTTTATTCACTGTCAGAAGTGTTGTAAAAAAGTCCAAGGAAACAGGATCAACTGAAAATAAGACTAGAAAAGAACGACTTCGAATATTTTCTACAGGAGAAGAACGTGTCATTATTAACAAGGTTAAGAAAAACTCGAAAATAAGTGCACCCCAGGTAGCTAGAGATGTTGCTTTCACTTCGCAAAAGACTTTCAGCGTACAGACTGTACGGAATGTTTTACACGAGAGAAGTTATTATGGAAGGGCAGCTAAAAAGAAACCATTCATCTCTGAAATAATAAGGAGAAAGAGGTTAGATTTCGCAAAATCCCACGTTGATTTATCTGAAGAGTTTATAAGGTTTCAACTGTAATCTCTTAATCTTCTTGCTAAACATTCGCTGTGAAACCCTATGTGGAGGACAGTGAGCAAATCTAGGCTATGTCCTTCAGTGTTGAACTACAAGTCAGAAGGAGGGTTTAAAGGACCCTTTAATTCAAATAATTACAACACTCCGACTTGAGAGTAAGCCACTACTTGGGCTGAACTAAAATAATATGAAATAAAGCTTGTTAACAATTCAATTACCTAAGTTTAACTTTAAGTAGGACGGCGAGGGAAGCCTAACTCTCAGTGGAATGCAATAATGCGAATTTCACGAGCCAGAACTAGTAATTGCAATTGCCTATGAAGGCGAACTTTCACTAGACAGAGGAAATCTTTGCGCGCACAGCCTTACGGCGATAAATCCAAGACTCTCTTTCCTCGTTAACTCCTGCCTTTTAAACTGCTATCAGATATATGCGATTTGCATAATAATCTCGCTCGCGCTAAATTCGGGAAGCAACTGAAACTTTGAGATATCGATAGGAAAGTTCAAACTAAAAATAACTTTGTTATTTAAAATAATGAATGCTACAAGTTTTGGTACACAGTTATTTTTTTCCGGCGAATCAAATTTTACCATTTTCGGCAGTGATGGACGACGATATGTGTGGAGGAGGCCAAATACTGAATTGGAAAAGCAACATTTAACTGCTACTGTAAAACATGGCGGAGGCAGCGTCTTAGTTAGCTAATGGAATTGGCAACCTGTACTTTATTGATGGTATTATGACAGCACGTACATACATTTGTAGAGACATTAGGTATTTTTGGAAGCATCAGACATGAAAAATATGCACGCCTTCGCCGGGAATCCAACCGCGGACCTCTGAAATACCGGCTCAGTGTGCTGGCCATTACACCACGAAGGCACGCTAAGAATGTGGGAGATATACCTTATATACTCCCCTTTTTAAAGGGCGACTAAGGTTTTAGGGGACCTAGTCGCCAAATCCTGGGTGTGGAGAGTCATCATCCACAACCCTTTTAGTTCGGGCGCCACTGTAAAGACATTAGGTATTTTTGGAAGCATCAGACATGAAAAATATGCACGCCTTCGCCGGGAATCGAACCGCGGACCTCTGAAATACCGGCTCAGTGTGCTGACCATTACACCACGAAGGCACGCTAAGAACGTGGGAGATATACCTTATACATTGACATTTTGCGCCATAACTTAAAAAATCAGTGCTCAAAATCTTGGCTTGGGAACATCATTCGTTTTTCAACAAGACAATGACCCCAAGCATAAAGCAAATCTCACCCGTGAATGGCTACTGCACAATGCTTCTCGCCAGTTAAAAACCCCACCTCAATCACCTGACATCAATCCAATTCAAAATTTATATCACCTGCTGGATCTAAAAATCAGGAAACATAAAATTTCAACTAAAGACGACCTGAAACGTTTACCCTTGCAAGAGTGGCACAAAATTTCCAATAGCACAACAAAGACCTTAGTTTCCTCTATGAGAAATAGATTACAAGCTGTTATAGATGTAAAAGGTATGCATACAAAGTACTAAACATATACTGATTTTGTTTTTGCTCATAATTTTGTCAATTTCATAATTTTGCCAATACTTTTTTTATCGTGTAAATTTTGGATTTTCTCGTAGATTTTGATTAAAAAAATATTTAAATGAAAATTTTGTTATATTTGTTTGTCTTTTCTCCTTCTGTAATCGCTATGTTAAAATAAAATTTGTAAACGTACTTTGTTAGCAAATATGATCATTTATAGGCAATTGCCAATACTTTTTTATCCACTGTAATCCTAAGACCTTCGTGCTTTCGTTACCGCTAGGAATCGTTTCTAAATTAGTGTCTGTTGAACAATGTTCTTGAAATTCTGTAAGAAATTCATTTGAATTAAAATTCCACTGTCGTAGATGGAAAGTGTGTGATTGTAAAATATTGGTAATTTCCTTACTAAGTGATATTGCCTCACTATCGGTACTTGAACCGGATAGCAAATCATCCATGTATACACATCATGCGGTGAAGTATGAGAAACAGCAATATTTTGTGAATAATCTAGTGCAATTTCCTTAATGCACCTAGTGGCTAGGAAAGAAGCTGGAGCTATGTTCGGTGCTTTAACATGTACGTGCATATTTCTTCGTTAGGATTAAGTCTCCAAAGAATTTGTTGGCAGTTACGATCCTCATCGGACACTAAAACCTAACGGTACATATTCTCTATGTCTGCTGAAAAAATCGAAAATTAAGTAAAATTTCGGAAATGTCTCGTTGCAATTTTGGACCAGCATCCAAGATTGAATTCAGCGCTTTACCGCTGGAAGTTTTACACGAAGCATCGAAATCGACTCTTAATTTGAGTAGTTGTACTAGACGGCTTGATCATTGCATGATGGGGGGGGGAGGAAATATTGCTCATTTCTGTGAAATCAAGCAGTTTTGTGTAACTAATTCCATGTGACCTAAATTTCCATATTCGTGCATAAAAATCTTTGTACTTGTTTTCAAATTCCGAGTTTTCCTTAAATATACGCTCCATAGCATATAATCGAGAAAGTGCCGCTGGTTTTGAGTTACCTAATTCAGATTTAGATCTTAAATAGGGCAACTTTAAAACAAAACGACCATCCGAATTAATTGAGTAATTTTCCTAAAAATGCGTTTCAACAAATTGCTCTTCAGATGAGAATAACGTGTCAGAACTCCCAAAACCGTTTTAATTCGCTATCAATATTTATTTCATAAATATGTGAATTTGAAAATTAATTTGATTTCGTTTTAGATTCCGGTAGTTTTTCCGGATATGAGGAAACCAAAAATTGAGTTTTGAGCAGTTAAATCAGTTTAAGAACAAGTTATTTGTCCGGGAATTAAGATAGAAAAAAAAAAGTAGTCGGAATTATTCTAGGATCTGACTACTTTTTTTTTATTCGGAATATGAAAATGTGGGTCAGCTAACGTTGCGTTTTTCAAATGCTGAAAATCTTTACCATTTATTTTTTGGCTTGGAAGCGCATCAGTTAGTTTACCTAGTACGAATGCCTAAATTGGCATTCTCACTGTTGTATCATAGATTGACATCAACTCAATTTGAAAGGAACCTTATGTAACTGCGAACTTCTGACTCAGCCAAAACCTTGACAGGAAAACGCGCATTTTTTCTTTTAAATCCCAATAAATTAATGCAAGATTAAGACAATAATAATGATTCGGAACCACTATCACAAAGCATTCTAATATTACGTTTTTGACTCATCGAATCCATTACATTTACATACACAGTTGGCAATAAGACAAAAGTTGTTTGAACATTATTATTATGAATTACAGCCGTATTTCCCTTTCTGTTTTCATTCGTAGACGCAATGTCTGGTATCTCACTCGCTGTTAGATTCCTTCTTTGTTGTTCTGACTGCAAACTGCTCTCTGAAAGAAACGCAAGTGTTGAGTAACTTTTTAATTGATTTTCACAAAGAGTACTGCGATGCAATAACTGGCAATAATGACACCGATGTGGAGACATGCATTCAGATTTTTTTGTGCCGACTAAAAAAAGACTTTAAACAAAGATTATTTTTCCTAACAAATTGATTTCTTTCCTTGACAGTTAATGTTTTAAATTCGGAGCATTTAAAAAAAGAAAATGATCTAATTTACACGTGATACTTTTGTTAACAGAAAACCTCTTAACACTAGATTGAGTTTTTTCCCTTTTCTTTTCCGTTGAAAATTTCTAATTATTTCATTCATAAATTGAATAAACATTTCAAAAGTAGGAAATTCCACTTTCGCTGAAAAGTCAGACCATTGTCTACATCTTTCGTTGTCAACCTTCTGTAATAAACTATAAATTAGCCAAACACCCCTTTCATTAGCTTCTGGATCAATAGATTCTAAGCCTCTGATGATCTCATCAGAGGTATTGGCAATTTTTCGCAAATTACTTGCGTTTCCATTAATTACACAAGGTTGATCCATGAAAGGTATAATTAGTGATGTGGCAATTTGTTTTTTCTTATTATACCTAGCTAATAATTTTCTCCGGGCTTCTATATAACTATTTTCTGAAATGCGAATATGTTTAATAATAGAAGCTAGTTCATCAGTTAATAAACCCTTTAGATATTGAATTTTTTTAACGTTGCTTAAATTCTCATTGTTACGCACTAATGATATATACAAGTCCTTGATGGACATCCAGTTTCTGTAATTACCATTGAAAGATTGCATATTTATTCTTGGTAGTTTAAAATTATTAGTAATACTTGTAGTACTAGAAACTGGTGTTTGATGTTCATTAACTAAATAGTAACTTGCGTATTAACAGTAACATTTAATATTTCAAGTTCTTGTTATAGTTTTTCTTTGGTTTCATAATATTGTTCCTCAAATTCTTCCATTTCAGAACTTTCCGACGGAAGTTCTGCGTCTGCCTTGTCAAAATCAAAATAAATTCTTTCAATTCTTTGAAGTTTATTCGGGAAATCGTGTTTTTCGAATAATTGTTTATCATCAATAATGAAATTTGAAATTCTGGTAAGAGCGGCTTTCGCTCTACCTGTATTATTTCTTGCGATCTTATCTTTGTCTTCTAGTTCGAATGAGGAAAATCAAAGTCAAACTTGTAAAAAAGAAAAAAATTTACTTATCTTGATTGGTCCTTAAATGGGGCGCCATGCTGAAAGTATCCAATACTTTGCCAATTGCAGAGTTGTGATGTGGAAACCGAAAGCAAAATACCTTTAATCCCACCGGTGCCTAAAGAATTTGTGTTGAGGTATAGTGTGTATTATGTAAATGAAAATCTTCTTTTTTAAACATAAAAACTTCATTTACGTAGTTATAGGCAATATATACAAGGAAACGAAGATATAAAATTTGTAGATGTAATAGAACAAATATGATGAAACAGTGGACAGCATTCTACCTGCCATGCGAATGTTTTTTTGGGGGGAGGGGAGGGGAGTTCGATGTTCGACTAATTAAAAATGTTCTTTGATTCGCCTTTTGGCGTTATTCCGGATGCACCAGAACAGGAGCTACTTCTGCTTTTTGACATGACAAGCGACACGAAAATGTCACCCTTATCATTTAAGTAACAACAATATACTACAGTACCATAAGCTATAGTTCTCACAATACACAATTAATTTTCTCGGAACAGAAATATCCTTCACATATTTATTCTCAGAAAACCAGAGAGTCCACTTGATTTTAAGGTCATCTGGCAATTTTTCATCCCAACCGATACCACGTTCCCAAATTTCCTGTAGCAAACACTTAACTACAAATGAAGCTGCGAAACCAGTCAGACCAAAAATCAATGCTGCAATATGCAAGACATAACGCTGTGTGCTCTTCAGACTCCTTAAAATCTCAATTAATCCTGCTATATCTAAAGAAAACGTATCATTTACTGGATTCCATTTCAAGCCTAAAACTTTCAACTCAGAATCAGAAATACAGTATCATCGCCAAGTTCATTTTGCATCCACAATGACCTCAGTTTCTCAGAATTAGGTTTTAATTTTCGCAAAATCATATTTGTAATCCAAGATCTCTCACTGCCATTATCCATTAACACCCAGCATAGTTTAAAGTTTCCTTTCGAAGAAGCCAGGACGGTACAAGTTAGCAATAAAGCACTGCCATTTGACCCCCGATTGAACGAGCTGCATGGAGTCACAGCATTTAATTCCCTTTCCCTCCTTCGACTTCAGCTGATTTATTACTATTTTCGCATAGCAAGGGGTGGTGAGCCAAGCTATTGCGATTCTTGCATGAGTGGAGTTTAGTTTTACAGAATCGCGATAAATGGAATTTTCAGAAACAGCAAAAACATCGATTATCTCTTTTCAATCTATTTTTCCTTTCCGCGACACTCTCGAATTAGCAAAATTCATGTTCTTTGCTATTACAAAATATGCAGCTTCTTTTAACATTCGTAGTATAACTAGCAGTTGATATATTCGGATTACTATTAAGCTTTTTATTTTCAAATTTTCTAGATCTATTTGGAAAGCACCTACCAAATGAAAGAAGATGCATTTATATTTCTCGCCTTCTTCAATTAGTTTCCGTTCGTATGATCCTGATAGAACTCCGTGTGAAAAAAGGCATGACTAATAAGGCCATTTTCATTTTCTCAGCATTCTAGTGTCAGCAAACACAAAGCGATGATTCTCTCTTGGCGGTAGCAATCCAGACCACATTTAACACCGATGAGCCTGTCTTTGGGAGAACGATGAATTGGTTAATAGTAAGAATCTAGAATAAAATCTACATTTGTTATACAGTCAAGCCTCGCTATAGAGAATCCGGCTTATTGTGAACACTCGGATATAACGAATGAAGTTTTTATATTTTATATTCATTACCCAAACTATGATAACTTTCCATTTTGCTGATAAATAAATATGTCCTTTCTCTTTGTCTAGAAAGGTAAGTAAATCCTTAAAATCCCAATCACTGTCTGAATATGTTCTGTTGAGTTCTGAAACAAGTTCTTTTGGAATTCTTTCCAACAAAATGGTAATCAATAAAGTGCTGGAAGATTTTGTTTCAACTCCTAACGACTCTAAACTTCTAATTTGAGTATCAGCTTTATCAAACAACCTTCTCAATCCAGCTAAATCATTTATACTTCTAATAAATAGGTATTTTAAGTAACTCATTCAAATGGGTTTGTCTAAAAGTATTCTTGTTACCAAATTTACTTTTTAATGTATCTAAAGCAATATCATAATTTTCTTCTCTTAACACGAAACCGCTTATATTAGATGCCCTAGCTCCTAAATATGACCTTAAATGCTTAAATTTGTCTTATCTTTGTAAGATTACAGTTATTATGAATGGCACTTTCAAACTGGTTATGAAATTCTAGCCAAGAAGCAGGATCACCGTAATATTTATTGATTATCAATTTATGAAGTTTGACGGTTTTGGTGTCTGTAAAGGTTTGGTTTTCTAGTGTACCCTGAGCATTTGCAGGAATAGAAAGGGATACATTGCTAATATTCATTTCAGCATTCATTAATCTATCCATTACATTGGCTATCTTTTGTTTCTTCTGACACAGTAATTTCCTCATTTATATCATCAAAATTACGAAGACTTTTCTCTTCATCGTTTAATCGTTTAAAATTAGTTTCCTTATCTATTATTTGGGCTCGAAATTCTGTTAAAGTATCTACTTTATTCGTAACATCTATCTCGCTAGAATTTCCTTAATAAAAGCTTCAACTTTATTAATTAACTTAGTTAACATAAATCTATCTGCGCTACACTCCTTTCTTAATTTACGTAATTCCGACATTTTGCAACAATTCAAATATCAAAGAAAACATCAAAACACATCCTACCTTCACTTCCTACAAAATTCCACAAATTCCCAAACAAACGTTGCAACTAAGGCATTAGAATTCATAGCTTCCAAGACCGACCCGGTTCTCACTGGTGTCTTCAAAAAAATGTGAAGTACGCTTCTTCAAAATTGCTCCACATTTTAAATAAACACATTTAATTATATACACTATATTAAATAGTGCAGTTACATAGTGTGATGAGCTGTGTAATGCATATTTGCTATCACAAAACCGCGCCAGCTCTAACTCAAACCGAAACCTTTCTCACACAGTTGAGAGGTGCTGCAACGTTACGGGAGATCTCAACACGTCTGGTTTCTACACGCATCTCAGCGAGAAGGTCTTATAAGGTAATTTAAATATGGTATCAGAAGCATTTAGTCTTCACAAGGATTTACTAAAAAGAAAACTCTACAGAGTAACATCTATGATGATGGCGGACCTTGTCTCGTTGGTTCTGATTCCACCGTTTAGAGCAGTCCACAATATTTCAACGTTTTGCATTTGAACAGCTGCTGTTAGATCAGAAAAATGGAATATCTCAAACCAACATTTTCCAATTGCTTCGATTTATATGCTTGCCAACTATCTGAACAAATTGCCGATTTCTCTTGTACATGGTCTATGATCGTCAAATGCTAACATTTATATTTTCAGAGTGTAGACGGAGAACGAGCATCCTTGGAATTCTTCTTGTCGCTACGTGGAGTCGGCGTATCTCTCATCAATGATGCTTATCGCGAAGTGGCCTACGCCAGTTTGACATCCTGTCCAGCAATCTGGGAAATTGAGATCAATCACTCATGGAAGCTTCTAACTCTGGAGCTGTCAGCTTGGCTTGAAGATAAGTGGTCAGCTGACCAGCACAAAGCACAACTCAAGGAGTATCTTCAGGTGAATATACAATTTTGTCATCTACTGGATGCGCATTAAATTTAAAAATTATGTTGTCGATTGAGAAACCCTCAATCCGATTAATTTAAATGTCGATTAAATTTTAAAATTATGTTTGAAGAATAAAGAAAATTTTACTCTGAAAATCCCTGCCTTAACCACTTTACCGCCAAATAAAAATATTTGCTTCTGTTTTTTTCTCCTCCAAAGATAAATTTTGCGTTCAAAACTGGCTTTTGAAATATTTCTTTCTCCCCTTTCACGAGCTCTCAAGATCTATTTGGAAAACACCTACCAAATGAAAGAAGATGCATTTATATTTCTCGCCTTCTGCAATTAATTTCCGTTTTTATGATCCTGATAGAACTCCGTGTGAAAAAAGGCATGACTAATAAAGCCATTTTCTCAGCATTCTAGTGTCCGAAAACACGAAGCGATGATTCTCTCTTGGCGGTAGCAATCCAGACCACATTTAACACCGACAAGCCTGTCTTTGGGGAAACGATGAATTGGTTAATAGTAAGAATCTAATAGAATAAAATCTACATTTGTTATACAGTCAAGCCTCGCTATAGAGAATCCGGCTTATTGTGAACACTCGGATATAACGAATGAAGTTTTTTGGTTCCGTCCAATTTCCTACAGATTTAATGTTATTTTGCGCTACAGCGAACTTCCATATATGTAAAAAACGGATATAACAAAATTTGTGGCTATCTTAGACTGAAATTTTATTAAAAATTTAAGTATTTTTCCCCGAATTTCTGCGACTTTAAAATGAACAATCACCAACTCTTTAATTAGGGTATTAGAAGAACAAAAGGTTAGGCTTAGGGTATTAAAAGAACGAAAATGACTATATAATAAGTCTGTGTGGCGCAGTGTATCTAACAGAGTTCTAACATGAGTCTAAATGCCTCACCTAAATTTCTAGTTTAAAAAGGAATTTAGAATACCGAAACATATTAATGTAATATAAAATCTATTTAACATATCATCCGCAGCATTCAAGCTGCATCTAACAAATCCAAATTTCAGACTGTTGCCACTTACCGTTCTCTAAATCAGTGTGCTTCTACTGATTTTCACGTTGCCATTCAGAGGCAGAGAAAAGTATCTATTCAAACCTGAATATCCGTGTCCCCGACCGACGACTGTCCAACATCATTTGGGAATGAGAGTGGACTGATAATTGGAAACGGCACGACGAAAGATTTCATCTGATGTTCTGACGTTCATGACTTGTGCTTGTGCATTCGGACCAGGAAAAATCTGGTCAATGCGAGCTAATGTCTACTTCAGAGTAGTCTCCTTTTTAACCTTCAGCAAAACTAGTTGTCCTGCTTTAAGGTTGAACTTCGGTTGATTCCATTTAGAACGGGTCTGCAGAGAATTGATATACTCCACACTCCAACCGTTCTAGAAATTAGCTCTAAGTTTCTCAATTAAAGTCCACCTAAAAGACAAGGGTAAATAATCTACAGTGTCATCTGGTTCTGGTATCGACAAAAGAAGAGCTGCTATTAAGAAATGACTTAGAGTCAGAGATTGAAGATCCGTTGGATCAGCAGAAACAGGTGATAAAGGTTGGGAGCTCAAGCAAGCTTCTATTTGTGTAATAATTGTATAAATTCCTTCGAAGCTTGAAATTGTTGTTTTTGCGACCTTTGTAAAAATTCTCTTCATTGATTTTATATTAGCGTCCAACAATCCGCCAAAATGTGGAGAAAAAGGAGGAATAAAATTCCACATTGTGCTTTATTTGGAACTAAACTACTGAACATGATCTGATCTATAAATTCTAAAGAGGTTATTAAGAACATTTTTCGCTTCCTTGAAGTTTAGGGTTTGTCACTCCAAACAATGAACGGTTTGGACCGTCTGACAATAAATTTTCTAAGACATGCTAGAAATGCTTCAGTAGAGAAATCCGATATGATATACACTTGAATGTACTAAAGCAAATAAGTATTGTGATGCATGATTTTAAAGTAACTCCACATTTTTAAATTATGTTTGGTAATAATTGTTCCTGCAAAATCTAATCCTATCTTTTTCAATGGTCTAATTTGGTCTTATTTGGTTTATAGTTTGGTTTCTTGTCCGAGAGCAAGTTATGCATTTATTTATAACATGTCTAACTTTGTCTTGTCCAACTTAACCTTCCACCAACTTGCTAAAAGAACTTCCCTCTGTCAAGAAATACATTTAAAAATGAAACCTTACTATTGCTCGGAACTGGTCGTTTCGATAGCAGGCACCTAATTCCGTATTCAAACTCAGAATGTTGTGCACATTTGTTTAAAACCTTTGTCGCGTTCTAAAAACCAGAAGCACTCAAGCGAATTTTCTTCTTCATGGAGGATTGATTCTACAAAAGCAACACCACGCAGCAATTCAAATCAATTTACTAAGTGGTGAATACTTTTTGGATGAATTCTTTCTTAACGGATTTTTTGCCTGTGGCTGTTGAGTTTACCACAGCTTTCTTTCGAAGCTCAAGCTTTTAATTATCTTCGAATTGTTTCACTGATTCTGCGAGTTTAGGCCACTAATCTATAACTATCTAAATCCATGCCACCACATATCACTATTCGTAGTTCATTTCATAGATTCTGCCTTCGTTCCTCTGAGCAGCATGACAGCCGGATTTTCATCTCTAGGACCAGGACTCAGATGATGTTTTCCGTCGTATTTCTATTACTCGATGTTGTATGAATGGCTTCCATTCATTCAAATCGCCCGTTATCGAATATAACGTTATACATAAGGATTTGTCCAAACGTTTACATTCACCTTCTTTATCTGTTCTTTGACATTTGAGGCTAATCTTGCTCTGATGAGTGTTGCCATCAGTTCTAGTATTGGAAGAGAGTTTCTTCAGTAGAGCTACTACTCTGGTTCTGGAAGCTACAAAACTACTTCCTATTTCACTGTCCTTTGCGACATATCGCAGATATATCGCGCCTTATGACTTGCATCAGTGAAGCAATGCATTAGAACATCTCTTAATCCAGATGTACTAATCTTTCGGAAATAATGTCGCAGAATGTACACATTCTTAATCGCTGATAGTTCATTAGATCATTTTCACGTTCTGTTTTCAAAGTCCGATGGCAACGGATCATCTCACTCTATACCGAATTGCCAAATTGCCTGAGTTAGCATTTTTACACTAATAGTGAATGTACTTATAAATCCAATAGGATCGTAAAGTTTTCCAATGGTTTTAAAAACTTCTGTCACTATGATTAGCTTTGTCTTCTCTCGACGTTGAAGATCTTCCTTGAAATTCCATTTATATCCCATAGCTTCTGCTCCAGACATACTCGTAAAAAACATCCTTCAAATTCGCAGAATTTTTCTTCCATTTTCGCATGTTAAAACTGGCAACTTTCAATATGTTTTTAATGCTTTCATATACGCGTTTAGAACAGTTTTTGTCATCATCGCCACCTATTAAGTCGTCTTACGTGTACATATTCATTAAATAATTTAATTCCATTTTGATCCTTTCTTTAAAGGTGTTTGATAGTAGCGGCAAGCAAAAATGGGCTCGATGTAGGGCCAAACAAAACGTGAGTCATTCTAAGCACTTTCGTTTTGGGTTTCCCATCTTTATTTGTAAGATTATTTACCAAACAAAATCCTAGATCATCCCTCTCTTCAGGTGATGAGAAATTTGGAGAAAGGCCTGTACGATATCAGAAGTAAACAGAGGTGAATTCCATCCTAATGGAATTCACCGTTGTTAGAGACATGAAGTGCGTTTGGACTCTAATAAACACCTTATTTATCTCGGATTCACTTTGGATCCCGAAGTGAGCTGCACTAAACATATCGAGAAATTGACCGATAAAGCAAGAAAACGACTTCGGACCATGAAGTATATCTCTGGAAGAGACTGGGGTTCTGACGCCTCTACCCTTAGAATAACCTAGATCACCCTAGTCCGCCCTGTCCTTAAATGTGGTTACCAAATCTATCAAATGGCCTCACCTACTAACCTGAGGAAATTGGAGACAGTACAGCGAGGCAAGAATTATCACTGGTCTTAGAAATTAGTTGCCCAAATGACGTTGTTAGCTATGAGGCGGAACACCCAGCCTTTGGCAATGCGTTTTAAGGTGAATTCGTACAAGTAAAACGAAAGTGTTAGATCAAGTTCGAAATCAAAGAATGAGATGCATAGCCTGGAGGGTTTTACATAATTTTAATTAAAACGCAATTATACATATATACATAGTGTATGCTAAAATGCTTAAATCGAATGTCAACGCTTAGGAAAGCACTTCATCGAAAGAATCTAATGATCGAATTATACTGCGTAGTGCAGTTCGAATTCTACCCTCAAAACTGACTCACCAAGGAAATGTTTTTAGAAGCCATGTGTTCAGAAGGGGAAGAGTTAAGTAAGCCAATAGATGAACTTCTTCAAGGTAATTCCTCAACACAAGTATTTTAACAAGCTTACGAGTTTCGGTCCTTATAATCGAACCTCAGCCTTTATTTTAAATTGGACAAGCAATAAACGCCTAAAGCGAGACAGCCCACTTAATTATGTGTGTAATTCGGATTTTATCAATTTTAATGTTGAAACATATTGTTGCGTTATACGGGTTCGTGGATTTGAGAGTAATCGATGAAAACATGATGCAGAACAATAAGAAGCACAATTTATTTACAAGAATCACTATTTACAGCACCGTTCCAAAATTACCTTTTAAAGCGTCGAAAATCTACAATTAATACGCTGAAACAATCAGCAACACAGCTTCAGGCTGGAACTGTAAAGGTAACTTCACGGCAACACTAAACTTATAATAAAACACCGTGGAACAATCACCAATACACTGTCAAGCTATACTGTAAAGTTAGCTTCACGGCAAAGCACTATCTCGATCGCTTTCCATTCACCAAAACTCTCGCGTAGCAGCTATTCTCACAACTAATCACACTGCTCGCAACACTTCACAATGCTTCACAATTAATTGCACTACTCCACAATCTCGTAACAACGCCGGCTCTCCGAAACGCAAGGGTTTATATAGCTTTCCTTTAAGTTCCACACGTTTCGAGAAATATCTCGACAGGAAATTATTCTAGAAGCTTCCCGATTGGACCATGGGATATCGCCGATTTGGTCGCCAAATGGGCGATAAAGTCGCCAATCTGGCAACCCTACCATACATTATTTTATGGCAACCCTAGTGCTATGCCGGAAAGCTTACATACAGGCGCAACCGCCGAATTTTTCGTAACAATATATACCTTTTAACCTTTATGCTCCAGATACTTCATCTAATCATGTTTACATCCGTGAGGAATTGTCGACTAATATTGCCAAGGGCAAACATCACCCGGAACTCCTCAGGCAAATAGCTTTTGAAATCATTAAGGATATTTTTGCCCAGGCCTTTGCGATGTATACAGATGGAGGTAGATCAGATAAAGGCAGAGTAGGAAGTGGTACTTATTTTACCCCTGAAGGATATATCAGATGCAGCATCAGAAGCTTTAATCATTGCTCCGTCTTCAGATCGGAACTTTTCGCCTCTCTATTCGAGTAGTGACATGAGATGGATTCTGGCAGATAATAGAAGCTCCATTCAGTACCTTAAAAACTGGTCTAAGATCATGGATAAGACCGGTCAGAATATCATACCTAAACTTTTCGAGCTTGAACAGCGTAAATCAATATATCTCCTGTGGATAGCGTTCCATGTTGACGTGTATGTAATAAAATAGCTGGCGATCTTGCAAGAAAAGGTTGTGGTCTCCCTACACCTACTTCCACCGATTTAAGCACAACTGAAATACATTCCTACTAGAAAAATAAAACTAACATGGCATGGAAAATTTCTTCTCCTCGCCAATGGTAGATCGCTGAGCAACCAGGCCTGTCATTCTGAGTAAAAGTTCTAGGTCTCTCCAACCGGCCATGGCCAGATTCAGACGCGGGCATCTTCGATGTATGAAATTCAACGGGAAAGAAAGGACCTTCCCCTTGTGTGACTTTTACCTCCCTGCCTCACCCGCTCACCTACTGGTTTGTATAGGCGTCTCCCTAAGACATCTGTCGGCTAAGCAGGACGACGTCAGTGATTTTCTTGTGTGGCAAAGTCTCTTGGACTTGCCCCAAGGGGATTAGCAACAACAACAGCTGTGAATTTAAATAAAGACCGGAATAGAGACAATCGTTTAAACAATTTTCGTTTTTCGAATGGCTGGATGCATCAAATACAACTCTTAACAGTTTGTTAGGTCAAATAATTGGCTGATAAGGCATGTAATAAATTCTCCATTGATTACTTTATAATTATTCTCTATTGATTACTTAATAATACTGTGTTCAAATAACCTCTTATTTTCATTGCATAGAAGTTTCGTTTTAACCACGTACACCATTTTGATGTAGGTGGATCTAAGCAAAATGCAGATGATGAAGCCGTTCTTTGGTCAATTGAGACGCTTCTACAGTCCAGCCTTTTGGTGCCAAATCCGAAAATCACGCAATCAAACATATGCTCATCTCAAAATCCATAGATTTCAGGTAAGTATTACAAATCCAACACGCTTTTGAAGCAAAATCGGAACTAGTAAGTACAATACGTTGTATACTAATAATAATGTTACCGAATATGTTATGCACTAATCCCCCGATTGTCTGAAAAATGGAATTACTATGTCCAAGCAATGTACACTGCGCAAAAAAAAATGGGACAGTTCTATATCTCCCGTTCTACTGGGCCGATTGACGAAATTCAAATTGCGTTTTTCATGTCTCGAAAGCGCGACTTAAGGATATATATTAGATTTATATATAGCATTACTCTAACATAGGTATTTTGACACAAGATGAGTCTTTTTCTGAAATAACATACCAGATTTTTCCAAATTTCGATTCTATGACTCAAATTATTCCTAACTATTAAATATTGTAAAATTTGCAGCGAAATTTACGGAGAAATTCAAAAATTCAATTTGACGAATTTTTTTCAGTTTGCACTAAGAATAACTCACTTGGCGAACTTCTTAATTTGTGGCAACGTATTTTCCTATCCCTTCCGTTGTGCAGGACAGAAAAAAGGTCACATCGTTCCTACCTTTTTACATTACGCATGACCGAAAAAAAAGTCAAATAATTTCAGCAAAGTGCGTATACCACATCAGATGTTATTATCGCTTTCAACAAATATGACAAATTTCAAAACTTGTTAATATATAAATTTACGTATATCTTTGAGAATTTTGAATAAAAAGCTCTAATTTTTTGTAGGTATACTTAGAAATATACCTACTTCAAGTTGATTGTAAAAATTTTATAGGTTATAATTCAAAAAATTTATAAAAGTTATTTAAAAATACAAATTTTAAAAATAAATTATAGAAAAGGGGTGAATTTTGTTTGAAGTGAACCTAAATTTCGAACTGTATAGGAAAGAATCAAATAAGTTTCATAAAGAAAGAGATATTAATAAATGCATACCAAATTGAATTAACAGTGAGAAGCTAAAATTTTGAGAGCTAATTTTTTAAAAACTATTCTTGCGATTTTTACAAAACTTGGCAGTTTGGCATAATTTGAGTCGCAGAATCGAAATATGGAAAAAATTTGGCATGTCATTTCGGAAAAAGCCCGATTTTATGTCAATACCTATATTAGAACCATGCTATATATATCTAATACATATCCTAAGTCGAGCTTTCGATACATGGAAAACGCAATTTGAATTTCGTCACTTAGAACGGGAGATATAGAACTGTCCCATTTTTTTTCGCAGTTTGCATGTGTCCTCTCCAACGTTCTACTGATGAGTCTGAGCTCTTTTACGTTACACACTTTTTTTATCTTTTCGCCTTCCTTTTCATCTCCATCTTTCTAACTTCGCCTTTTCGAATCGCGTCAACCAAGATCCTGATGACACAGCTTCTTCTGGAAATATTAACTAAACCAAACGGTAACTAAAGCATGCCTTAAAGCTCATGCGTTTCATAACATCTTAAACCTAACTTCAAAACATTTCGTAGAATGCAAATCATAAAATTAGATCGTAATGATAAAGCTTATAGCATTCTATTGAATAAATCGTTGGAATCTGAAAAATCACGGTTTTAGATATGTAAAAATAAAATTTTCATACCTGTTTTCCAAAACTCAAGTCTTAAAACTTAGAATTTCATTTTAAATTGCATTGCAACACTCTGCCGTTCGCAGCTTCGAAGCATTGAATAGTTAAGCATTCTGATATTTTCCAATATCGAGTTAGTATTTTTTACATTAACAGTTCGTATAAACTTGCTAGAAGAGAAAAAAATATTAACGAAAATTTGGAACTTTTCTCATAATTCTAGACAGTGACAGTTGAAGATCTGGATTCTTTCGTCAATTTACATCCCAAATGCAAGTAGTATTGAGAATGTGCAAACAAAAATTGACAACACTTTGTAAATGTAAATATTGGAGAGCTGGCTGCGTCCATGGGAGACACAATTTTTTTTCTCTTCGCCTTTTTTAATGTAGGATGTTTAAGGAAAATTTCTTTATTAATGTGTATTCAGAATCAAAGAAGAGGGAGCGATTTTGTAATTCATCCGAGGGGGTTACTTTTTCTTGCTACCGCTGTACTGAATTCTTTGCTTCCAAACTACACTCTTTTGCAAAAAATCGAAGCACCATGAAGGAAGTGGCTGTTTTTGATGAAATTGAATGTGTGTATAGTTCATAAACAGATAAAAAAATGATTAAAAGATCAAGGTCATAGTACCTGTTCGCGGCTCACAATTACCCATTGAGTGTTCAAATTAGTAGTTGGTCGAACCGCCCCCGGCGGCAATGCATGCTTGAATTCGTTGAGGCAAGGAGTGGTAGAGGTTCCTAATGTTATTCTGAGACACATTCTGCCAGGCATTCATCAGTTGTCGCTCCGGATCTGCGATATTTTGTGGCCCCGGAATCTGGCGGCCTACTGTGTTCCAGACATGATTGATTGGTGAAACGTCTGGTGACCTTGCTGGCCAAGGAAGAGTGTCAACCCCATAAAGACAGTCCAGAGATATGCGAGCGGTATGTGGCCTGGCAGTATCTTGTTCGAAAACGGCCCCAGGATGGCGTGCCGTGAAGGGTGGTATCAACATATCGTTGAGCTGTTAAAGATGTATAGAGGATGACTCAAGATGACCTGCTGCCATAAGAAATAGCGCCCCACACCATCACACCAGGGGTTATGGCTGTATGCCTTTGTAAAACAAAGGCTTCTTGGGACCGCTGGCCCCGTTCTCTCCAGACACTAACACGGTGGTCATCTACTTCAAGAATGAAGCGAGATTCATCGCTGAACAGTATACGAGGTTATGATTGATGCTCGGCTGCGACACCACTCCAGACGACGCCACCGATGTTGTGGGGTCAAAGCAGACTTCTTAAAAGCCTCTGTGAGCATAACCTCGCCTCAGACAAGGTTATGCTCAAAGAGGCCTTTAAGACGCCCGTGAGATGGTAGACGGTACCACGGTAGGCATAGACGTGGTTGTAATGCGTTGAATAGGGTGTGTTCCGGTTATCAAAAACGTTGCTGTTTTCTCGAAATCGTCAATCTTCATTATCCTCTTCTCGAAGGGATTACACATACTGGGGAGCGACTGAGCCTTGGCCTCTCCCGAAATGTAGGAAAGGAAAAAATTTTGGATTTAAAAAACGGATTTTTAAAAGAAATAATCGAAAAATATTTACGATTTGAGATCTTTGCATGAGATGATTTTGTCAATGAACTAAAAGATCAAATTTCTTAAAGTAAAAATAATGTTCTTTCGAAATTCTGCATAGAGATGAGTTATAATAAAATCTGTCAGAATAAATATTCATTACGAAAAGAAAGGTGTATTAAACGAAAATGCACCTCGAATATCATCGCAGTTTCTGACAAATCTTAACAACATCTAAACCTCGACAGGAACTTGCTTTATTTACATTTATCGGAATATCCAAATACATATATAGAAATCAATGTTTCCTGTGGTCGCAATATTAAGAACTTCGGAAAGACTGGTTCAACAATTGTAACTGAATTCAATTTTAGAGTCAACTTCTTTAAGGCAACTATCAAGTGACGGTTTATTGTGACGGCGGATATTTTAAAAGATTGCTTAAGATATTGTTTAAGATAAGATGTGAAAATAACAGCTAATATTGTAACAGAATTACAAATAGAATGCAACTTAAAAGATTTCGGGAGGAGCTTAAACTAAAACACAATGTCACGATGAAGACAAACTTATTCACAAGTATTCACAAAGAAACTGCCCAGCTCTTCTTAATGGCTTATTGTGACATTCCAGAAGGAGCTGTGGGAGGGAAGAAGCTGGAAGAATTTTGAAAAACAGGAACAGGAAGAATTTTGAAAAACGCGGAAAGAGGAACCGGGAAAACAGAACTAATTCGTTGAATAGTTGACAATGGTACCGTTGGGGCGGTTCGGACCTGGCGAACAATCATCCTATCTTGCCTCACATTTCTGCTCCTTGGCTTTTGAGCCTTCATTATTTCGTCGCCAATTTCCTTGTAGCAACCATTGCTGCCAACGTCTTTGCACAGTAGTGTCTGTACGCTGCAGGTGGCGGCCTATTGACCCCCCAGTTTCACGCAACCCTACAATGCGACCACGTTCGAAGTTGTTTTAGGTGTCTGTAAGGTCTTCGTCATCGTCGTAATTGCATCTTTAGTTGCATCTTAGTTGGAATTACAATGGCAGCAACAAAAAAAGGATAATTTTTCCCTCTCTGTTGCTGGTTTTATACTTTGCGAATTGCACACTAGAAATGCGCTCTATGATCACAAAAGTCCTTGGTGCTTCGATTTTTTTTTTTTTTTTTTTTTTGCAAAAGAGTGTATTATCATTCTTTATGACATTTTAACTAAAGAACTGTAAAATCTACCCAACTCTAAGACTGATATCAAAATTTTGCATCACTGATTCCCCATTATGCAAATAATTGGCGTTAAGAAATATAAATTATGCTTTGTTAAATGTCGAAAACTGTGTTTCCTAAAACATTTATATAAATCTCGAAACCCTTCGCCGAGAGTTCTGGATTTTTGCTTGCATTATTTAGCTACTGTAATATCTACGAGTGCTGCGATCTTCTATAATCTGTCTCAGTGAGTGGGGATATAACATGATATTACAAATGGTATGCATAAAAAACGTGATGGACGTCTGAAAATGTGGTAAAGTGTGACTGACTAATTACATATAGTAAGCTATTTGAACACATTAATCAACACGATAGCAGGACTGGCACTAGCAGTTTCGCCGCCCCGGGCAAAGAGGTAAAATGCCGCTCGTTTATAACGAAAATTCAGATATAACCTAAACCCTTCCCACGCTTAATGGTAAAATAAAACGTGAGCAAAAAAATTGCTATCAATAATGTTGAAGGTTTGATTAGCAAAAAATACTAATTTATTAATTTATGTTTTGGCACTAAATTAAAATTAGGGTTGAGCAGAAAAAACGAAGAGTCGTTTCTAATGTAATACAGATATTAAAAAAAATACTAAAACAAATTATAGAACCACTGAACATTAAAACTTAATTACATCTTAAAAACACATTTAAACCGAGAATTAAACTTAAAAGTTTTTTTTCTCACTTTTAATTCTGAGAATTTTGTTATAATTTCTTCAGCCAGTTCATGTTCCATGGCTATTGTTGTCAAACCGTTTAGCCGATCCTCGGTAGTTGTGGGGCATAAAAAAATTTTAATTAATTTTAATTTGGAGAACTCCTTTCTCCACTTGCCACACTTATTGGGAGAGTAAGCAATAGCCTTAAAACTATAACGAGATTTGGAGCAAAATCCAGGTTCGATATGAATTTTAAAATCTCGATTGGATTTTCTTTTTTATTTAGTAAAGCCAAAACCGCTACTATCTCGTCTGCCGGGTCCAGCGCGTTTATATCTGATGAATTTCCATTAGTTAACACTGTTTCTAGATCTTTACAATACTTTCGTACGTCGTTTTGAGGAGTATCTTTCAAATCACAAATATTGTATAAAAATTGGAAATAGTTGCTGTGGCTACTGATCAAATCAAACCTGGATTCAAGTGCATTGATAGCTTTATCTAATGTGAAAAATTAAAACTCTGCCTTATATTTCAAAGTACGATCTTCTATCGGATCATCTCGTGCCTCATAGTCGAAATTAACATTCCTTCTTCGAACTCTATGACGTGGCTGGGTAAGCTCAAAATTAGTCAATTTCGTCGGCGAGTTCTCGAGCATCGCAAAGCATTTCATTAAACACTGTGTCCGATCTAAGATCCTTGAAAAAATCTTTACAATTTTTCAAGAGCTCTATAGCAGATGGTAAATCAGTCTTTTGTCTGCAAAAGCTTACTTATAGGATTGATTCGATTTCAGATTTTGTACCAAATTACAATGCAACATAAGAACTTAAATTGTTTAACACAGCTTAAAAGTCCAGAAGCCTCAACTCTTATAGAGTTGTCAATCTCCGAACTATTACAAACAGGAAGTAAAGCATCGTATATCCCTCCTAATTGATACCTTAGTGGTTTTAATGCATCTATTCGGCTTTCCCAACGAGCATCACTTAGAGGTTTCAAAGTAAGTCCGTGAACATATTTTATTAATATGGTCCATCGAAAAGTTGATGAGGAAAAAAATATATATATTTTTTGGACTATATTAAAAACATTGGCAGCTTCGAAGAATGCTTTTGCCATGTCATTAACATTAAACTATTAACCACTCATTAAACTCATAATTTTAATGAGTGGCTGCTGCATGGGAGGTAAAATGCTCTTGGATTTAAAGCATTTATTCTAGATTGTACTCCCGATTTATTACATGTCATGTTGGCCCCATTATCGAAAGCTTGTCCCCATTATCGCAAATTCAATCCCAATGTTTCAAGTCTTTTGAGTATTAGAGTTGATTGAAAGTTCATAGCCAGTCCATCTTTCAACCGGAAGAAAGCCTAAAAAGCTTTCATTAATTTTAATGGAAACCTCCTTGGGATGGGATTGGTCAATGGATGCATACTTTACTAAGACTGTCATTTGCTCAATCTTGCTGATACCTGTATAGTACAATCTAGACATATTGAATAATATTTAGCTTTCTTAATTTCACTAATAATATGAGATGTTGTATTTTCACCTAAAAGAATAATTAATTAATTTCGAATTTCTTTTCCGAGATAGTGCACTTTAACTTCCTCTTTTTTAAGCACTCTGCGGAGTTGTTCTTCCATTACTGGATCAAACTGAGCAAGTAACTGAATAATTTGTAAAAAATTACCGTTACCGAAATCGTAAAGCTTGTCACTTATACCTCGGAGGGCTAAACAATATTGAGCAAGCATTTTTATTGTTGCAACAATTCGCAGAAGTAACTCGTACCAATGATTTATTTCTGCGGTAATGAGTCTTTGACTTAATTCAATCCAAGACTTTTGACTTTTGTTATGTTTTTTAGACGTTTCATGTTGATTTAAAGTCTCAGCGAGGTGCTTCCAATCTTTAAAACCTCCAATAGAAAGAGAACTTAAAACAGAACCAAAACGTTTGCACCAAAAGCAATAAACACAGTCTTATTACGCATGACTTTTTCACCATTTTTCATATTTCTCAAATAAAGAAGAGAGCTAAATTTTCGACCGTTACACGTAAAACTGTATTCCTTTAATGGTTGAGGTAGTCTTTCTTTTAATTTGAAATATGTTGACAATTAAAATACTTAAAAGTTCGTAAACATAAATATATTATTAATATATGTAAATAAATATATATATACCAGGTGCGTCATAAATTCGTCCAAAGTTCAAAAATTCGTAATAAAAGAAGGAATGCACGGAAAAATTTTCTGTTTGCGCCAATATGGTCAGAATGACATTGGATTTTTTTACATGTAAAAAAAAAATTAAAAGTAACCGATAGCGGGCACTCACGTCATACTGAGATGTTTTATGCAAATCAGGCTATCAATAAAACACTTGGCGGGAAACGGATCCAACGTTCGAAGCCGGCAGCATGCTTTTTTTACCAGATCGGACGTTGGGGCTTAAATTGTTCTACAAAAATGGTTAATCCACAACTATTACATTGCGAAAGTTTCGGACGGAGAAAGGACTGAAGGCGCAAAAAACCCCTATTTCATTGAAAGGGATACGAAATTTAGTACGACATTTTGAGGGAACGGGGAGTTTGGAGGATCGTCAACGAAGTGGCAGACCATCCTTGAGAGCGGACCGTGCCCATGTAGTACAAAGTGTCATGAAAGATATGGCAGCCGAGACATCAACGGGGAGTAGCAGTGTTCGTGAAGCTGAGAGAAGAACGGGAAGCGTCGATTCGACGTATTTCTGCACGGAATGATGGATCTGTATCCGGACAAAATCCAGCGACTTCACCAATTATTACCGGCAGATAAGATGCAAGACAAAAGTTTGCTACATGGCCGCTGGCACAAACGGAACGTAACCCACAGTGGTTGCTGAACGTCATGTGGACGGATGAAGCCGACTTTTCACTTCATGTGACATCAATACGCAAAACAGTCTTATTTGGGCGACGTCAAACCCTCGTGAGTACCAGTGCCAGCCACTGCATTCTCCTCATGTGACTGTTTGGTGTGGTTTCACCGCGTCTTTTATTCTGGGCCGTTTCTTTTTTGAAGAACCCTGTCCTGTATCCGGCGTGAAAACCTGTACAGTCACTGCAGCACGGTATCTCACGCTTTTGCGTGACCACGTTGTGCCTGCATTGCAGGAAAAACATGCGTTACCTGCTGTCACCTTCATGCAAGATGGTGCCCCGCCCCACATTGCATGCGACGTCAAGACGTTCTTGTTGGAATCTTTCACCGAAGACCGAGTGATAAGTCGCGGTTGTAAGATTCAGTGGCCCTCAAGATCACCGGACTTGACCCCGGCAGATTTTTAGTTGTGGGGATACTTAAAGTTTCGTGTGTACCGGGGCGCCACAACCACCCTGCTGGAACTGAAAAATGCCATTCGACTGATCGTCGCTGCCATCGATGGCGACGTGCTACACTCCGCTGTAATGGGCGTAGTGACGCGCCTCACTTACCTATTACCTGTGGTGGCGGTAATGTTGAACATCTGTTACTATAAAATAATACCTACTCACTTAGGGTAAATATTAGGTGGCCTCCTCACTTCTACATAACATAACATACTATAAAATAAATGCATAGTGTCATATTATTGTGATCTGTTTCTGTTTGCGTGATTTGAATTAAACGTCTCAGTATGACGTGTGAGCGCCCTCTGTCGGTTACTTTTGGAAACTTCTTTTTTACATGGAAAAAAATCCAATGTCTTTCTGACCATATTGGAGCAGACAGAAAATTTTTCCGTGCATTCCTTCTTTTATTACGAATTTTTGAACTTTGCACGAATTTATGACGCACGTCGTATATATATATATATATATATAATTCAACATATTTATTTTTTATAAGATTTAAATCAATCTTGGTTTATTTTCTTCATAAACTAGTTAATTTTACAGCCAATTTGCCGCCTCGTAAGGTTGCCGCCCCGGGCAGGGGCCCGGCTTGCCCGCCCCTAGCGCCGGCCCTGACGATATTAACTTAATTGCATTTCTTTCTCTTACACACGAAAATGATGAAATTTGGTCTAATCCTCTACAGCAAATCTCCGCATGCATTTCAATCATGTATTTGTTGCAAATTCATTATTTATAATTTTAGATGCATAAAATTCTGAACTAAACTTGCGTGCCCGAAAACGCGGCATTGGTGAGACATATATATGCAGCTGCGGAGAAGTGGAAACTCCGGAGCATTATGTCACAACATGTCCGCTGACAACTGGAGTACATATACCTATCCCGCAGACCAATCGCCAAGCATTCTGTAAATTTCTTATAAAGCAACGCCATCTTATATACAAACTAACAAAAGTAATGGATAAACTCTCTGCGCTTGGCACCGATCTATGTCAAACAGTCTAAAGGTCTGCAGCAGCCTACAAACATACTCGATGCAAAACAAGACACTGACCAAGTGTAAAACTCCTTCTGTAGACTGACTGCAACTATCATTGTAAACAAACACCATTGAGTATATTTCGCGCTATTTACAACATGCACAATGATTACAATGTACATATATTGAGTACACTTTGTGTTATTATGAGTATATTGGTATACTCATAATAACACATAAAATGGTCAGCCCGCATTAAATAATGTAGAGTATAATACCATGTATGTATAACGAAAAGTCAACTGTGCTATGTACCTCAACTAAATGCATAATATATCAGTATAATGTGTATATAATATATTAGTATAATGTATATATCAGTATAGTGTATCTGTATAATGTATATAATGTATAATATATGCATGATTTACCTGTCTTAAGTTCTGTTGTAAGAAATGAAAGCTAATGTAGCATAATATTGCTGTTGGATCGTATGGTAAATCTTGATATAAGTTTCCATGTCTAAAATATTCCCATGCACGTAATCAAAATTAATGTAATGTAATGTGTATATTTTAACTGTATGTCTTTGTATATGTAAGATTATGTACTTTATTTCTAATAATGTCACTATATGAAATATACCTCAACATGCTGTATGAACCGAAGTATTATTGTATGGCAATGTACTATCTGCCAAGGCCCTTGTATGGCACTGTATTTCACTGTATGGCACTGGTGTGAGGGGTTCGTGTGGCCCCTCATCTTACCCATACCATCTTGGGGTCTCTAGACAAGGGGGACGCGGCGCTATACCAATTAACCGCTGTGGTAGAGGGGTGGTGCTACTTGCTATTCAACGGAAAAAAGATGGAATGAATAGGTGGGGTTCTTTGTCACTGTACAGTCAGTAAATTTAGTTTGCCAGCCGACATATTTCTGGCAGTTATTACTTCAACATATTGGAATTATCTGAAATAAATGTTCCTTTAAAATTTAAAATTTAGCAGTCAACACGTTTGATTTACAAAGCATCACTAATAGAAATTACTTGCCTTTAGATAAAAAATATATATTTGAATTTTTCTTTGTGTTAGGATTATTATTGTTTATGTATATTTCGATAAATGCTCAGTAACTAATGCTTTTATTTTGAATAATAATATTAATATAAGCGTTATTTTGAATAAAATTTAAGCGTTAATTTATTTTTGTTTTGTTGAAAGTGATTTTAAATTTAGTTTAAAAAGTTGTCTGGCCCATCAGCTACTTTCTGAAGGGGCATTTTAAGTTTGACACCACTGCTCAACAAGATGACAGGCGAATGGAAAAAAAAATTCGTCAAACCTCTACATAAGTAGTGGAACGCATGCCCGAATAGCTCCTTCGTATTTGTCCGTATCCTAGGGAATTTCGTAATTGGTAAATTCCTTCCTCTTTTCACGAATGCTGAATAAGCACACTGCATGATTAACTCCATGCAGACAACATTATAACAGATAGAGCCATGATTGCACTATCAAAGTAAATAAAGGTAGTATACTAGACTTTGGTTAATGGGATCGCGGATAATGTTATCATTCGGATATTGTTATGGAATTGTCGAAGTTCCCCTGTTTGTATACGGTTACGCCCAAAACGCACCGCATATTTTGATCAAGAATTCGTTTAATATGATCAAATTCGTTTTTGAATTCAAGTCATCAAAATGAAGTAGATTATAAAATTTCCCAAGTATCTGGAAAATGTCACCAAGAAAGAGATTATATCGCCAAATGGCTTACTTTCGATTTTCGTCAACCATTTAAAATTAGGTACTTTGGCTTGGATTTTGAATAAGTGTCAATTTTGAGGGTGATTTGAAACACAAAACCGTCTTCTTCGGGAGCAATCTTCAAAATCCACCCCCAAACCTGTTAAGAAAAGTCCTTTGAAGAAAATCAATGCCAGACAAAAGTCGCTTTCTTGCCTAATTTTAAATTTTGCATTTCCATGTGCTCTTCTAGCAATGAAGGCTGCCCTCCAAGTATTAGAGTTAGAGGTACAGCATCAGTCAAATAATTTGCAGGAAGGTTAAAATGAACCTTCATAAATCATAACCGTTGCGTTAAGGACAGTATGAAGAGTTCACAAGCAGATTTTTGCATTTTCCTTATTAAAATGCCTTAAAAGTAGTTATTTATGTTTCTTGTTGTATTTATGTAAAATTTGTTAAATTTCATTTCTGTTATGATGGATATTTGGCAATCATTCGGTTAATGTTACCAAAATTACCTCATGCACACAGCTCATTGATTATTCCATTGACAGGTGGACAATCAACTTCCAGACGCCATTTTCCCCACGGTTCTTTACCCAGGTACTACGCCGCAGTATGTAGTGCGAAGAAGTGGACCTAAACCTTTCTTCGAAACTGCCCTTCTTCTGCACTCCTCACGCTCCAACAAGACCCTCAAGTGAGTAAACAAAATAAATAATTGATATAAAGTACGAAACGTTTCAAAAGATGGAAGCGCAGCGATTCTCAAATTGTGTGGCGTGATAACGCTACGTGCGAGCATTTCGAAAAGTCAAAAATAAAAGATTATTTAAAAAATTATTAATTTACTGAAAAGAAGCAAAACAAAATACACTCTGATATAATAAAAAATAAAATACGCATTTACACCGATAAAATATACTTATAAATGTACCGGTACTGCACAATGTATTTGATAATTAATTTATCACTACTAAGTTAAAGACAAGGTTAATAATTACTAGTGAATCCCATGGGTTTGTCTTCCAGAGCAAAGTTATTCAAAGGAAGGTTTAATATTAGAAATTGACTCTCTAAGTTCTTTTTCTACGTTTAACTATCTCTATCTATATTTTGTCTTCAGAGCAGGCACCGCAGAAAATCCGGTTTCACAAAGATGGGATGCTGTAAATGGTAATAGTATACGAAATGCTTTTGCTTTGAGTGCAGAAAATTCATCATCCACCCCTATCCAAAATTCGAAGAGCGATTTATTACTAAATTGCCTTTTGATCTCGCCACTTGACGTGAAATTTATGAAGATTTCTTCTTTCTGGAGTATTCTGAAATGAATCCCTAACCCACTCGTAACTTGCTATCAAGTTGTCGTCAGCAAGGAAATACTTTTCCAGCAGAGCTAAATGATTCTCAATGGTGTCAGAAACGACTTTCACATGTTGTTCTTCAGCCTTGTGAATTTATCCGCATTTTCACACATTTCTAACCTCGAAATGTATTCTTGCTTTAAATTTCCGGTCCACAATTGCAATTATCTGCAAAAAGTATTAATTATATCACTCGTCTCCAACATATGTAGTATATTGTTGCGTTATACGGGTTCGTGGATTTGAGAGTATCCGATGAAAACACGATGCAGAACAATAAAAAGCACAATTTATTTACAAGAATCACTATTTACAGCACAGTTCCAAAATTACCATTAAAAGCGTCGAAAATCTACAATAAATACGCTGAAACAATCAGCCACACAGCTTCAGGCTGTAACTGTAAAGGTACCTTCACGGCAACACTAAACTTATAATAAACACTGTGGAACAATCACCAATACACTGTCAAGCTATACTGTAAATATAGCTTCACGGCAAAGCACTATCTCGATCGCTTTCCGTTCACAAAACTCTTGCGTAGCTTAGCACTCGCAGTGAGCAGCTATTCTCACAACCTCACACTTAATCACACTCTTCACAATCTTCACAATCTCTACTCGTAACGCTGGCTCTCCGAAACGCAAGGGTTTATATAGCTTTTCTTTAGGTTCCACACGTTTCGAGAAATATCTCGACAGGAAGTTATTCTAGAAGCTTCCCGATTGGACCATGGGATATCGCCAATTTGGTCGCCAAATGGGCGATAAAGTGGCCAATCTGGCAACCCTACCCTACCATACCTTATTTTATGGCAACCCTAGTGCTATGCCGGAAAGCTTACATACAGGCGCAACCGCCGAATGTTTCGTAACACTATTTTCTCCTTGGAGTTGAAGATTCAAGGTATTTAATTTCTCTAACATATCGACCAAGTATCTCAGTTTCAACACAAATAAAACCATCTCGAAACTTCTCAGCTTCATGTCGGGTTTCCTCTTCTAAAAAAGTGGCAATTTCGTTTCCCGATTCGTAAATACATTGCAAAACTTTCCCTCGTGATAACCATCTTGCCTCGCAATAAAATAGCAACGATGGATGTACTGCGCCCGTCTTTACGAGGGGGGGGAGTCTCATTCTTGTATAATTTACTACGGTCACAACTATCGTTGGCACAACATTCAGACCCTTTCTTGGTCATTCATTTCTTCAGAAACCAGAGCTTCTCTGTGGATCATGCAATGTGTCCAGATGCACAGTGGAGATTTTTGTTGCTTTCAAAGTACGCAAGTTAAAGACAAGGTACTTTGAAATCTTCCAGACATTGTACGAGTATCAACGGTGCATATTGCGACGCAATTTTTCCACACTTTGTTTGTGTCGTTTATAAAATTATTTAAAATATCGAATAATGCTAGTGCTGTTGCTTTGAGTTTTATTGGTTTACAAAAAAGTAGTTGCTGCATCACAAAATCGAACACACGCAATGAAATGAGCATCTTTATTGCCATCTGTTGCCTAATCAAGCTGAACTGAAAACAATTTATCACGCAACTTCCCGAAAAGCTGCTGCTGCGCATGTTCAGCTATAACATCGATTCGACGGTCAACACTTTCACTTGATAGAGGTATGGACTCCAAGTCATTAGCGAAATTATCTCCAAACGTAGTTTCTACGATCTCAATTGCTCTTCAGAATAAGCTCTTCGCTTTCGTGTGAGGCTTTTTACATCTGCCTCTTTTATATGAGACTTTGTAAGAAGCAAGTATAGATTTTTAATTCGCAGGCCAAGTTTTCTTAATGTTTTTTGCTTTTCATATGGTTTTAATTTTAATTCAAAAATTAAATAAACAACTAAATTCTCGGAGTTTTATAACGTACTCACCATGAAGTGTTTCCAAATATCGTTTATGTTTATTAGATTTCACACTGTCTGTTGCCAATATTTTTGAGCAAATAACCCACAGGGGTCTTTCTTCTTCTTTTACTTCAGTAGTGGTAAACCCAAAATTCAAGTATTCTTGAGAATAAATTATCGATTTAATTTTCGGATCCACTTTCGTCTGTGCGCTTGTCGATGCTTTGTTATCGTCTAATGTTCGCTTACGGCTTAAAAATTTATCCATGATTCTATTTAAATCTAATGCCGTTATTTAAAACCCTGAATCGCATTTAACGCTCAAATGACGAAATAAGGTTCAAGATAGATTCGGTAGCGATAGAAGGATCGACTCGACCACGACTGACTGCAACTGCACGAGATGCAGCATTTTGCGAAGACGTTCGATAGGTTGCGCAGATGTCTATGAGAATGACGAATGTGATGGATAGAAAGCAACAAAGACTAAACTATTTTTCTAATGACTTTTGTACTTTTAGAAATGGATGATTGAGGAAATAAATATTTAATTTAATTAAAATTTATTTTGGAGTCTGTGTCAGTTTAAAAATTAGAAAGGAAAAGTAGCGTAATACTTATCCCATTACTTAAAAGTAGCTTACTTAAATATCTACTACTTAAAAGCAACATATACAAAACTTAATACTGATCTTGGTAATTTCCATGCCTTTGTAATTAAGGTCGTATTGTGTCTTTAGCGTCAAAGTACATTATTATTGCATTCAATACATTGTTATTGTATGGGGGAGTGAGATAAAAATTATGATTGAAAATTGGGTCGCAAATATTGAAAGTTTGAGGAGCACTGCTTTAGTGTCCACCATTGACTAATACTATATTTACTTCGCATCCCCCTCCAGCTTCTTAACGCCTGGTTCTGAAAATTTTGAAAATATTCTCGTCATTTTCCCCTTCCTCGGTGCATTCCGAGAACGAGCTCCTAATGAATTTTAAAATGGATTCGTCCTTTTGATACTAATTGTTTTCGTCATATTAACAAAGACACACCCTCTCAAACTACCTGGGAATGTCACATCCAACATTACCCATCTAACACTTGAGCTTTAACCCATCTAACACTTGAACTTTATCCCAGCCTAAATAGCCACAGAAGGAACAGTTAATAGATAAATTATTTTATTTCGAATTTGATATTCTCCCACTTAAATGGCAATGCATGATATTCTTTTTGATTTACTACCTTAATAACTGTGTTGAATTTGGTTTGCCGAAAGAATTTTCACGCAAGTTATTTATAACTTTTTAAAACCTAAGGTTATTAATATTCTCAATAAGTTTTATGCTTTAGATTCCTAATCCGCTAATCGTAAATATTATATTTAAGCGCAAATATTTTTCATTTTAAATTAATGAAAATAAGATTACGTGTTGGCTACTGCGAATATTGAAGCTTGCCAGTGTTTTCTGGAACACGATTTATACGATTCCTTGAATAAGATCTCCAAGCAGTGAGCTAAAAGTCATCGGGATTCAGAATGAAGAAGTAAGTAACTTTGAAAAATGCTAGTATATGTGTGCTTTGTTTCATGTCTGCCTAGAACTGTAAACTTTGAAATAAACGGCAAAACCCATGAAGCTTGGAAAAATTCTTTCTTAGATTTTTATTAAGGATATTGCTCGTACGTTTTTTGCTTACGCGAAAAAAGGTGCCAATGCACCAGTTCACATTTTAGAGCGATTTGGAGAGGGGCGTTTAATTAATGTTTAAAATGTAAAGAGTATTTTTAAAATGTTTGATCTGATAGCTTTTATTCTGGACTATAAATCTGCATCGTGATTTTCATGACACAAGAACGTTCCGTAAAATTTCCATTCTTCTTTCATTATTCTTCAGAGTTCGTCCATCGTGGTTTGTTTGCGCTTAAAAAGAGCTCTTTTCGAGAGTATAGAGGCAGAATAAGTCATAGATGAAACGTAAAGGATTTCACAGGGATTGCGTTCAAAAGGCACGTATGCAATACCTGTGTCAGTCTTCAAGTTTTGAAGGAACGTAATGTTACTTTTTGAAAAATGGATAAAACAATGGGCTGTCTTCTGTAAATATCGGATGTGAAACTTTCTCCTGATAGTGCGTTGGGTTGATTTTAATATTTTTTTCTACTTTTTATTTTTATTTTTATTTTCGCATTGCTAAGGAACTCTGCGACAATCATAAACCCCTCGCTGTAACTTTCTTTGCATCGACGCAACCAGGTCTATAGAACCTGTTCTTCGTTTTCGACAATAAATAGAGCTTTTTTTTGCTTCAGTCTTTTAGCTTAACCTATACTTCATTGATGGGCTCAATATATTTCCATTTAACTCCCACTAAATAGGTTTCGTACAGTAAGCAAAAGCGGCAGAAATATATCACCACAAAAATGCCCACACATTCTAACAACAGTACATTTTTACATTCTTAGGACACATAAATATTAAGTATGAGAAATAATGTTCTGCGGAGATTGTTTTCAAGCACCACAATCTTTCGATGAAATTCGTAATCAGTTTTTAACACAATGGCTAATGACACACGAATTTCCGCTTTAAATTCCGTCTTTAGTATTAGTTAGAATTTCTAAGTTGGGACTGTCACGCACAACAGCGACGTTTTCAATACTTTCTTTATCACTCATCAGTCCGCTGATGATGATGCAGCGAAAGATGTTAATTACATTTTTGCTTTTTCATTTTTGGTTTTAGCGTTTCTGGGCTTTTCACGCATTTTACCGCCATGCTTCTGTATTTTATTGTTGCGTATGGTTTGTTCCGAATAGAATATGGAATGGGTTTGAAACGCATTAAGTCAATTTATTTTAATTTGAACTTGTTTATCGCGTTGTTATACATATATATATATAGATATGTAATAATAAATAAAAAAAAGTCTGTAGTGCTGACCAGGAGGAATTTTAACGTCGTAGAAGTGTTGATCTATAACGAATAAGTAATTGGAGGCGAAGGCAGATTAAATCTTCATTTTTTATTTCCGCTTGTTGTGGCTACAATCAACTTGGCACATGAAATGTGCCTATTCCAAAATAGCTTACATTTTAGATTAATTTTCAGTAAGATAGAAGAAAGCAGCATACAGCAGTCCGACTAGACCGAAGCGTAAAGAGCAAGTGCCATCGTATTTTTTTTTTTCTTACATCTTCCCCCCCGTCAAAAAGGAGAGGATCGGGGTGAGAAAAGCATTAGGACAGTAGTAAAGCAAAAGTATGAGAAAAGACATGAAAACATCCAGGACATAGCGTACAAGCTTTAACTATGGCCTATCATAGTTCATGACTAAGAAAAAAAAATACGATGGCACTTGCTCTTTACGCTTCGGTCTAGTCGGACTGCTGTATGCTGCTTTCTTCTTTTTTAGGAACCGTGTTATAATTAATAGCAGGTAATTGTGGATATCGAATTGGCCTATACGGATACTGAAGAGGTCGGTATTGCCCTTGTTGATAATTAAAAGGTCTCACACTACTAAAACTTTGATAAGGAGTGGATTATACTGTCCTGGGATAATAGCACCTCGGAACAGTATAATCCACTCCTTATCAAAGTTTTAGTAGTGTGAGACCTTTTAATTATCAACAAGGGCAATACCGACCTCTTCAGTATCCGTATAGGCCAATTCGATATCCACAATTACCTGCTATTAATTATAACACGGTTCCTAAAAAAGAAGAAAGCAGCATACAGCAGTCCGACTAGACCGAAGAGTAAAGAGCAAGTGCCATCGTATTTTTTTTTCTTACATATATATATATATATATATATTATTTCGCAGATGAGGTAGTTTAGATAGCTCGTTTACGGTGAATTTCTAGTGAAGGTCTTAATCATTTAGATTCTCTAAATATATATATATATGTGTGTGGTATATACAACGCGATAAATCGAATGTATATATATAATGTGTGTGTATGTGTTCCTAGGAGATAATACAAGTAATCATCTCTTAAACAAACATCTATAATATATAATTATATAATTTAGTTCCTGTAATTTGATACGAGATGAGTATCTGACTTAGGAAGACATTATTGTGCAGTCGCGAGTGGATTCATATTAGAAGATCTCTGAAAATATCAACTACATAGTAAAAAATGCGGAGAACTTTTGAAGAATCGCAAACTCACTCGCTAATCCATGTGTCTCTTTATTACATTTGATTGCCCTGTGGCATGGCACATCACAATGAGGCCAATCTGCGCCTCACAGTTTTCATGATGACGAATTACATATTTAACAGAAGCAGCCAAGAAAGAGCCGTCCTTTAGCTAGCAAGCTTAGGCAAAGTAGTTCGATTGCAACGGTATTTAGAGTAAAATGTTTCTCTAATCTGATTGGCTAAAACTTACGGGCAATGCAGAAGTTTAAGATGACATAATACGGAATTAGTTTTCAGATATGACGCAGTTTCCAGAAAAATATTACTAGAAAGGAAGTACACAAATTAAAAATGAGCAATTAAGAGGCTTTTTAAATTGTAATTTTGATTTACATATTTTTTTTATCTTACATAGCATTACGCAAGATTTGTGGCATAGATTAATCTTGAAATTGCGGAGTCCATAAATGTTATTTTTAGAACAGAGAAGGGAAATACCCCAAATTAAGGAATTAAGAAGCTATTAATAAACTAAATTATAAAGCTGATTTACGTATTTTTTATCTTACATATATATATATATATATATATATATGTAATAGTAGTACAGAAAACAATTCACGTTGAGTCATGGCCGAAAAAACTATTTCGTAGATGTCTGGACATTATGGCGTAATGGATGATCGGATGGAATTTTAGAAGCAGGACCAGGTTGATAGTTAAACATCATTTATTCTTGAATGACGAATTTCTTAATACATAACTGTAGAAGACTAAAGATGCTAAACGCGCCCCGTAATTTTAAATATGCAATTACATTTTAATTAACGGCGAATGGCTAGCAGAGGCTGAGAGAAAAGCTGTCAGCACGCAGGCGAAAAAGAGACTACGCAGTTATCAGCTATTTTATACAAGACAGGTGCAAAGGACAGCTAACCTGTGATTGGTTAATTTTGAGTTTTAGTTCCATTATTTCAAGCAGTGTTACGTAATTTCGAATGCTCTCGAATTTGGGAGAAATAATAAACTTACGGGGATAGCACCAAATTTCAAATGTTAATTTTGAGGTCGCCGATTATTTTTTAAAACATGTATCCTATTTTGTTATATCTTACATATCCCCCTTCAAAAGAATGGTCGGGAGAGCAGGGTGGCAGAAACGGATTACCGCAGCAAGACAGAGTTATGAGGAAAGACATGAGGACATAGCGTACAGGCTTGAACTATGTCCTATCATAACTCATATAATTAGAAATTTGATCTTTCTCATATAATTAGAAATATTGATATAATTGATCTTTCTCATATAATTAGAAAATGCTTAATTATATAATTTTGTAATAAATGGAATAATAAGATAACTTTATAGTAATGGAATCTATAATTTATAAATAAACATATAATTTATAACTAAATATCTAATTTAGAATTATAAGACAATAATATATGTAAGAATAATACCAAATAGTAAATTAGAATCATAAAAGTCCTCAGTTTTCTTCAAAATGTCCATTGGAAAGTGAACTTTTTGTTTTAGACTCTATTCACATAGTTGAAGTCAAATTAAATGTTTCTTGAAATCTCTTCATGGGGAACATCTTTTTATATAAAAATTAGAAGATATACAATTTATGAGTAATGTATTAATTGCATTCGTTTTCCCTGTCGTATGTAATTAACAATACATTGGCATATTTTAAAACAATATAAAAATTCAATGCAAAAGAATATGATAAAATACCTTAAAAAACAATTCGATATAAATCTCTACTAATATGATGCACTATGACAATAACACCTTGAATTAATTATTTTTGGCATGCCCTCTCCAACAAATCGGCGTGACTTAATTGCTGATGTCTCGGGGATGCTTAAGTACAAAATATCCAAAAACCTTCATTACTTAATAAAGGTAAGTGGTTTTTTGGCATTGGTTTGTATCAAAACGTTTTGTACAAAACAAATTCTTTTTTTAATGAATCAAATCAAAATTTAAAAAATACAAAATCCTACAAAATTAAAATTAAATTTGAAGACAAATAACTTGTGTGATCAAGTTAGCCTTTTTTAGAATTTTGAAAACTAGAAATGAATATTACCCTACAACAAGAAGAAAGAAATTTGTGCTTTCCTTTTTTTAATTAAAATTACCATAATTTATCTTTTAGAAATCCATAATTATATTTTTAGGGACGGCATTTAAAAAATATAAAAATTTGCATGCATCATTCATAAACACAACACATTTCAAACTTTTCATTATTATTATTAAGACATTTAAAATTTACTTATTCTTTACTAAACTAAAGATCCCACAATTTTCTCAAAATACTCACATATATTTCACATTGGTTTATCATTTAAGCAAACTGCCGTTTATTCCTCACCAGTGGCCAAACGATTTCCTGAATTAGTGGTTACTGTAGAAAAGGCCTCCATTCCTTGGATAGAGGCAACTGGCCTTTTTCGAACTGTTGTATCACTCCATTATAAAAATTAAAAACACGCACTATTTTATGAAAAAATAAAAATACTTAAGACTATGTAAGATATAACAAAATATGATAGCTGTTTTAAAAAATAATTGGCGACCTCAAAATTAATATTCTAAATTTGGTGCTTTGCCCCTGAATTTATCTTTTCTCCCAAATTCAAGACCATTCGAAATTACGTAACGTTTTAATGCAGACACCTCCTCCCCAATCGAATAAATGTAAACCAAAACTTTCTCTGACTCAAACTGAAACTATGAACTTGCCTCCCGTCTTCCTTTGAACTGCTACGTTCTCTTTCGCTTACGCTTTCATGCTGGCAACACGCTTCCTTTCCACCTTGCTGCTTATTTGCCTGAAATGACGTCGCATCTTTTCATCTGTGCATATAAAAATCATTTGTAGTCAACTATGATCGAAAATTAATTTGTCTGCCAAAGAGATAATTGTTATGTGCAAATAAATATGGTGATTCGCCGAAATTAGCTTTGTCAACGTCTTATTCCTGCCTTATCCACCCAGCCATGTCTAGAGCCAAACTTAAAAGAAACGGATTCATGACTGCGCACTCACGACTTTCCGCTAGTATATATATATATATATACACACTAGCGGAAGTGTAATTTAACTCGATGCCAGTTAAGTTAGACTGAGAGTAATGTATCTAACCACAGAGAGAACGATCCGCTGTAATCCTTCTCTAATAAAGATTCAAAAACTACGACTCATAGTCATACATTTTTCAGTCTGATACGATATAGAACCCACATAAAAAATTTCCGTAGAAAAATAAACTAATTCTCTCTCGTTATATCAGCAGCAATGGCACGCAGTTTTGAATATTTTTCGTCTTACTAATCAAATGGTCGTAAAAGCTGAAGCACCTTCCAATATTCCACCTATATTCAATTTTAGTCGATTAAATGTGGCAAATAATTGATGAGAAATCAATAACGCGAACAATCAAAACAAACACGTATTCTTCTTTATATATTCGTAAAACTTGCACATTTTTGATGGACAGACTCTACGGTTTGAAAGCGAGCAGTAGCAACACTTTTCGAAATAAAGCGTTTTTATCTTCAACGCGCGAGATTGTTGCCACTCGGAAAAATAAGTGCGAAAATGAGTGTTTTCAGACTTTTTAATTAATGTCTCGGCTGATTAAAGTCGTACGAAGATGGGAACAGTCGAAATGGCTTCCTAGGATTTTTTGGAATCGGGAATAATATATTTAATGTTTGGCAGTGCTACTTTTATTTCATATTTTATGAAATTTAGAAATGTTTTATTAACAAACTCAACGATTTGAAAGTGAGCAGTGGCAACACTTGTCGAAATAAAGCAGATTTTTGTCTCTAGCGTGCGAGATTGTTGCCAGTCGGAAAAATTAGGATGAAAATTCACGTTCAATTAATGTCTCTGATTTTAGCTATTTTGGGGGGGGGGGGGGGGGGGAAGTGGACGTCGACCTTTCCCAGGACCCAGAAAAGAATGGTAGGAAGTTTGACGACGATAGCTATGGTAGAACGCGAACAAGCACACAAACAGAAATTTTTTACACTAACGAGCCAAAACATTATGATCATCTCACATTTTTAATGAACTCGTCTGGATTACGTAGAGGGCACGTGATTAAGTGGGAATAGTATTTAACTGCTGCTATAGAAGGTAAAGAATATGCTATTAGTGGGTTATGATTTTATTATGTTTACCACTTCTTAATGGGAATCTAAATGTCAGGATATGATTCTCTCCATTGCTGATTTTCGGTCCTCTTCTTAACTCATGGTCTCATGCACCCCTACTCTTCTCTTCTTTTCTTATGCATTCTCATTTGTCAGGATGATCACATCAGGTGCATTTATTGCATATTAGTCAGTGAGCCGGATAAGTCATAACTTTTGTGATATCCCGGCTGTAGATGTCCGATGTGATGCGGTAAAGAATCATTTCGTCTCTGGGTCAGCATTCGGGAGGGTGACTTCTCAAGTGACTGCCTGTGGCCAGGACTAGGTCGTCTCGTCATTACCCCCTTCTCGGATACTGGTTGTTCGCCGCCCTTATAGGCATGGTCCTACCTTCTCTCTTCTCTTCTGTTAGTTCTCTCTTGAGAAATCTCCATCAGGTTTCGTACGCGAGGTTACCGCACCCGGGGTGCCGAAAATTATCTGAGGTGCCGAAAATAGCGCGATAAAGTTCGCGTTGATGCCGGCCTGTCAAAGTATCAAAGTAAAGAATCATTCATGCGCTTCTGCAAGTGATGGGAAAGGCAGCTGACCAAAGCAAATTTGATAGAAGGTACACTGAAATGGCCCGAACACTCAGAACGAATATCTCCGAAACTGCACGAATGGTAGGTTTTTGCCGTTGTTAGTATTTATTGCAGAGTGGATAAATGGCGGTGAAACCAACAGTAGACGCCAAGCCGTTGCATGTCCTTCGTCATGAAAGAAAAACGACGTCAGAGACTGGTCGCTTGGTACCGCAAAATCGACGCCAGACAGTGGCTGAACTGTCGGCCCAACACACTGCAGATTCAAGAACAAGTGTTTCGGAACGCACAGTTCAGCGGACATTGATGGGTATGCTACTGCGCAGCAGACGTCCCACTCGTGTGCCTCTGTTGACAAGTGTCATTATCAACAGTGGCGCTTAGAGTGGACCCGGGAACATCGAAACTTGGCCATGGATAAGTGAAAGACAGTTGCCCATTCGGATGAATCACTATTTTTCATTTATCATGTCGATGGTCGTGTCAGGGTACGCCGTCTTCTAGGCGAACAATTGCTCATCCTGTACAACAGGTTATACACAGACTGGTAATGGCGGTATTATACTCTGGGGGACTGTTCTGAGCCAATGGCGTCGGTCTTCCCAACTAGAAATGGAATCTTCAGGTGACAGGTGACTGCAGGCCTGGACACCCGCACGGCTTTGCAAAAGACTACTCGGGTAACGTCCAGGACCCGCAACTATCTAGAACAACACCCCCCGGGCAACTCGAACGTCCCCCACAGGGCGCCGAGACCCAAACCCTAGTCCAGGCCGCTGCAGTCGTGCCGACCAATATGGGAAATTTTGTCCCGCATGGTGCACCAACATCCTGGATCGCCCAGGCCCCAGTATTTATTGATTTTTATCAGCAAATACATGGCCATACAAGGGCTTTTCTTGATACATTGTGATGATAGTAGGACATTATGCGCATACATGGCCATACAAGGGCTTTTCTTTGGTACATTTTGATGGTAATTGGACATTATGCCCAATACATTGTTATATGAGGCATTGTACATTACTACATGAGCATTATACATAGTTTAAGGCATTACTACATGTGGACTTGATACATGATACATACTACACCATCAGACTTAATACATAATATGTGATATACTGCTAACTTAATGTTACACGTATACGGGACATAATACACTATACATTACCATTTGAGACAAAATTCTATAATACGCC